>LPNX010501564.1:9486-45115 GCA_001517045.1 Pseudotsuga menziesii
TAGAGGCTATCATGGTATTTGATTCTCCTCACTGCCATATACGCCTCCTTCCTTTTCCTATCTTTATAATTGTCCAAGGTTGGTTGAGATCCCGGGGTTGTGCAAGGAAGGGAGAAATGTGATGTTCCCTTTCACTGATTAGGATGATAGGACGACTGGTAGCCTATCTAAAGCCATAGGCTAGAGCTAGTGAAGGCAAGGAGGTCATTACTATTGTCACTTAGCTAGAAAAAATGTCTTATTTTTAAAAAGTGACTAATAGTTTGTAGGTGGTATTGGGCGTTCCATGGTACTGCCCGTGGTATGGAGTTTTAAAAGAAGATAAATGGAAAAGAGCACCTCACTTGTGGATATGTTGATTTGACTTGATCTCTTGTGTTAGCTTGGTGAACCAAGGTTCTCGTTAGGGTTTGGAAAAACCCTTCCATTATAGTTTAGTTTCGGTGGTGGAATATCCACCCTATCTCGACAAGGAGGATGATCCATCTAGGGTCTTCACTTGAGCTTCATCTTTTGGTTTGGCATCATCTTGGAGAGGGTTTGGAGGTCAAGAGTTAACCCTTTTGCAGTTGGAGGAAGAAGCTCCATCTATTATGGTGGCCATGGCATCACTTCCAAGTTTATTTGTTGTTGAGTATTATTAGTACTTTGTAACTACTATAGCAGCCATTAGTTACTTGTGATTGGGTTCCATCCATAATAAAATGCCATGGTGACTTTCTATCATGGAATACATGCAATATATTTGTTGAACGTTGTTAATGGAATGAACGCAAACTGTTTGTAAAAAGTTGTTAATTAGATTAAAGCATAAAGAACACTTATTGCACAGAAAAAACATTAATATTCCAACCTAGCCCTATTGGGGATATTATAATGGTATTAGAGATGGTGATCTTTCCAGCCTGGGGGAAAACTGTGATACCAAGGCCAAGTTTTATGGTGGCTGAATCGATTATCTTCCTTAGGGAATCGAGTTTTTGTTGGCTGAGATCTTCATTCACAAGTCGAGTTGGGTGTGTGGTGAAATCCATTAGCAGCAGGGCGTATTCCAGTTGAGTAAGGGATCGTTTGCATGCAAAAGGTCGAGTTACATTAAGGGAGGCCGAATCATTGCGGAAGCCGAATTTAACTTGTGAAGATTGGATTGATCTAAGGAGGGCCGAATCATTGTTTGAGGGCTGAGTTCAAAGCTTGGAAAACTGTAGGCATAATGCCATAGTAATTTGTGAGAAGGTCGCATCATCTTTCCGAGGGACAATTTCAGTTGCATGGGCGTAATTATTTGTGGAGGCCACGCCATCTGGAAAGGGTTGGATCTAGTGTGAACTCATGGACCTATTTAATCATTGGGGAAACCGATCTCTTTTTTTGAAGATCTATGGATGCTAGATGAGGGCCGAGTCATTCCTGGCTTGGGGAGACATTTACCACTCCAAGAGAGGGCGCAAATATTCATCAGGGAAGAAGACGCATCATTGAGGAGGACATGACCGGTGTTAGAAGGGCTTAGAACTTGGTACAACCTCGTCTTTATTGCTGCCAATCTTGTTGGTTGAGGGGCGCCTTAGTACACTCATCTCCAGTGGCATTGGAATGCGTAGATTTCAGGAGAAGAGGAAGACACCAGTTGGAAGGAGAAACATGTTTAGTTTGTGAAGGGGGTTAGTGTTGTTCATTTTAGATTGGTGGAAAAAGGGGGATTTGCAAGTTAATCTTGTGCGTTCTTTATAACACTTGCTAGCTGCTCACAACTCTTCAACTAGTGCTGACAAGAACAAGTTGACTGTTGTGTACATCTGCCTACGTTAATTGTGATTTACAATCTTTATATAATCTGAAGGTACTTTACACTCTTATTTTCCTGAGTTATAAACTGGTTGCATCATTGTTACAAGGGGAAACTAGTTTAATAATCATCTATAGGACTGTTATTGCAATTTAAATAAGCTTGGGAGTGTGTTATATTGGTTATGGAACATCTGAGTTGTATCTATGCACAATAGAGTTTATTTCTTTAGCGTTCTGAAATTTGTACTGTCATTGTGGAAATGAGAGTGGAGGTATTAACTTCAAACAAATACTTTATTCAGCCCCTCCTTTACAAGGAGACATAGAGTATCGCAAATACAACTATTGGGAAAGTGTTTGACAAAATATGTCAACCAATTTGCATGAGCAGTTACTATTAAAATCAACTGAGAATTAGTGGTGATCCGTTTAGTGACATTATGATTAGAACCTCGGAAACTGAAGTATTTGAAGAATATATATGTGCCAAGAATCATAGCCAGTTGGTCCAAACTATCCATTCTTTAGCAAGGGACATTATAGTTTCCATCCTGTTATTGCATGAGACATTGATGGTTAGAAAGCAAGATGGGGAGCAGAAGGACGCCTAGGTCATGGTTTCCAACATTTTTTGAGGAGTAGCCCACAAAAGCATAGGAGCAGCAGGGTCAAGATGAGGTTACCATTTGCATCAGGGAGTACATGGCATTGGGAAAAGATTTCCATGCAACTATTTCGTTTAGGGACTTCTGCAACATCAAACATCTTGAGTGGTATGAAGATGATGAAGATTCCTTTAGAAGCGCAAGGTAGAAATCGAGAGAGATGAGTATGAAAAAATAGGAGAATAAGCATGCAGCTAGCCATATTGAGGATTTATGCATAAAGGAAGATCAAACAACAGTTTTAGATGCCCCATTAGAGTCGTTCCATGGGGTTAATGCCATCAACACACTTGTTGGACAAATTGATGCAACCTTCCGATTAGCTCATGTTGAGGAGTGTTATCAGCAACCTTGTAGTTACCTACGTGAGGTGGATCCAGGATGGATGGTAGAGGGACAAGCAACTAAGGAGGTGGAACCAAGACTGCCTAGACTCCCAAATGGATGGTTGTCACGCCAATCAAGGCATCCTTCACTTTACATGTCTTAGCCCAAGACAACAAAGGGGGAGACCCAGATCAACTCCCGACAGGAGAGATCAAACCTAGACACCAGATCAGATCAAAAGGACTTTGAGGTACGTAAGGTGTAAGGTGATGGAAACCTTAGATCTATGGATGATGTCACTAGGTGAACCAAGGCTTTGGATGAGGGTTTAAGAAGTGTGAGGCTTGATCCAAAGTGGGACACAGGTGACCTATGAAGTAAATACTAGATCAAAGGTTGAGGTACTAGCAACAAGTGAGGATTTCCGCTGCCTTGGGAAACGTGACCAATGCAGGGAGGTCAAGGACAGGATTGGGGCTATTTAGTACTGGTGGACAGACTTGATGAAAGATATGACAGAGTCAAAGTACTCGAGTCACTAAAGAAAAGTCAGATCACAAGGAAAGGAGGTCAAAGAGGGGGTAGCGCTAGAGTTGGAGATCAGTGCCTGTCAGATCTAGGGCAATGGAGTCACTATATGCCCAGCGTTGGAGGAGACCCACCTAGGAAATACCTTGATCTATAGACCCAGAAAAGTATTTGGCCGAAAAATTCAGTTTACGGGAGAAATCGGCAGGAAGGTGGCTAGTGCTAGGGTTTGGAAGGGCAGATACTCAGATCTAGGACAATCTAGAGACCACCAGCTCAGCGTTGGAGGAGAAATAGAATGAGGATGACCTGATCTACAAACCCAAGTTGGAAAAATGCCGGAAAAGCCAGATCTGGGAAAAAGTCAGAAAAATGATGAGGAGCGCTAGGGTCTTGGAAAATAGTTTCTTAGATCTAGGGCCACCTGTCAGCATCTAGCTCAGCGTTGAAGATGATTTGGAGAGAGGAGGACCTGATCTACAAACCCAAGAAGGAAATTTGCCAGAAAAATCAAATCTTGGAAAAAGTCAGAATTTCATGAGGAGCACCAGGGTTTGGGAGGATTGTTTCTTAGATCTAGGGCAAACCAGGCAAAATTAGCTCAGCGTTGAGGATGAAATGATGAGGGGAGGACCTGATCTGCAAAACCCAGCTGTGGTTTGTCCAGAGATCGAGCGGTTTATCTTTTAGTATTTTTGGTTTTTAATTATTTATGGGATTTTCAGTAAAATGAAGAAAAGCATGTGTCAATGGGTTGAGATACGGAAGAAAGGAACTAACTTGCAGATCTTACTTGGAAATCCTTATAGATGCCTTGAAGGTGATGATCCCTGCTATCTCGATCAATTTGAGAAGACCTGTGTGATTTCTAAGCCCAACGTTTTGATCCAAGTGACCAATGCGAACGATATCAGATTTACTGTGTCATGAGAAAAAGACAAGATCTACAGAAAAATAACAAGATGTAATCATAGATCACAATGAAGCTAATGAAAACCCCTTGTTATAGACGAAACCAGTCTAAGCAAGTTGAGGTCCCCCTGCAAAAATGCCTAAGTGAAGTCGCCCTCCTATAGACAAGACAATGATCCCGAAACAATATATAGATCTCACACAAATTTCCCGAATGCTAGGAAGCAAAAGACTTTGCAATCACCATCTGAGAACACCAGATGCAAAGGAGATCCAAAAAATATCCACAAGAAAGTTTTTCTATTAATCAGATCCAAGAGCCAAAGACCCCTTACAAATGAGAAGCTCTCTCCTTTAAATAGGAGCGAGAGAACTAAAATCTTAACCACTTTCAAAATGAGTGGCTAAGATTAAAAGATATAAATGTTCTAATCAATGGTTGAGATGAGCTCAACATACAATACATGGATCAATATAACCATAAAGTACTAAAGTGGACTAGATCACCCATAAAGAGGGTACCCCACTCAACAAGAAATAAATGAAGCACATGGTGGGTCCATGGAGTGTTAACTAACTCCCTTTGGGTGTCCCCATGGCACAATGAAACAATATAATATTTTAATTTTTTGACTTTGAGCCTCCTTGAGGAAATCACGAGCCTCCCAAAAGCTCCAGAAAATAATATAAAAATGCCCAAAAAATAGGTGTGGGTCCAATCAGGTGCTGCAACTGCTGGAGAAGGTGCGGAGGACATCACACTCATCATCATGACTCATCCCATGTCATTTGCTTGCCTCAGTAGTCCAAATCGATTTCTTCAATAGCCATTTAATCATTTTTTTAATCTGCCTTGGGAAATGTGAACCTGCCAAAACAACCTCCTAGGGTGCCTGCGTTGTCCAACTGAGCCCACCAGCGTTCTTGGGATGGGGGTACTATGGTACAATCAAGTGGCTGCACACCCTATGCCCCATACAGCGCCCTAGGATATCCAATAAAAACATCTTACTGGTCTGACACATCATCTTGTGAAGCAAAACTGCATCAGAAGGGTAAAATGAGCCTGACCATCTCTGCAAGTGCCCGAAACTGAAAATAAGCTATCTCACTAGACTCAGAGAGTCCAAATCCATCTAGGGTGTATACTCATACCCTTTCCAGGTCTCTGCCTGATCATCAACAATATCCAATAGACAATATAATCACCTGTAAATGACCATATACCAACAATATAACTCAGACTGTCATCCATTTGCTGCAAGTGTTACAAGACTAAGACATGCTCTACAAATCATTCAAGTAACAATCATAACAAGCACCAGTCACCTCACTAGCGGTACATCAACCAAATACATATATAGGGTTTTTATTTATTATTACTCAGACCAGACTTTCAGGACTATACTCACTTCATAGTTGTAGTCAATTTGCTAGTGAAGGACGAAGGCTAAAATTTACAGGGTTAGGACAAAGGATGATTACCAATTCAACATTGTGACACTTCGGATATGGAAGGGGAATACTCACTATAACCATATGCCAGACAAACAACAACACAGGGAATGGCAGTGCCTCACAAATGGTTGAGTTTTTCAGAGAGTGCTTATTCAACTTAGGTATCATGTCTACATCAAGTTTGATCCAGGTTCATTAGGATCATCAATTTTATTTCCATGGCCTTTTTGGCCTATATGACCCTTTGGGACTACACCAGTGCTTAAAAGCACAACTAATTGCAGCTTTCATCAAGGACATATTCAAATTTATAGGGTCAACAATATTTGGATATAGCATATATTTAACCATTGCTTTTGGGACCTTTTCTTATACCCTTCATGGGGTATTTTAGCATTTCATTGCTCTTGCCCTTTATTCACATATGTTAAGAAACACATTCTAGAGTTTACAATTTCCATGGGTGCATATATAAATATTTCCAATACAAGCAGTACATGAGCTTTCAGTTTTAGCCAACAACATCTCAAGTGACCAGGGGAGTTCTGCACAGTGCCAAACATCGGGACAACCGACCAGAATGATTCAGGCATACAATCCAACTCACCAAAGGTAAGTTCTGTCACCAACTCAGAGCCGAGACACAACATAAACAGGGAGGTTTGTCCAACAAAGGTTCTAGTGGGGAAAGGTCCTCCATGCCACAAGTCAAGTAGTAAGTCGGGTTAAAACAAAATTGGAAGGAAATGGATGGGTGGAGACAATGAACAATGAAGCCAACACTAGCAAGCCAGAGTATGGTGGGAATGACTACCTCTATTCTCCCTAGGGAGGGTAAAACCAATGAGTATAAATCAGGAATTTCCAAGTCTAAGTAGGGACATCAATACATAATACAAATACATCCAAGTTCATATATTTATGACTGCCAGATCATGACACCAAATGCTAGTACATGTCACAAAAGATGAGTATAAGAGCAATGATAACCATAACACAATATAATAAATGCTGAGTCATAACCATGCAAATAATCCATCTGAACCATCATCTGTCTATTGAGAAAACACTAATACCAATCTGGGCATCACTAACTGCTTTGCAAATGACTAAATGGCTACATCAGTCCTCGAATCTGAGTGTCCTGAGACTCAGTCCTATTATGGGAGAGTATAATAGTCCACTAACAAAATAATGATCCATCAAAACTGCTCATCTCGGCATCTCATATGTAAGAGATCTGGTTGAAAAAGTGTACTGTATCTGAAAAAATAGAATATGGTAGCCTGGCTACTATATATGTGATAACAAGGAGTTGACATCTTATCCTTTCTCTGATACTTATGACGCGTTGGGTGTGGGTGAACCTAAGTATGATGAGGACGTAGCGGGGGATGCGTTACCTTTTGAGGCTAATGTCATTTCTTAGGAAGAAGACATGGAAGAAGAGGAAGAAGTGGAATTGGGAAGTGCGAGGATGGAAACAAATTAGACAACTTGGGAGAGGAGTGTTTCCATGAGCCACATCATTTGACAGGGCTATCGAAGGTAAACGAAGAAAAGATTAGAAAAACCATAAAACTTTTTGATGATACTCATGCATTGGTGATAGATTGTTGTTGGAGAGCTTCGAGGGCATATGATAGTTTGAGGGGAGAATATTCCCTTGCAGATTTGCAGGCACTTAGAGAAGCAGTGGGGGTGTTGAAAATCGACTACCTACACCTACTTTTCGATAGAGATCATCTTCTCATGCTTAATGAGATGTACCATGATGCACTACAAGGGAAAGAAGAGGAGGTGGATAGGCTTACTCATGAGCTAGAGATTACCCTGGATTCTTTGAAGAGCATGCAAAAGGCCCTTCAAGAATTAGAGATGCAAGTTGAGTAGCTTAATTGGGAACATCCTTCATCCTTTGCATCAGACAGTCGGTCATACACGACAACCACATTGTAGGAGAATGTTAGTGACACGTATGAGGAGCCTCACATGATGATTGAGCATGAGGAGCATTCTGACTTTTAGGTGCTTGGGAAGAGTTTGGACACTCAGAGTTATAACCATGCACTTGTTTTTCATTATAGGGATCATAAGTCGCCTTAGTGGGAGAGAGGTGTAGCCACAGAGGAGTTAGTTGAGCACATTTTTTGTAGACCAGCCATCATTAGGGTATATGAATCCATAGATTGGTTGGATATGTATATGATAGATATGGAGACACATTGGGATATAGGCTCAGTTGACATCAGTAGAGGGTTGGATACGAGAGCACATTCAGGAGGTTATAGTTGTATGCAGTGGTATACAAGAGGGTACACATACACACGGTGGTGCACAGTGGAGCTTTAGAGTGTTTCTGCCAGTGAAACTTCTTGATAGTGACCTTGTGAATATCATTGATTGGAGGTTACCTAGGATCAGTGAGTGGATAGGTGAGCCTCAATATACATCATCTCATAGTGCTGCTTCTAGATGTCGTTATGAGCTATTGGTCATACCATTGGGATTGACCGACGCATATGACATCAATGTAGATAATTTCGGCATCGAGAAAAAAACAGCAAGGGTCTCAAATACATCTTCTTGGCAACATAGGCGAAAAAAATCAACAAAAAACGGCAAAATGCGACAAACATTAAAAAATACAAAATATATTCATTTTTTTCTTCAGAATTTTAAACATATAAAGCAACACCAACATTAGATAAACACATTGGCACATAAATATGGAGAAAGCATTGATATATAGATGTAATGGATGCAAATAACTTAGAGATGTTTGATTTCAATGACTCGAACTACTTCAAAATATGTAAAATTTTACAATTTTAATGAAAATAATATTAAAGATTCCAAGCTATGATTCCAAACCATTAGAGACGAAATATGCGAAGTCTACTCATGTGTATACCATCTAAGGGTGAATATATCAAAATGGCACCAAGTGGAAAAATATTTGAATCAAAATTGAAAATACATAATCATCAAAATTATTGTCTATGTTGGGATCCTATTCATCAATAGCAAGAATTCGTTGCCAATAAAAATTCCCTTAGATGATAACTCGCCCAGCTTCAAGGTGACTCGACCCCTGCTCATAAACTCAATAAATTCTTTCTCGATGAAGCCCACAATGATAGACTTGAGTGATCTACTCTAAAATTGGCTAGGATGGATAGATTTCTCCATTGAATCCAATATAGGTCAAGGTACTCCGCCCTAACCCTGAAGAAGCTCAGAGAGCTCTCAAACCGGTTTCCAAAAGTGAAAAATAACAATGAATGCCTAGCCATTTGTTTTTTTCTTCTCTTATTGCTCTTTTTAGACCTTTGCGCATCACATGCAACTTTAATTATGCATGCATGCAATTTTAATTAGCATGCCACATGCATTTTGAATTACGCACTGCATGTTGCGCATGTCAATTGATATTGCTTAATTGGTCCCCGTTTCTACTAATGACTTCGTGTCCCTGCTAATAGTGTGCTTTTTGTCCAAAGTGACATCAATCATTAATTAATTCCCCAACTTGTCAAAAACAGGATATTACAAGTCCTCCCTCACTAAAGATTGCTTGTCCTCGAGCAATGACAACACAACCACACAATCATTCCGGCTGAACCCATTGAGTCCAGGAATGATCCCAGGGTCCCAAATCAACCTAGGAGATCTGTAGCACCCTCTGCTCAAAGTATTGGCCTGCGAGGTTCCATCACAAGAGACCTCCTAAAAGCTTCCTGTAAGCTAAGTCACCGCATTCGCCGATTTTCAAGCTTAAAAATTGAAATTGGCCGAATTTTAAGGGAAGACGAATTTAAAGCGTCAAGTTTGCTGAATTTCATCGTTTCCACTTAGCACTAGACAGACACCCCACGCGGAACTTCATAGCTGCACCAACGTTTGCTAATTCACCCGATGCTCTGAGAAAAATAAAAAAACGCAAGAGCTTGTGCTTCGCTTGACGCCCTGGACTGGAGCTGCGATAGAGCTTGCCGTCAACAGTCGTGCTCTCTCTCCAATCTCAGCAAATGAAAGTCGAACTGGAATCTCCAAACTATTCGATGGTTCATGCCAAACCGGTTCGTGGACCTGTGGCAAACCAGTTTTGACAGTCATTTTTTAAATTCGAGGATAACTGCGTTTATCTACTTTGTCAAGAAATTTGCCTGAAATGTTCTTTTGGGTCGACCTAGGGTTTGTGTTAAGATTCAATTATTTTATTGTTTTAGGTTTCATTTATTTTAATGCTTGTATTTGATATATTTAATAATAATAATAACTTAATAAGCTTATTCTTTATAATATTACTATTAATTTTAAAAGACTTAATTAATGTTATAAATCAGGTTAAATTTATTATTGATATTATAAATGTTATTATTATTATTAGGATTATACTAAACCAAAACTAATATTAACACTAGGATTATTAAAACTTATATTAGCATAACTACAAGTCTATAACTAATACTAATACTAATATTATTAGAAAATACTAAATGTTAATACTAAATACTAATACTAAAAAAAATCATATATATATAGTCTCTCGAATTTAATGCCGAATTTTATCTACACCATCGGACACCTCCTTCACTGAAAACGTCACCCTTATTTGATTTGGGGTTCTTGCTGCTGGGGTTTCACCAGAAGCAGAAGATATCAGTCCATCTCCGATTTAGTTCTTGATGCTTGCATACTCTCTCAAGAGCAGTCCAGCCAGCTTATCAGTGGTAAGTGTTCATTCTATCTCACAAACCCTAACCCTAATTTTTGCATGGCAGTTTTCATGCTCGGTTGTATCAGCATATTTGCATAGGAATAGAAAATATTCGGATTTGGGATATTACGGACGAGCTCTTGTCGCTTTAAATCAATCCAGAGAATGATTAAGGGGGAGACTTTGGTAGCTTTTGAGGACTAGTGCACTTACCCAAGATAGTCCTAGGGTTATGCAATGAATGAAAGGGGAGAAATAATGAGTAAGGAAGTCTAGATCTAGAGAATAGATGTGGTAAAGAAGGTTAGGGCGAAGTTGGGGAGGCTTAGAAATAAGGAAAATTTACCCAAATTAATTAAAATGTACCACAAAGAGTTTAGTAACATAGATCTAGAGAGATCTAACCAAATAAAATGAAACCCTAATGAGATCCACCTAGGGTTTAGGCAAAAGTGGACAAAGTGAACCCAAAAGAGTAGATCAACGTATTAAATGGCTAGATCTAGTGGCTCGAAGGATAGATCTGTGAAATTAAAGTGGGCTCAAACATACCCAATTGATAGATCTGAAAAATAGGCCACCCACCCAAGGAGGGCGCCCCACCTAGAGAGACTAGTACTAGATCCCACGACAAATGGAGTCATATTTTTATGAAATTTGAGATCTAGGGTTTATTCAATAATCTCCAATTGGGTTTTGATGGCCATCATAAAAAACTCATCGGATATATCAAATCTATAAAACTAGGGTTTTAAAATGAGGGTTTGGTGGTGACAATTAGATTGAGCCCCAGAATAATAAAACAAATGCAAACGTACCTGAAAATACTTGCTACTAACCTTATATGGTGATGATCTTTCCTTTTCGATCAATTGCGAGCATTTTCCATGCAATGCCAAGTGAAATCGATTTGCCTTCCAAGAGATTAGTGTGCCCTCCTCCTGCAAAAGAGATCTACCTAAGTGAGAATAGATTTGCAAAGAGAGAGAGAGAATTAATGAAGAAAGAAACAACGAGCATCAAAATGATCACAAGATACAATAAAGATACTCCCTGAAACCCAAAACGATTTGTGGAAGAAGTATGGAGCTCGGTCACAATAACACCCCATCAAATCACCCTCTTCACCAATGGTACAATCACCTGCAAAAGTATCAGCAAAGCATAGATCCGCAAGAATGCTAGAATGATAAATATTTTCCAATCTCCACACAAGACGTTCGATAAAGCTTCCAAGGGGTTTGCAAAAATATTTTATTATTTCAAGAGCTCAAGAGCCAAAAGTCCCTTTTACAATGAGAGAGCATTTCAATATATAGATCTCTCAAGTACATAAAACCTAGATCCAAAAAGATCAAGGGTTAAGATCATACGATAAGATCAACCTAATCTACTGCTAAGATTAGCTGGATACATCATACATGGATCAACTCAATAATAGAGGGGGGAACATCACTAAAATTTCTAGAGGGGGGCACACCACATAAAAATGAGTAAAAACATAACATAGCACATGGTGGGGCTAGGAGGTTATACATGTCCTTCATTGGCATGACCCCATGGCACAATAACAAGGTGTGATCATCAATAATATCATGAAGTGATCAAAATCACTAGGACGTCCCCCTCAAAAATACATCAAAACGCCCTCACAGTGAAGAGATCAAGGACGTGTGGACCCCATGTAGAGTAAAGCTGATGCCAGATGATGAAGGTGACCCCAACATTGTGCCTTGGACTAATCCCATGCCATTTCCTTGCCTCATTTGCCCAAATTGATTTCCTCATTAGCCATTTTTTTATTAGCGAAATGTTGCCTCAGGAACATAAAATTACCAATATCTCATCAGGGACCAAAATCTGAAGCCAACTGACTGCACAAATGGGTTTGGCACCATAGCTATATGGTACAATCGATTGGCTGTAGCCCATGTTTCCCTTTGGCGCCCGAGGAGAACTCACCATCAACTGCAATGCATTTTATTTTAATTTTCTAGGGCTAAATTGCTGCAAAATGCTAAAAAGATTCACTTCTCACTTGCAACTGCCCGAAACTGAAAACCGACTGCACTAATGGAGCCAAAATGTCCAAATCAACTAGGAATGAGTACTCATACATCATATGTCCATCACAAAGGTATGTCAGAGGCCCCATCCATGTGAGAACAATAATAATAATAAAGCCTGTAAATGCCGATAATCATGAAAATAATACAATCCATCATAGTAAACCACCATATGAAGCATGAATACGTCTAATGGACACTGATAGACCAGGTCAAGAATGATCAAACAATGACCCAAGTGCTAAGCTCTAATATTGTAAAGTAAAAAATGGATATGCATACTCAATTATCTATGTTAACAATAAGACTCAAGTACAAGTAGCTTTTGCTGGCAATTATAAGTAGAATACATATATATAAATAATCTAAATCAAAATGATTGACTGCTTTAAACAAGAACGTCCAATGTATACTCATTTATATATTTAGCCATTTTGCTAGTCAAGGGTGAAGGTGAATGAAACCAGGTAAGGCCAAGGGGATGACTTGACACTCGACACTATAAGCATCTAGGCTAAAGAACCAGGGAATCCACACAACACATAAGTTGGATTAGGTGAATAATAGGGAATGGTAGTGTCTCACAAATGGGTGGAATAATGAGAAGGTTCCAGTAGACTCTAGACAAGCAACCTATTTAACAATTTATTTGCAATTTTGCACAACAATATATACTAGTTAACCTCTAGAGGCAGGTGCCCTGGAAAGCCTTCTCGGCTTCCAGAAAATGACAAAGACATGACCCTTGTGAGTCAGTTTCATCCTGTTGGCCTGTGGGGGTGAATGAGCTGTACATTATACAATGAATGAGTGCTCATCCTCTAGCCATCAATTTTTTAAAACATTTATTTTATTAACTTGCCAGCCTCCAAGAGTAGGTGCCCTGGAAAGCCTTCTTGGCTCCAGAAAATCACTAAGACCTAGCCCCGCTGCTAGCGAGCATCCATAGCCCTGACAAGTTTGCCTCACCTTGTTGCCCTGTGGAGGAAAATGAGCCTTACATCATACAATGGATGAGTGCTCATCTCTTGGCAACTGGTTAATTTTAGTTTAATTTGCAGTAGTGTTTAAAGACTTTTGTTTTGCTGGCAGGGCATCCATTTATAATAACTTTAACCTTCGATGCCTTAGTGTCTAGAGATACTTTTTGGTAAGACTACTTGTGTTCAAGACCTAGACGTATACCATCCCCGTGATAAGAATCATATGAACCAACACCGAGACACAATTTAAACATGGAGACCTATTCCAACATAGAGGTGAAGGTGGGGGAAATCCTAGATGTCACTAGTCAAGTTGCAAGTCAGGGTTAAATGAGAATAAGGGAAAGGCAATGGATGGAAAGAGACAATGAATATGGTGCCAAGACTAGCAAGCTGTGTCTCTAGGGGAAATGACTAAATCCATACTATAAATAGGGCATGACCAATGAGTATACACAAGAATCTTTTGGACATAACATCTAGATCATTCATGCTTTAGAATTCAGTAAGATCAATAAAGCATTGCCAACATACAACCACTATCAATTAATTCTCACTGCTAAAATAGACAACGAAGCAACATCAAAGTCCATATGCACAAATCCATAATATCACTTGGGTCTAGTGTTTTAAAAATCGGTTTGACCGGTTTCGGAACCGGTCGGTTCATCGGTTTGGTACCAAACTGGCAGGTAAATTGGATCGGTGATCGGTTCGTTACCGAACCGGCCGGTTTGGTCACCAAACCGGTTCGGTTCGGTAATGAACCGATTGACCGACCGATTTTTGAACTTGACCAGCCCGGTTATGGCAATTTTCCGGTTTTATTTTTTATTTTAACTTTAACATTGTTTTTTATTTTATTTAAGTTTTAACTTTACTTAACCTATCTACCTAACTTTTGGCTATTTTGTTATCAATGCCTTGGAATCGTGGATTATAATCTTCCAAATGTTGTTTTTCTTTAAAATTTAAATATTTTATGTATTTTTTAGCAAACCGATTCATTAAATTGAAATCGGCCGATTTATGACCAATTCATTACCGATTTTGATTCTGATTCCGAGTTGACCCTCGACCGATTCCGAGTCTGATTCCGATTTTTAAAACTATGCTTGGGTCATATACCTGCACCAGATATGAACAGTTTGAAGGGCACTGAGACAACCGCTACTGCTATATATCATGGGCACTATAATAACCTCCGGTCTGGGTCATGAAAAATCGCTAACTCAGTCACCGAATCTTGGGTCATGAGGCTCAGTCATGGCATAGAACTGGTCAATCTGGATGCTTTGGATCCCCTGAAAGTGGGAGATCATCAACTAGTAGCTCATCATCTGCTAATCTCATAGTAAAGCACTGGCTTAAAGAACTGCTCAGTACTACTTAGGAACAATAGTAGCCCAACTACTGTGTGTGACAACAAGTCCATGGCTATTGAAGAAGGTAAGTGACGTCTTTGATTTAGACTTGGTGGATCCCACCATACAAGCAGTTGTCAGGATCCTTGATGTACCTAGTTGTCACCAGGATGGATATTTATATTGCAGTAAGGACTTGTGCTTATTTTCTCTGTGAGAGTACAATTTAAAATTGACATCCAAAATGTTGCTTTGTATAGGCTGATGGACTAGCCTGTGTGTAGCTCTAGAGGGAGAGCAGGATGCTCAGATACAGAGGGAGTAGAGCGCTCTAGAACAAAGGGAGATGTGATGAGCTTGAGGACAGATGCTTGCAGCATGAGGCGAACATTCTCCCAGTATTAACCATGTGACTTCGTTAAGGGTGAATGGTTTGGCGACAGGGCAGTATCTTCTCTCAGATACCCTGTGATGGGGTGTGGATATTGGCCCTTGCATGATGAGTAGTGTTGATGCTTCGAGCATTCCTCCAGTATTAGCCGTGTGACTTGGCTAGAGGTGAATAACCTAGAGTAGCACAATACTATCATGTCCCTATCCAGATAAGACTACTTGCAAATAATGTTTCACCAACCTACTAGTTCCCTAGGTGGGGATGGAAACATAAATGTTGTAATAAGGGGGCTATAGGACCCAAAAGGACTTTAGTTTACCATATTCACATTAAAATGGGCCACATCAACAATAAATGCTAAGAAAATAAGGTGGCATTGGTTCATGAAGACACTTGGAAGCTTGTGGAGTCTTTGGGTGACTAGATTCCCTCACACACTTGGCATGACCTTCATCCAAATTCGAACCCATGAGGAATATAACGTTCTTGGAGGGTGAGGTGGTGTCACATAGCCTATCATGAGCCAAGGAATTCGAATTAGGAGAGGAGAGTAACTATTGGCCCTAGGGGAAGTTAGGCGAAATTCAGTTGGAATTTTGACCAAGTATGAAAAGAGTTAGGTCGTTGAAAGGAAGAAGGAAGCTGCGACAGAAGTAGAGGAAGAAGCAGTTGCGACAAAAGCAACCGCAGAAGAAAGAGTAGATAGAAGAAGAGATCGCGATAGAAAAATCGCGTCGGAAGAAGGAAGTTACGACACAAGAAGAAGAGTTCACGATAGAAGAGGAGTTCGCAACGGAAGAGGAATCACGACAAAAGAAGAATCACGGTAGAAGAAGAGCTAGTGACAGAAGAGAAGCCGCGATAGAAGGAAAAGATGTGACAAGACGAGTTGCCACAGAAGAAACCATGTCATAAGGCGTGCAGTGACGCAATGACTGGAAAGCGACAGTTTGGAAAGATCGTGGGTACGAGGTTGGCTAGACTCGACGAATGTCGTATGTATTGTTGTCCGTCGATTGCACACCAACAATAGAAATCTTCCAAAAGTTGTCTTCTCACTTGAGAAAGTGGGAGAGGTGTGACCTTGCGGGCAAGCACAGAGTCAGGTACTGTCACCTACTCCTAGCTCCTCTGTTTAGGCTAACTCCTAACGAAGCCAAGGGGGGTAGTCCCTAACAAATAGTTTCTATGGCTCAATGTGTTTAAGTTCAGTTTTAATGTTCGAATGATGCAGATGGGTGTTGTTTAGGAGCTATTATGATGGAAGATGATTTTAATTAGATAACTGAAAAATTAAACATAAGACAAAAGAGCAATCCACGTTGCTATCATAAGATTTATAAGATAAACAATATATTGAGAACTCACAAGATAATACAGCATTCAAAGATATAAACTCTACTCAAAATATCCAATGGACAAATGGCCTAGATTATCAATAATGCATAAAAGAACGGACCAGTGCCTTATGGAGTCAACTTATCAGAAATGCTTAACCGTACTGAGGATGTGAGTTTCAAAATAGTGCCAATGAATGTGTATTGCGATTAATCTTGGTTTATTTTAAAGTCTTTTAATGGTCTTGTTTAAGTTTCAACAAAAGGTATCAAGAGACCAACCGGGAAAATCTTCCGAGTTACTCCGTTCGGGACATGACGGCCCGCCCAGTATCTCAGGCTGGTATCGCGAAGATTGACCAGCGAGCTGAGAATCTAGACAGTGGGGGTTTCGACGCCCTTACTAGGAATGACTTGGGAAACTTTCTACAACGCCGGTGCGTTGGTTATCGGGTAAAATTTTATTATGTTGAATCTTGTAAGATTAACAGCCCAATGCCGTTTCTGGGTACTCCGATTTTTAGGTCGGTCAGAGCATACCCCAGCAAGGAAACAATGAGATAAATTAATTAAGGAAGAACATGAGTTGGAAAATTTTATTAAACAAATTAATTAAAACCCTCTGACAAAGAGTGCTCTTCACTTTGTCTTATGACAAAAGTTCAAGAGTCTTAGCTAAACTATATGGTTGATGCAAGGAAATGCAGTGGGAATGCTCTCCGATAGAGAGTGCTCTTGACTTGGATTCCGGCAAGTTCAAGAGACTTAGCAATTAATTAATTAATTTGCAAAAAAAAGTAAAATGACTAATCTACCCAAGAATCTATTTCAGGTTTTTAGGCCTTAATCAGGAGAGCATGGGGGTAAGTAAAACCGAAAATAAAAGACAACTCTTCGATAGAGAGCACTCTTGATCCACAAAGTGAGATTCAAGAGAATTCTACTTTAAAACAGTTGAAATACTTTTGAAAGATGAAAATTTTAAATGACAAAGTAATCAACTTATTAATGAAACAAAACAAGCTAATTTAACAATTAGTGCTCTAAGAAAGACAATGAAATTATTCTAAGTAAAACAAATCTAATCTAAGAACATAAGAACAAAAACACCACAAACCTTTCCCAAATGGGGAGGTTGGGAGTGGGGGCTTAAAAACCCCACTCAGAAAAGAGAAATTTTATTAAGTGTTGCAATTTGCCTTGGGAATTTAACCCTTGAAAAAGACTTTTAAAATAAAGCGAAAAGACTAAAAGTGAAGCTTTTTAACATATTTTATACAAAAAGGAGAGTGACTTATCATTTTGTGGAGAACCTTTTCTTCAAACTTGCAAAAATGGGAAATAGGAAGAAGATAAAAAGGAGCAAAAAGAGGGCAAAAGAGGGCTGAAACAAATGAGGAAAAGAGGGAAAAAGGGGGAATCAAGCAGCAGATAGTTGGCTGCAAAAAAGGGGAGAAATGGGGCAGCGAACTAAGCAATAAGAGGGCTGCAAAAAATGGTAAAAACGGGGCAGCGACTTAAGAGAAAAGTGGCTGCAAGAAATTTGAAGAAAGAGGGCAGTGAAGAAAACAAAGAAGACAATCAAACAACAAGGCGGAAGGAGGCCAAATCCAACCTAGAAGAAGAGGATAAAAACAACAAGACAATCAATCAAAGGTGGGATCAACCTCTGAGCAAGGCAACCACTAGAAGCACTAGTCCTGAAACCGTCTAGTCTAGCTGGATGTAAGGATGCTAATGGGGAAAGAGAAGTAGCCACAAAATTATGTGGCACTTGGGATCAAATCCCAAGCTTACTTTCTTAGGTCAAAACCAACATATGATACATATAAATATGAAGAAGAGAGATACTTAGATCCAACTTAAAAAGAGTAACCGGAAAGAATTGCTTTGCTTGATGGATGAGGCAAAGAAGCTTATGCTTCTCAACTTTCTTGAAAGAGGATGACTCCTTGTGGAACCTGCAGAATGAATGTTAACCATTAAAAAAAGCCCCTGTATATCGGACAATACCTGAAAGCAACACAACTTCAAGAGAAAAGCATGGATTATACAATATAGTGCTAAATTGTTAGCCTTCAATAATTATACAACCAAATGCTTAAGAATCAAGAAAGAAGGGAGCAAAGAAAGGTATCACCTCACACGGTGAATCATGACAAACATAGAGCTTCCGCATTGACCTCCAAAGTCATTAACTTTATTAAATCTTAAGCAAAATATTACAATAGAAATTCTCTAGAGCTTCTATGCCAAAAATCCGATCCTGTGGAGAGTGCCAAGCACTTCTATTGATACAAAAAACCAAGCCCTAGGGGCTTTTAATGAAACAAAGATCACGCTCAGTGTAACTGAGTGATCTAGAGCGAAAGATGGGTGGCAGCTTGAGTTGATTTCCAGCTGAGGTGGTGAAGCAGGCACCACCTCTCATGAGACCTCTCCATGCCTACCCTGGAGATGCTGAAATGCAACACGTATGGCAATAACTGAGATAGTGTGACCAACCTCGAAGGAAATCACGCCAAGGATACAATAGATGTGGATCCGACTTGGCTCAACCTTCAATCAAGACGCCAAGCAAGCCAACCTCAACCGGCAGCTCCAAACGCCAATCAGCTTCGTCACATTCACACAAATCCAAATCTGTACGGATGCCGTGGCATGAGGAAGGTGCGAGACTTAGGATAGAGGCACGTGATAATATGAGATCGCATGATGTGATGAAGTCACTCCATTTTTAAGTTGGAATAATTCCAAAGTATCTCATCCGCCAATCGTGACTTACGTGATACACCAAGGTGGGCGCATGCTTTCTTTAGACATGTCATGCTTGGCCCAAGACCTTACAATATGATGAATCTTTGCCAAGGGATGAAGTCGCTACCAATATTGGACCAATGTTATATCATTCAAGACTTGATTTCATTAACGTGGAGGAGGTCCACCCCAATCCCATTCGCTAGCGTGACTCTTCTTCTCCATGAGTTGACGTCACCACCCTTTCATATTAATTCAAAACCATACTTTAAAACAAAGTTTTAACTTCCACTAAGTAGAAGAGGGTCGTAACTCCTCATGGGACCCATGCCATGTCACCTTCTCACGCTTTTTTTAATTAATTTTTGACTTTTCAAAAATTTGACTTTGGTGCATTCTGTCCAATTTTAGCATTTAAATGCTATTCTGGTGCATTTTTAGTCAAATACTGCTTCATGGGGTGCCTCGGCTGCCCGACTAATGGTGAAAGTGGCCACTGGGGTAAAGATGCTGCTCCGGGCTTGAAAATGAGCCCAACCATGCCGAAAATGGACTCCGAATCACACTTTTATTACATTTTGAAAATTTCCAATTAAACCATTAAAAAATGGCTTGAAAAATGGAAAAAATTATTTTTCTCAGAATCCAACGAAACTCTAGGGGGACCTAGTACATGTTCATATGACTCAATTGAAATGCTTAGCATGACAAAAAACACTGACACGAAGGCTCTAATAACCTCCCAAGGCCGAAAAATCAAGACAACTACCCCAGCTTTGGAGGAGCGAGTGAAAAACTCAGAAATTATTGGTCATTTGTTCAACAGCCAATAATAACCAAGGGAAAAAACACTCTGGGCTAGTCGGGTTGATGCCCAAGTCTGGGAAAACGAGCCTTTTATAAAAATTTAAATGCTAGGACATTTTTTTACATTTTCCCCAAGGGGGTATGAACATGTATTTTAGAAAAAATAGAAAGCTCAGCCAAAAACTGGCTAACTCTGGAACACACTGAACTTCTGAACCCTGGAGATGAGCATTCATCATGCTCGATAACTGGTGGCTCAATAGGAAGTTCAACTATTGTACAAAATAGTTGGTAACACGGATGAAAGCAGCTTTGTAATTCGGGCTGTTAGTGCTGATTGACATGTGTTGCTAAAATAGTAAAGACACACTGTTGGTTAACTGTATGAAGTCAATTGAGAGCGACATATAAGAGTCTATAAGAAGGATGAACCCAGGTTGTGTGCGAGTTACTCACTTCTAGATCGGTTGCGCTTTGTTAGCTTGAGGAAGGTCGGGTTGCCTGAGTTGCTTAGCGATCTGTTGTTGTTGCTTAGCTAGTCTGTTAGTAGAGAGTTAGGTAGTTGCTTGGTAAAGAGTCGAAGAAGTCTGCAGCTAAGTGCGCAGAGTTGTAAAAGCGATCAGGTTGATCCAGGCTGTGTGTGGATTAATAGTAGAGTGGAAGAGTGGAAGAGTCGAGAGTTGTAGAGCCGTAAAGAGGTCGAGTTGATCCAGGCTGTGTGCAGATCAACAGTAGATTCAAGTAGAGAAGAACCAGCGACAGATGACCAAAGAGCATGAGAGGAGAGAGAAGTCTGTATAGATAGGAGAAGAAAATCTAGAACAGAGTCTGTAGCCCAGTGCGCAGACAAAAATGTGCCATATATTTCTCATGCCAGATGAAGAGTGCCTTTGTGGTTTTTCCTGGATTTCCACGTTAAATATTGTGTCGAATGTATAATTGATAAATGTGTTTGGCACATGTATGTTGCTGAGAATGAATGTTTATGTATTTGCTTACAATTGAGTTATATGCATCAGTCGCATCGTGGTAGTTGGAATCGCCTATACTCCATGATATTTACTGTTATAATATTTGTTGATGGTTGAATAGAGTCGCATCTTAATTGTGCATAATTGGTATAAGTAACCCACCCCCCAGCTTCGGTAGAACGCCTTGGTGGAATTCCAAGGGAAGAGAAATCCCCCACCCAACTGCGGAAACCTGGTTATGGCAGCTACCCATAAGAGAGATATATTAGGTGAGACTACATCTGTGTCACAAGTGCTGTCGACTGAGCCTTGCTTTGTCGGGCTGATATCTTGGGCTTTGTTGTATACAAAGGAGGGACTAAACTTGGGTCGAAGAAGAGAGATAAGGAACACCAATAGTAACTTGTCATATCCCCACATTTTGATTGCTAGAAGTGTTGACCTTTCCTAGCACCAAGGGGGTCAAAATATGCATTAAATAAATTAACCTAGGATATTTTATTTAAATGTCACTTATGAGGCATGTACTTGGTATATTAATTGTCATTAAATATTATTATGCAATTAATTAGGTGGAAAATAAGTTTCCATTAACAAGAGGGCCACTTGGGCAAGCCAACTTGCCAAGGGAAAATTAGAAACTGTATGACAAAATCAACCAGTTAGGAAAAGGGAAAGTGCCAAAATATATGACAAAAGCAATCAAATACAAAAGAGGCAACAATTGACAAAGGAGGGTGCAGTTTCCTTTTTGGAGTTCAATCATAAAAATAGGAAAGCCAAGAAAAGCTGTAATAAGGAAAAATAGCAACTATGGGTCAAGGAATGCAAAGTTTCCAAATTGGATGAAGGTGGATGAAAGGGAAACATTGTTATTGTCTTACACATGCTAATTTACTCAAAGAGGTCGAATTTGTGGCTAGGGTTAGGGTTTAGCAAGTGGTAACTTGCTTAACAAGTGATTGACTTGCTCAACAAGTCACCCAGGTTTATTTAAAGACAATTGGAGATCCATTTCTCATTTTGAATGTTTATTATGTTGATGTTTATGAAGCTAAGGCTTCCTTGTTGAGTGTTGTGCCTCAGGTTCTTGGGAGATGCGCCCCAAGGTTCTCATTCCCTCTCTCCTCTTCCCCTCTTCTCCC
Source organism: Pseudotsuga menziesii (assembly GCA_001517045.1). Lineage (NCBI taxonomy): Eukaryota > Viridiplantae > Streptophyta > Pinopsida > Pinales > Pinaceae > Pseudotsuga > Pseudotsuga menziesii. The sequence continues at coordinate 31,715 of LPNX010501564.1, forward strand.
TTTCTCATTGCAGGTCACATTGGAGCTATGGAGCATCCTCTTTGAGTTGATTCAGGACTTGTTAGCAATCTACAACCATCCATTACTGTACATCATATTTCATTAACAGGTCCAAGAGTTTTCAATATCTAATGGTTCAAACCTCCATGCCCTTCCTTGTATTATGTCAATAAAATACATTGTAATGATGCACAATGTTGAAAAGAGTGTTATAGTTAATTGATGATAGTAATTTCGAGTTTATTGGATGTAATATGATATCATAAACATTCTTAGCAATTTTTATTCCAATTTGAATCGAAATGGCTGAGATTTACTCATTTTAAGTCAACCTAGTCTAGATTTGCATTGGAAAATAACTAGTTCTACTAAAACTGATGTAAAATAAGTTCCGTAAACTCAAACTGAGCTCTTTCAGTTCCTATGGGTAAGTAACAGGCTCGCCTTCCCATATAAATCTCCAGAACCCTTTTTTGTTTGGATCATACCACCTTTTTGGATCCTCCTCTGCATAGGGTTTCTCTTGACCGAAATTGCTAGAAATCCCCAAATTCACCCAAAGCACCTTAAACTTTCCAGAACCTCAGAAAACTGTCTAAATACTTTTTTTATGTTACATTAAGGCTGGAACAAACCTTTGCAAGTTTCCCGAAGCCTCTGGTTGAAACAGACGAACTACTCTCCTTAGTTTCATGGTTTGGCTGCCCATGTAAAATCTGTGTAACAAATGGATCAACGCTATGGAAAATTGAAGGCCCAAAAAACAATGGTTCTTAAAAGTTCTATCTAAAGATTGCTGGCCTCACTTATATTTGATTTGGATTGTGAGCATTTGTCACGGTGAATAAGCACCTCTGAACGTAACTTATCCATTTGTGAGACACTGCCATCCCTTGTGTTATTGCTTGTCCGGCATATGCTAGAGTGAGTATCCCCTTTCCATTTCCAAAGTGTCACAGTGTCATGTGGGTAGTCACCCTTTAGCCTAACCATTTGATTTCTAGCCCTCACCCTTCACTAGCAAATTGATTACAACTATGAAGTGAGTATGGTCTGAGTTATAGTTAATTAATGAAACTCTATATTTGGTTGATAGATCACCAATGAAATGGTTACTAGTTATAATTGTTATTTGAATGATTTGTAGAGCATGTCTTAGCCTTTAAACACTTGCAGCAAATGGATGTTAGCCTGGGTTGTATTATTGATCATTTGCAGATTATTATTTTATCTGTCTGGGCATATTGGATATTATTCTTGATCATGCAGAGATCTGTAGGGTGTATGAGTATGCACCTTAGATGGATTTGGACTCCCTGAATCCAATGAGACTGCTTATTCTCAGTTCCGGGCAGTTACAATGATGATTTGTCTCAGTGTACCATTCTGGTGCAGTTTTGCCATGCTGAATGGCCTGTTAGAGCAAAGAGGTGATGTGATTGGTTCACATTGGGCACTGTATGAAGAGCGGGTGGTCTAGCCACTTCTTTTTACCATATTAGCCCCCTCCCAGAGAGCTTGGTGGGCTCAGTTTGACAACGCTGGCACTCTAGGAGGCAGTTTGGGCCATATTACGTTTCCCAAGGCAGATTTAAAATAATAAAAATGGCTACTAAAGAATTCGATTTGGGCTACTGAGGCAAGGAAATGGCATGGGATGAGTTTTGATGATGAGTGTGATGTCTTCCATTCCTCCAGCAGTTTCTGCACTTGGATGGACCCACATCCATCTCTCCGACATATTTTATTATTTTTTGGAGCTTTTGGAGGCTCACGATTTCTCAAAGAGGCACTTTTTTGCATTTAAAAAATTATATTTATTTTATTGTGCCATGGGGACACACTAGGGAAGTTAGTTAACACCCCCTGGAACCACCATGAGCTTTATTTAATTTTTATTGAGTGGGATCCCCTCTCCTAGGTTGATTTGGTCCATTGATATATTATATTATTGTATTAATCCATGTACTTTATGCTGAGTTTATCTCAGCCATTGATTATAACATTTTGATCTTTTAATCTTAGCCACCCATTTGAAAAGTTATGATTTTGGTTCTCTCATTCCTATTTAAAAGAGGGAGCTTCTCATTGTAAAGGGGGTCTTTGGCTCTTGGATCTGGATAATAGAAAACTATTTTTGTGGAAATTCTTGGATCTCCTTTGCATCTAGTGTTCTTAGATGGTGATTGGAAAATCTATTGCTACCTAGCATTTGGGTATTTGTTGTGAGATCTATATTTTTTGGAAACATTGTCTTGTCTACAGGAGAGCGACTTCAACTTGGGCGTTTTTTCAGGGGTTCCTCAACTCGCTTGGCTTGGCTTCGCTTGTATCGGGGGCTTTTCATTAGTATCATTGCGATCTATGATTTGATCTTGCTATTTTTCTGTAGCATTAGTTCTTTTCTCATAATGCATCAAATCTGATATGGTTGATGTTTGTTGTGTAGGAGAGAGGGCGCATTGGCTTCCTTGGGCAAATTGTTTCACATAGAGGCTTACTTCAAATCTTTTCAAATTGATCGGGACGGCATAGATCATCATCATGAAGGCATCTACAAGGTTTTCCAGGTAAGATCTACAGGTTAGTTCTTCTTTTCTAGATCTCAATCCATTGGCATCTTCATTTTCATGTTTAAACCTTCAATATAAAAAATCAAAAAATATTATGGATCAAACCACTTGATCTCTTGGCAAACCATTTTTGGGTTTTGTTGATCGGGTCAAACCCTAAGTGGGTCTTCAAAAACGTTTTGCTAAAGTGACTCCATTTGGCCCAAATCCTAAGGCATTGTTCTCCAAACCCTAGCGTTGCCCTTCATGTTGCCTCCTCTTGCGATTTGATATTTTCCTTGTGGCTCAGGTGCTTTGATACTGTAATACCTTCTTTCGAGTCTCCCCTTGGTACTAGGTAGCCCCAATCCTGTTCTTACCCTCCTTGCATTTGTCACGTTTCCTAAGGCAGTGGACATTGTCATCTTTTGCTAGTATCTTAATCTCGGATCTAGTAATAAGCTTATAGGTCACTTGTATTTTGAACTTGGATCAAATTTGATATCTCATAAACCCTTGATCCAAGCCCTAATTCACCTTGTGACTTCATCCATAGATCTAGGGTTTACTCCACCTTACACCTTACGTATTTCAACTCCATTTGATTTGATCTGGTGTTTTGGTTTGATCTCTCCTTTCGGGAGTAGATATGGGTCTCCCCCATTGTTGTCTTGGGCTAAGACAACATCAAGTGAAGATTGCCTCGATTGGTGTGACAACCATCCATTTGGGAGTCGAGGCTATCTTGGTTCCACCTCTTTAGTTGCTTATCCCTCTACCATCCATCTTGGATCCACCTCATAGAGGCAACTACAAGTAGAAGACAATTTTCTGGGGTTGCTATTTTTGGAAGAGTTTTCTCTCTTGTTCTTGGGGTTTATCTTCAGTTCTATATGATTGCTATGTATCTGGATGTATTATGTATCTTGAATTGATATCTCTATAAGAAGGTTGTTGGGTTTTCTCCCTTGTGGTTTCCTAGGATAAATCTTTGTGTCTATTGTTTCTATGCATGGTTATTCTTTTAGTGATCCTATCTTGTTTCCGTTGCAAATGAATAAAGCTATACAACTATATTAAAATCTAACAACAACAAGAGAGAGTAAGGAGTTGACTGATATCCGGAAACCTGGTGTTGTAAGTGTTATTTAACTATTCTGCAATAAAGACAAATTGTTTGTTGGTTTTCCCTAGGTATTGGGGTTTCCAGGGTATATCTTGTGCAACACTATATCGTACTGTTTATTTTTATTTCGTTGTGCATTAGTAATCAACGTGTTGTAATTTCTGATTCAGTTTTTATATATGCATTATAAATCTGGGTATACAAATCAGTGAATAAATTGCAATTAGATCTGGTTATTAAAACCAATATTGAATTCCCTCTTTCTGTGGTCAAACTTTTCCTTCTTCTTGTCCTTCCATGCCTTATGGATTTTTGACCTACTTTTGCTTTGATCATAACAATACTTGGCCTTCCTTATGGTGTCATCTTGAATTTGAGGTTCATTAAACTCAATTCTGTCCTTGTATGAACGAGATAGTCCACTTAGGAAAATCATGAATTTTGACTTTATCATCTTTGATATACTTGACATGCCTTAGTAGCTCCAAGAATTAATTGACATATTTATCTATGGTCATTTGTCCCAATTTCAACTCATGAAACTCTTTGATTTTGTCACCATAGTACCTATTAGAAAGGTACTTTTGATTGAAGTACTTCTTGAATTGCTTTCACACAATCTTCCTTTAATTAAGCTTCTTCACTTGCCTAAAGATGGTCCCACCATATAAATACTCTTCCATTCAAATTAAACATGGTCACCCTTGCCTTCATGTTGCCAGAGTAGTCATGGACTTGGAGATACTTCCTCATCCCAAAAATCCAAGCTTCAACTCGACTAGATTTTACTTCACCATCAAAAGTGGGAGGTTTGGCCTTCCAAAAATTCTCCACGTGAGTTGTCCTTGATAGGCCTCTTCCTCTTTTTTTTATGAGATGGAGAGATCAAATCTTCACTGGAGTATTTGGAGGTAGATGACTCACTAGAAGAGAAATCTGGAGTATATGTTCTATCTCTAGAGACCCTTCTTGAGCTATGGGACCTCTTGTGACAATGCCTCCTTGAGCTACTTACACTCTTTCCCTCATTTCTTGAGTGCTACCAATGGTGAATCTTCCTCTAAATGTATGTTAAGCTTTGGAGCATAATTGCATTCAACTGGTTATGTTCTTCCTGAGCTTTGATCAACCGTTCATGTACTCTGCAAATTTGTCATTCCACTCTTAGACTTGTCATGGTTTCTGCAATACTTGGGTGGGTTACTTGATTTCTTCGGCCATTAGACTCTGTTTGTATATTCTCAATATGTATATTTTCTGGCATGGCATATGTTTCAACTGCATGAGGATCCTGTGCAACATTGATGATGGTGGTTTTTTCGACCCAACCAAGACTTAGGATTTCCAACTTGCACTAGAATGAATATTGACCCTTAACTATTCCTTATATGATATTGTACCTGCAAAAGTGTTCATATAAGCACATTTGTTAGCTTCATTACATTCTTAAAAAATCATAAAGTTAATTTTCATGCATTCTGGGAACCACTTCTATTGACAAATTTTGTCAAATCAATGTTAATGAAATTTTTGTTCAATTTTTAGAAGCATTTGAATCCCCTTTTCAGAACTGATTGAGCACATTTTTTCACCTATGGATAAGCTTTTCAATGACTATAGCCATGCTCTTCTCTGATTTTAGAGCCACAAGTTACAACCTTTGAAAATTTTCCAATTTTGCCCAATTTCGCACTTTTCCTACAGGTGCAATTAGCTTCAGAGACTAACTTCAACCACTTGTAGAAAAAATCTATGGAGAACCAGAAAAACTTTTCTATCGGGTGCTGATAATAATCATGACAAGGATTACTCACCAACTTTTAGATCCCTAATCCGATACTCTAGTCAATTTCTATAATTTTTTGGAATTGGGTACTCCTAAATTTTGCATCATTTGCAGAGAATTGTTAGGAAAACTAGCTCTCACAAACTAGGCATTTTTGAAAAAACTTCCTCTAACCAAATTTGTTCGTTTTGATCAGTATGTAAAATATTGATTTCATTAATTTTTTTGGTCTCGATATTTAGGGTCACTTTTACCTCCAAGTTTTCGAAAATCCCTAAAAAAGGCCTTGGAATAGTGGATTTTGGCCTTCTTTTGCACCTCATCTTCACACCATTTAGAATTTGTCCATATGCCACCAGAGTTATCTGTGTGCTTGGGCCACGACTACACCATAACAATTTTTCGCTCAACAAGGCCCTCGTTAGGTTACTGGGTATTGATCTTTAAACCCACTTTCTGTAATACTGGAGTATAACAGGCCCATGACTCTCATTGGCAATTCTGTAGCGTTCCTCAATGGCATCAGAATGTCTCAAGTCTCATCAGATTTAGAGTTAAACTACTCATGTTATGGCCAAAACAACTTTTGGGCTCCCAACTTATCTTTTTTTAAGCTTTTTCGAAATACAACCATCGCATTAGGCTCATTGGATTGGGCTTCTCTTATCGGATCTCTTTTATTGAACTCAGGTTTTCAGACTTTTCATGTTGCCAACTTTCGATCTTCTCGATTGATTGATGGCTGATGTTCGACTGCATTGGGATCTCCTTGTTTCATTTCTTCATCGTTTGCAGAGTTACATCGACTCGGCAGAGGATTGCGACCGATATTTGTATTTGGCCTGTAGATCATCGGAGACCATTACTTTATTTAGCTCTCCTAGTTGGCACTCACTGCTAGTTTGCAACGGTCTCAGTTCTTTTGGCTTCTGTTGGTATCTTGTTTGACAATCTTCCTCCTTTTAGATACTCTCTGAATGCACTTGGGCACCTCTTACCTAATCAGCAGGAGCTGAATAGGATCATTTGGGATGACATCTATAGGCTGTTTGTGTAGGTCTCTTAGACCAACCCCCAAGATGGGTTACGTTTGAAGATGGCCTTCTATGCCGAGCATTTGATGGAGGTGAGGGACATAATGGTTATCCAAATCCCATACACTTCTTGCCACTGGCCGCGTTCTTTGTATTCCTTTGGGGAAGCTGAGTTGGTTCTCAAAGAATTCGGGTCGAGTTGGATCACCACATTGCATGGGCTGACAGGATTTGCCAACTGTGTCACCTTCGATAGATGGAGATTGAGGAGCACTTCATCTTTCATTGCCCCATCTACTATGAGATTCGTGGGAGGTTCTATTGTCTATTTAGTGGGACACAAAGCCTCGACAACTTTTTTAGATATCCTGATCAAAGATGCCTAGCCTTATACATGTAGGAGGCTTTCAGGCTTCAGGCCCATTTTCTTCAACTTTCGACCATACGGTATCCTACCCACTTGATCTCTTCCTTTTGCATGGTGCTACCCTCAGGGAGGGGCACTAAGAGACAGATTGATATCAACACAACGTTAGCCTCCAGATCAATGCAGACCCATGGGACTTTCCCCCCTCCCTCGAGATCTCAACGACATGACCAGACCAGATCCCTTCATTAGAGGCAAGTGAGATCCCCCAAACCTTAGCGACAGGTTTCGTCCTCTAGACAATAACGCAGTAGGTGGTCCAAAATGTCCATCAATTCATCCTCTAGACACCATTCTATTTTGAGTTTCTTTCATTTAGCCTTAGATGTTAGGAGAGATGAGCCTATTCCATGACAGACCCACTTGATCACTTTTGGGTTCTCTTGTTCCTGGATCTCTTCCTCTTGTACATCTCCATTCTCGTCTGGCTTTCCAGGTTCAAGGTCGACGATTTTTCATGTTTCAGCACATATTTCATGTTCTACCTTATTTTGCTTTACTTCACTTTCTGCATCTTGATTTTATAGGAGACCTTTTGGTGCTCCTGTTTTGTAAAGATATCATTGTACTTAATAGTCCCCTTGACCTACTTTTGCGGTCATTTGTCGAACATTAATAAAATTATCTTATCTTATCTTATTTGCACTTTCGAAACTCTGATCCATAAGCTCCAACCCATCAGAATTCCTCGCATGCTTTGTCGGGATTACTTCTCGATGGTCCTCCTCTGCTGAGGACTTTCCTAAATTCCAACTTCGATGAGGCCTTTCCGAACTGTTGGGTTCCAATCCATGGGAATTAACCACATACACTTTTAGGAGTACCTTGTGGTCGTTCTCCTCCGATGAGGACTTTACTAATCCATCAAGAATCCTTAGCCCATCGAGATCTCTTACATTCACACTTGGTAGCATTCTTCGATATTTTGCCTTTGATGAGGCTCTTATGATACGTCGGCTCTAACATGGGATTGGACTTCTACTCCGTCACGATTCTGCACATTTGTGTTCGACAACTTCTCCCGATGGTTAGCCTACAGTAAGTTGATCCGAATACAACTGTCAGACTCATCGCATTGGTTGATTCCCATAAGAGTCACGGGTTAGCTGTGCAAATGATCTTCTATGATCAACCAATCCTAATATAATTATCGAGATCATTGTATTGGATGATTCCCATCGGACTCATGGGTTAACACTGGAAAGTGTATCATTCGATAAGATTCTTTTGATGACCTTGTTTCAGTCTTGCCTCTTATGCATTCATTTGATGGCCGATCCTTGTCATACCCCTTGCCCACATGGCACAAGTGGGGCCCATCTCAAATTTCCCAATTTTTTTCAAAATTTTATTGATAGCTATGCAATTTTCAAAATTTTCCCAAATTTCCTCAACCAATCTACCATTCCCGCTAATAGACCATAGATTTAACTCTTGGGCTCCATTAAAAAACCATTTGTTAACTAAAATGATGTTTTCATGCAAGCGTTTGTCAAACACTTTAGGTGCAAGCTCATATTTCCGCCTGTAACTGTGGATTCCGGCCCATACATGTTCGGTGTTGCAACTAAGATCTCTGATACCACTCTGTCATGTCCCCATCCATCTATTTGACTATAGGAGGTGTTATCATGATTCTTGTAGTTGCCCCGTCGAGTAATCCTACATAGGATGGCAGAGGGGAAAGGTAACCAAAGTCGTGACCTACGAATACCCAAATCCCTAGATGATGGATGGTTGTCAGATGATGGATGGTTATCACGCCGGTTGGGATATCCTTCACTTTATGCCACTAAAGCTGAAGTGACAAAGGGGGAGACCCAGACCTATCCTAAAAGAAAAGGCCTAAAGCTAAATCACTAGATCAAACTATATCCATAGTATACGTAAGGTGAAAGCTGGAAACCCTAGATGTAAGGAGTAAGCCACGATTTAAGGAATGCTTGAGTAAAGGTGTTTACGGGCGTTGGAAATGTTACTCAAGTTAAATGAATTAGTGACTTAAGGAATTGGATATCAGATTTAGGATTAGTGCGTTAACTCAAATGATCAAACTTGGAACCTTGGGGGGATTTTAATAAAAATATAGGGAAATGTCCACAGTAGGGTTTGGTCAGAGATTAGGGCTTCTAACACACTCAAGTCGATGCTTGGATGTATGTTTTGACAATATGTAGAAATCCAAGCAAAACCGGAAACACAAAACACTTAGAAAAAGATTGACAGGACAGGATGGGCGTTTTTCCTAGGGATTAGTGCTACTTCAGGATGGGAAAATGGAGTCCAATGATGACACCTAGGAGGGATAAGGGGTTTTGGGTGGTGGTTGACAAAACCCGGATCACCAAATTTAAAGATTCCAAGTGCAATATGCCCCAATGATTTTTCCTACTTACTACAAGAGGTTTTTTAGTAATGTGTGTGTGATGCGCAATGCAAGAAAATTGAAACACAGAGAAATAAGCTGAGAGACTTACTTGGAACCCATAGATATCTTCCGGGATCACGAAGACTGCTTCCTCATGGATCAAGTGAGAGATTCGAACAAGATCTTGATGAAAAATGTTTTGCTCAGTGACCCTACCGCCCTCTTCTACCTGCCACACCAAGGAAAACCAATAAGTAATGACAAATAGACTGGGATTTGCAAATAAGAAGTAAAATATACCAGAATGAAGAATCATAAAGGAAACACTCCATGATAAAACCAAATTGAAGAACGATGACAGGGTGAGTCCCCCCACTAATGTGCCTCTCTCCAATTCACCTCCTTCACCTGCAAATTAAACTGGGTACGAAAAGATACAAGAAACTATGCGAGAATAACTGAGTGCATGAGATAAACAGTTTCAATCATCACCACATTCATTCATCTACAAAGACACAAGTATTGAATCCTAGAAAAATCTCTTTATTAGAAGTTCCAATGCTAGAACTTATGGTTTACAATGGGGGTTTCTCGTCTTTATATAGCTTTTGAGAGACGCAAACCCTAACTTTCTTTTACATCCGATGGTTGAGATTATAACATTACCAACGGGGCACACTTTTTGCCCAATGGGGGCACCATAGGGGCTTAATTCTCTCTAGGCCCCATTACAACATCAAAATATAAGATATATCAATGATATACATCACATAGCCAAAGTGAGGGGCACCCCTTGGGGGACGTCCTCACCAACTGAGCCAAATAAATAGGCCCGGACAAAATGCTGACTGAAACTGGTGAAGAAGTGTTCGGAGAGCCATAATACATCATTTGAATAGATTTCCCTTCCATTTGCTTGACCACAAGCCAAATTGATTTTCCCAGTGATTTCCTAGTTCATTTTTGGATGGTACAACCTCTAAAAATCATAAAACTCATCATATCTTCATTCAGGCTGAGAATTGGGGCAAATTGACTGCACAGGAGAATTTGGAGACATAGTAGAATGGTATAAGTGACTACTCATACCCCCTGGAACATTGTGGTGCTATAGGAGAACCAAAATAATTGCAATAATAATATAATCTAACCAATAATAAAGTGATAATAATCACTGAACATGCAATAAGAGACCAAACTCTGAAAACTAGAACCACAGTATTGGTCCTGGGCATGTTTGGAGGAAATGTAAGCACTGTCAAAATTTTAGTCACTGCCTTAGGAACCGTGTTTGACTTGGTCAATTGGGTTGACTAGGTCAAAGTACCCAAACTGAAGGTGAGATGCTGAACTGAGCTGAACCTGTAGGCATCCAAGGTAAGAACTGCTCTAAGATGTATATTAAAACCCAATTTAAATCATGTCATTCAGAATCACGGTGACAATGATAATAATAACAACCAACAAGATATACCCGTGTTTTTGAGTAATCATTGAATCTTTTGGAAGTCTTTTGTATATGGCATACCTACAAAGTTTAAACAATTTGCTAAGGTTGGGTGAGGATGGAAAACAAGGCTAAGGTAAAGGGAAATGACTTATAGTTGATTTTGACCATATAATCTTTTCGAATGATGACAAGTACACACAACCACAATGACATAAGCATGGCAGATAAACAATAGGGAATGGTGGTGTTTCACAAGTGGATGAGTTGATCTGTAAAGAGTCCATTCAACTTTAACATGTCTACAACTCACATCCAAGCTAACAATTAAGCTTAGTGAGGATCTTTTTTAGGACTCTTGCGTTGAGGACACAAGAAACTGTAGTGAAGAGATCCTAGGGGACACTTAGAATTAGCTGTCTCTTACTCCATCTCACATCAAAACCCGCGGGTTCTGTGAGTAATTAATCATTACATTTCAATAAAATGGCCAGCAGTCTTTAGATTTAGCATTTATTTATCCATTTCTTTATTTGGTCCTTTCACAATTTCATTTCATAGCCTTTTTGAGTTGTGTCTGAAGACATAGTTTGCACTTTTATTTGAGGGCCTGCATTTCTCAGTATATAGCATATAACACATAATGCATGTAATGATGGTAGACATATTGCTTCAAGTTTTAGCTGACACTCTTCGGGCAACTACGGGGGAATATCCACAGTCAAGACCAAACATTGGGGGAAGCCGACCAAAGAGGTCAAGGCTTCAAAACCCAACTCACCTAACCTTAGGAACCAACACCAGTGGGTTCTCTTGGCCTAGAAGGATCAAGGCTCCATCAAGTTTTGTTGCACAACTCAGACCCGAGACACAAAACAACATGGGATCCATCATGCATAGGGGTCAAATTAGGGAAGATGATCTTTAATCTCATAGGTCTCAGTCAATCATAAGTCATGGGAGGAAAAACAATTATGGATGAACTGTATGGATGGGGGGAAGTGGTACATGGAATCCGCAAAGCATTAAGGTTTAAAATTTGTGTAAAGCATGGCATAGACAATAGTCTTCAACATTAAACTCTTTAACCAGTCATAACAGAGGTTTAAGCATTAGTACACACATAATAGAAGAACAGGTCACCATGATCATCCTAACATAACAAGCTTAGGTGTTTAACATATATCAAAGAGCAAAATCCAAACAAGGAGCCATATACCTGATCTCACCATATACCTGTTTCTATTTGATATGCCCATCTGTAACTGTGTGTACCACATCTGCTACTCTGCTCGAATGAACTAGGTCATCACTGAAATCATCTCAATGGACAAGGAGATCTTAGTCTTGGAAAGGAAATAATCTGAAACTGCTACTGAATAAAGGCTTTGGATGGCTAAAAAACTCAATGATCCATGCTATAACCCCATCTGAATGAATAGCTTGGAAAAATAAAGAGATCAGTCTGTATGCTGCATTATGGTAGCCCAATTGCAATATATATGTGATAACAGGAGGGTTACAAGTTTCTAAATTTTGCCACATGGGCCATAATACAAATTCATAAATAAGAAATGCTTAGAATAAATTCGTGAATGTAAAGCACAACAGAATTTAAAACTCTATCCACACATACAACATGCATAAACAAGAATATTTATCAAAGGCAGAAAATAAAATCATTCCACATTCATATACAAAGATAATAGTTATCTTTAAACAAGAAGGTTCAAGTGACTGGTTGTGATGTAAGAGCGATTTTCCACCAAACCGTAGGTATCAGTTGCAGATACCACCCATAATCTAGGTTATGAAGCCTCCAGGGTGAAAAAACAACTACAAGATTCTCTCTCTTAGCCCACAAACCATTTGCTCTCATGCTTAACCAAACTTCTCACCTATGAGAATTTACAGGGATTTCACTCAACCATCCTAGCCATGGCACTCTTTTATAATGCCCCACACAACACAAGGAGCGCATTTCCCCTCACTGCTCCGTAGTTCCCTAAGGAAATCCAACCTTTGCAATGCTTACCAGTGTGTATAGAAAGTGTCCAATTTACTGTTTGTTGTTGGCCAACTTCCTATAACATTAATTTATGGCTTCTCAAGCATTTAGAAGGAGCAAACAATAATGGGTAAAGGTTCCTATCTTTTCTAGCCTCTATGCTGACCTACAACCATTCTCTTTCCTTTAAAATTTGCAATTCTCCTTCACAATTTGAATTTCTGGTTATAATGCATAGTTTGGCAATGGTATGGCAATCGAAATGAACAAGAGGAAAATTTTCTATAGTGTAAAAAATCAGCTGTAAAAATTTGGCCCGTGTAAAATGGATGGTAGACTCCAAAGAAGATGAGAGGATGGGTAAAAGACAACTGACATAACTTTTGACCATAGAAGAGAGGATTACTACAACAGTGATAGAAGTATATTTATCGCATGCACCTTGTTATCCACTAATTTTGCACATAGTGGATTTTTCGGTGCGCTGCCAGAGCATTAAACAGTACACTTGTTTGTGATCAGAATTCAGAAGTCCGCTAGCCTTTTCCTAGAGGTCTGTTCAGAACTTTTTGTAAATACATGTTCATACCCCCTTGGGGAGATTGTAAAAAATGTCCTAGCATTTAATTTTTTATAAAAGGCTCGGCTTCCCG
>LPNX010501564.1:45499-96215 GCA_001517045.1 Pseudotsuga menziesii
TGGTATGGTTGGGCTCATTTTCAAGCCCGGAGAAACGTCTTTACTCCAGGGTTCACTTTCACCATCAGTTGAGCAGCCGAAGCACCCGTGAGGCAGTATTTGGCTAAAAATGCATCAAGCTGGCATTTAAATGCTAAAAATGGACATTTTGGCACTAAGGTCCAAATATTAAAAAGTTAAAATTAAAGTCAAAATTGATTTTTTAAGTGGTGAAGATGATTTGGCATGGGTCCCATATTAAGTTACGACTCTATTTCACATGACATAAGATTAAACTTTGGATTAAATTTGAAGTTTGTATTAATTCAAAGGAAGTGGGTGACATCAATATGGATGGAATTCATGCTAAGCGTTGGTATGAATGTGTGAGTGGTATTAAGTGTGGACCCTCCCCACCGTAAATTTTAAAATTAAAACCCATGGTATGGTCATGATTTCATTAAAAGGGGATAACGTGAATATAGAAGCTCACGCTGGCTTGAGAGGTGGGATAAGTGGGATGGGGGACCCATCCACTTAATAAAATATTATAATTAAACCTTGGATAGAGCTGGAGTTCATGCATGTGGTAGCGATTTTGGCATAAAGGAATGACGTGGTGTATCAAGCGAATGAAAGGAGGGGTGACGTCAACCATCCATTTAATTTTGCCTTCACTCCATACGTCGTACACTTGCGAAGGATGGACATTAACGTCAGCATTTAAGTTAGAGCTCACGCTGATAAGTAGGTGGGCGATTTCCTTGGTTTGTGGCCACCTCATGGTGCTTGGCTCCCATTGTACAGAAGTTGCTTTCATTATAACTCAAAGCTTCAACTCCTTCAAAGCTCACGCAGACCTCTTCTTGGTGAATCGTGTATGCACTTGGCCACTCCATATTGGGTGAAGGAAGCCGTTTCATTTTGGATGCCGATTTGATTGGATGTGTAGGCAGTTCAGCCTCAGTTCAACATTCACTTTAGCTCAGTTCAAGCTTACTTAACTGAGCTTGATCTCTGGTTCATTAAAGGCCCTAGGGCTTGGTTTTTTGTATAAATAGAGGCCCTTTGAGCTCTATTAGTGTGGATGATTTGTGTAGAGAACCTTTGGTGAAATATTGTAGTACTTGTTGCTCTCATGCAACCATTTTGAATAAAGAAAGGCTTTGGAGGCTCATGTGGTGTAGATCTTGGATGCTTGTGCAACTTTGGTTAATGAGGTGATACAATTTCAATTTCTTTTTTGTTTTGCTAATCTGTGGGTATTGATAAATGCTTTAGAGGGCTTATATAAGCACATAAGAATAGATATTTGTAGTTTCAAGTTATCTATTTATTTATTTAGTTTTAGAAATCTAAAAGATCATTGTCTTATTCAGTTGTATTTCATGCTTTTTTGATTTCAATTAGTAAATAGTACATGATCTAATCTCCTCTTTGGAAAGCGTATAAGTCTTTGTTTGTTGATCACTCCATTGCATCGAGTAAAAGGTTGAGCTAGTTTGTATCTCCTTTTCTTGGAGCCAAGCACAAGTTTCTAGCAGCTGCATGCTAATTGAGATCCGGGATGGTTTCAAAGATTCAAGATCCAAGTGGTTCCATCTATCTTATTCACCCCTAAAACCAAAATTTCAATTCTTTTACTTTATGTTTGCAAGTTAAAATCAGATCTATAAGGCTAATCATTTTCATTTTGCCTCTCATTTCTAGATCTAGGAAGTGTTTAAGTTTTACATTCAACTTGGATCTAGTTAGTACTTGAAGTAGCATAAAATTCCTATCTTTGCACAAGTACTAGGTGTAATTTTTAGTGTATTTTATTGCCTAATCAATTGTTTTACAGGAAAATAGCTCGCTGGTTTTTCACTTTTCATGACAGGTTAAGCGGAAGTGCTAGCAAAAAATTTGAAGTTTCAAGCTCCAAAAAACACTCATTTTCCCCCCTTCTTCATCCCCTTTCTCCAGGTTGCATTGAAGGCCTTCTCAATCACAAAAAGAGTCCCAACTTCAAGTGCATTGTAAAAGATAATAAAGAGTAAGTGGGATAAAGGCTCCCACACCCCTCTTCCCCCATTTGGGGGAAGCTTGTATCGTCTCTTTTATTTTCATGTTTGCATAATACTTTGCTAGAGTAGAATAGGAATGAGTAGTTTCATTATTTAGAAGTTAGCTTTCATAAAAGTTGAAAAAAGAAAAGTTCCCTGTTTCATTAATTAGTTTGAGTTTTGTTTGCTTTCAATTGATATAATATTGCAAAATTAAAAAAGAACCAAAATCTCTTGAATCTCACCGTAAGGTGGATCAAGAGTGCTCTCTGTCGAAGGGTTTGCTTAATGTTTAATTTTTATTTTATTTCATGTATCTTGCTTTTTGTAAATTAATAATTAATTTTTAAGTCTCTTGAACTTGCCGGAATCCAAGTCAAGAGCACTCTCTATTGGAGAGCATATTAATTTTTGCATCATCCTTGTACTCAGGGATATAGATAGATAAGACTCTTGAACTTTTGTCATAAGACAATGTCAAGAGCGCTCTCTGTCGGAGGATTTTAATTAATTCTTTTAAATAAAATTTTGAAACTCACATTCCCCCTCTAATTAATTTACTTCGTTGATATCCCTCACCTAGTATGCTCTGCCGACTTTCATAGTTGGGCTTGTACTCAGAACAGTAAACAGATTTGCTAAGCTCGCAATAACAACATAATAAAATTTTACCCATAACCAACGCACCGGCGTTGTAGAAAGCATTCAAGTCTATTCTCAGTAAGGGCGTCGAAACTCCCCGTTGTCTTAGAGTCACGGCTAGTTGGTCAATCCTCGAGGACACCAGCCCGAGATACTGGATGCGTCGACATGTCTAGAACGGAATGACTTTGAACACTTTCTCGGTTGGTCTCTGATACCTTCTTTCAAGCCATAATAAACAAGACCATTAAAATATTTAAAATGTACCAGGAGCACTTGCATAACATATCCACTAGCTTTATTTCAAGACTTGTATCTTTGTTATTCTTCAAGCATTGTAGAGCTTTGACTCCATAACGCACTGGTCTATCATTTCATGCGCTATTATTAATCTAGACCATTTGTCCTTTGATTTATAAAATCTTTGTCTGTGAATGCACTTTTATTTTTACAAGTTCTTGATATATTGTTCATCTTTTAATCCAGTGCAGCAACGTGGATTGCCTTTGTCTTGTGTTCAAATTTTCATAATTATAATTATCTTTCATGATAATAACTCCTAAACAACACCCATCCGTATCATTCGAACATTAAAACTTAATTTAAACACATTGAGCCATAGAAAACTCTTTGTTAGGGACTACCCCCCTTGGCTTCGTTAGGAGTTAGCCTAAACGAAGGAGCTAGGAGTAGGTGACAGTACCTGGCTCTGTGCTTTCCACCAAGGTCACACCTCTCCCACTTTCTCAGTGAGGAGACAGGTTTCGGAAGATTTCTGCTGCTGGTGTGCAATCAACGGATAACATCTTTTGGCGCCGTTGCCGGGGACAAATCTTTTTGTTCCTGGATGACCTTTGTTTCTTTTTATTTTTTTACTTTTTTGCCCTTTTTTGGTAGATTTTTAGTCCAATCACTCTTCGAAATTAGACTTGAATCCACCTGGCAACTCCACTGTCAGTAAACACCTCAAGGTATTCAACTAGAAGAAACTCTGAAGGTTTGCTCAATTTCATCCTCGAGCCTGAAAATGTTTATTGGAGGAGACTGAACAAACTTGCTTCTTGTAGGATCCTTGAAGAACTTGGATATGAGTTTGCTTCAGACATCCATCTTTTATTTCAAGAAAACTTAGAAAATTTTCAAAACAGTAACTGTTTCCCTAACAGAATGGGTGAGTTTTTTACTCAACTCAACTTCACTCAGATAGCAGGTCAACCCCATGATGTTCCTAAGAAGGCTATTGATAAACTCATGACTTTTACAGGCACTGATGCCTCTACCTCTGCTGAGCAACATCTCAGATATTTTTCAAAACATTGTGGTGCCTATGTCAGGGGTACTGACAAACATGAAGATGTATACATGATCCTTTTTTCTCTATCTTTGGATGGTAAGGCTGGAAAATGGTATGACAACTTGCCGATCAACTCTTTTGCTACCATAGCAGCCTTCAAGGTCGCGTTCCTCAGAAAATTTGGCAGCAAAAAGGAACCTAGACATCTAGTGGCTGCCTTGACTAGTATGAAGAAATCTGATACGGAAACCATGGATGAATTCAACGATAGGTTCACAGAGTTATCAAATTCCATCCCTGCTACTTATGCTCCTCCTGTAGCTTCCACTTTGGATTATTACATAGAAGCATTAAGTGGCAAAATCTAGTATCAGATAAGAGACAAGGAGCCCACCACATTGCTTGTAGCTCAAGGTTTGGCTATCAAAATTGATAAAACATGTAGTCTTCAGGAGAGTCAAACATCAAGGGTTACACTAGATCATCAACTCCTCTGAAAACTGTGGAACCTTAAGGAAAAGAGCCATCAAACGAGGCATATGAAAAGAAGTTCATGGACCTAATAGAGAAAATGCAAGACATGGAAAGGGAGTACTTAGCACAAATTAAAGAGGTTCAGAATCGGGTCATAACTGTTGAAAGAACTCAACCTCCACCACCTTCTAGAACCTTCCCTGCAAAACCAACATGGCAAAGAAGAAATCCCAACCATGAACAAAGGTCTCTTCATCAGTTAGAGGCTTCTAACATGGTTGAAACTTACACACCATTTTGTAGGGCATGTGAAGACCTTCATGAAGAGTCTTCTTGCTATTATGCATGCTATGTTCAGGAGCATGGTTTTCCAGAGGGTTGTGGTCCTAAAGAATCATCAAGCGAGCCTGAGTACATAAACTATGTAGGTGACATGCATGATATTTCCGGAGAAAGTTGGAGAGAGGAAAAACAATATTCAAGAGAGCCTGAGTACATTAACGCAGTTGGACAGCTCCATCCTATCACCACAGAAACTCGGGGTCAAGTCGAAGATTATAGTCAACAATTGGATAACCTCACTAAAAACTTTGGTACTAATCCTACAAATGAGCATAATGATGGTGGTTTGGAAGGTTTACTACCTTGTGACCTTTTTTCTGAAGAAGATGACTATGATCATGAGGAGGGATATAGCCAGGGATGTGATACAAGTGAGGAAGAATCCCTTACATCTGAGATGGATGATAACTATGAGACTCTAATTGAAAATCCAATCTTAGAAGTTTCATGTGATGAGAGTCCTCCGTGCTCTCCACTCGATGACAAATATTTGGAAAGTTGGGTCCCCTGTGATATCTTTGAAACCCAGCTTTTTGAAGAAGATTGTTTTGAGCAGAATGAAGAGTGTAGCCAGGGACTTGATACTAGTGATGAGGCATCTCTCATATCCGACATAAATGGCGATGATGACTATTGGACTTTTATTGAAAATCCAACCTATGATAATTTTGAAAATATTTTTGAGAATCTCATCTATGATGTGTCCAGCGAGGGGAGTTGTTGTAAAGAAGAGCAGTCGGAGTTTTCCTATGATTAGTTAGAGTTGTATTTGAGTATCTGTAACGAGGACTTGGAAAAGCAATATAGTGAAAAATCTGATGGGGTGCAACTAGCTGAAGTTTTTTCTCGGCCATCTTCTTCACATATAGATGTTCCTTATGATTGGGAGCAGTTTTTGGATTACACAGAGTTATCGGCAGATAAGCCCTTTTGATGAGTATGATGGTCTGCCTCATCATACATATTTTTACATCAGTCCTATCCAATCTTGGATGGAAGAATCCTGCAAGAGCACCTACCAGTTTAAGAAGAAGTTCGACGACATTATTCATGCCTATGATTCCCCATCCAACCCGCCCATTCTGGATCATCATGTAGGTTTGCATTTTCTGAATAGAATATTCTTGTTTTGGCTGGTAACCAAAGACAAGGAAAAACCTTTTTACAGTAATAAATTGCTTAGGTGGCTACATTGGATTTATGATTACACCTAACTTTTTTTATATCATGCTTAGAATAGGAAAATAGGCTCCTCAAAGAGAACATCTATTTTTAGCATTTTCTTTCTGTACTTGGGAATAAATAAATTTTTCAGTGAAGTTTTGTCATTCCTTTGAATAAAGCAACTTTTGGATCATTGGCTCTTTTTCATAAAACTTGTGTTACTGAGGTTTTTCTTGTCAAGTTGAGATGTTTTTACAGGATGTGGAAACCAGAGATTATGGTGTTCTCGTATGCTCTTCTTGCATAAGAGACTAGATCGAGCACACGTCCCGCAGTTGGAGCCAGATGTTATCCACTAATTTTGCACTTAGTGGATTTTTCGATGAGCCGCCAGAGCATTGAACAAGTATACTTGTTCGTGATAAGAATTCAGAAGTCCGCCAGTCTTTTCTTGGAGGTTTGTTGGGAACTTTTTGTAAATACATGTTCATACCCCCTTGGGGAGATTGTAAAAAATGTCCTAGCATTTAATTTTTTTATAAAAGGTTCGGCTTCCCGGACTTGGGCATCAAGCCGACTAGCCCAGAGTGTTTTTTCCCTTGGTTATTATTGGCTGTTGAACAAACGACCAATAATTTCTGAGTTTTTCACTTGCTCCTCCAAAGCTGGGGTAGTTGTCTCTCTGTTTTGTCCTTGGAAGGTTATTAGAACCTTCGTGTTAGTATTTTTTGTCATGCTAGGCATTCCGATTGAGTCGTATGAACATGTACTAGGCCCCCCTAGAGTTTCATTGGATTCAGAGAAAATATATATATATATATATATATATATATATATATATATATATTCCGTTTTTTAAGCCATTTTTTAATGGTTTAAATGGAAAATTTCAAAATGTAATAAAAAAGTTATCCGAAGTCCGTTTTTGGCATGGTTGGGCTCATTTTCAAGCCCAAAGCAACATCTTTACCCCAGGGTTCACTTTCACCATCAGTCGAGCAGCCGAAGCACCCGTGAGGTAGTATTTGGCTAAAAATGCATCAAGATGGCATTTAAATGCTAAAAATGGACATTTTGGCACTAAGGTCCAAATATTAAAAAATCAAAATTAAAGTCAAAATTGATTTTTTAAGTGGTGAAGATGATTTGGCATGGGTCCTATATTAAGTTATGACTCTATTTCACATGACATAAGTTGAAACTTTGGATTAAATTTGAAGTTTGTATTAATTCAAAGGAAGTGGGTGACGTCAAGATGGATAGAGTTCATGCTAAGCGTTGGTATGAATGTGTGAGTGGTATTAAGTGTGGACCCTTCTCATCATAAATTTTAAAATTAAAACCCATGGTATGGTCACGATTTCATTAAAAGGGGATAACGCGAATATAGAAGCTCACGCTGGCTTGAGAGGTGGGATGAGTGGGATGGGGGACCCATCCACTTAATAAAATATTATAATTAAACCTTGGATAGAGCTGGAGTTCATGCATGTGGTAGCGATTTTGGCATAAAGGAATGACGTGGTGTATCAAGCGAAGGAAAGGAGGGGTGATGTCAACCATCCATTTAATTTTGCCTTCACTCCATACGCCGTACACTCGTGAAGGATGGAGATTAACGTCAGCATTTAAGTTAGAGCTCACATTGATAAGTAGGTGGGCGATTTCCTTGGTTTGTGCACCTCATGGGCTTGGCTACCATTGTACACAAGTTGCTTTCATTATAATTCAAAGCTTCAACTCCTTCAAAGCTCACGTAGACCTCTTCTTGGTGAATTGTGTATACACTTGGCCACTCCATATTCGGTGAAGGAAGCCGTTTCATTTTGGATGCCGATTTGATTGGATATGTTGGCAGTTTAGCCTCAGTTCAACATTCACTTCAACTCAGCTTCAACTCAGTTCAAGCTTACTTAACTGAGCTTGATCTCTGTTTCATTAAAGGCCCTTGGGGCTTGGTTTTTTGTATAAATAGAGGCTCTTTGAGCTCTATTAGTGTGGATGATTTGTGTAGAGAACCTTTGGTGAAATATTGTAGTACTTGTTGTTCTCATGCAACCATTTTGAATAAAGAAAGGCTTTGGAGGCTCATGTGGTGTAGATCTTGGATGCATGTGCTTTGGTTAATGAGGTGATACAATTTCAATTTCTCTTTTGCTTTGCTAATCTGTGGCTATTGATAAATGCTTTAGAGGGCTTATATAAGCACATAAGAATAGATATTTGTAGTTTCAAGTTATTAATTTATTTATTTACTTTCAAGGATATAAAAGAGCATTGTCTTATTCAGTTGTATTTCATGCTTTTTTTAATTTCAATTAGTAAATAGTACATGATCTAATCCCCTTTTTGGAAAGCGTATAAGTCTTTGTTTGCAGATCACTCCATTGCACCGAGTAAAAGGTTGAGCTAGTTTGCATCACCTTTTCTTGGAGCCAAGCACAAGTTTCTAGCAGCTGCATGCTAATTGAGATCCAGGGTGGTTTCAAAGATTCAAGATCCAAGTGGTTCCATCTATTTTATTCACCCCTAAAACCAAAATTTCAATTCTTTTACTTTATGTTTGCATGTTAAAATCAGATCTATAAGGCTAATCATTTTCATTTTGCTTGCTCTCATTTCTAGGAAGTGTTTAAGTTTTAGATTCAACTTGGATCTAGTTAGTACTTGAAGTAGCATAAAATTCCTATCTTTGCACAAGTACTAGGTGTAATTTTTAGTGTATTTTATTGCCTAATCCATTGTTTTACAGGAAAATTGCTCACTGGTTTTTCACTTTTCATGACAGGTTAAGCAGAAGTGCTGGCAAAATATTTGAAGTTTCAAGCTCCAAAAAACACTCCCCTTTCCCCCTTCTTCATCCCCTTTCTCTAGGTTGCATTGAAGACCTTCTCAATCACAAAAGGAGTCCCAACTTCAAGAGCATTGTAAAAGATAATAAAAAGCAAGTGGGATAAAGGCTCCCGCACCCCTCTTCTCCCATTTGGGGGAAGCTTGTATCGTCTCTTTTATTTTCATGTTTGAATAATAATTTGCTAGAGTAGAATAGGAAAGAGTAGTTTTATTATTTAGAAGTTAGCTTTCATAAAAGTTGAAAAAAAAAAGTTCCCTGTTTCATTACTTAGTTGGTTTGAGTTTTGTTTGCTTTCAATTGATATAATATTGCAAAATTAAAAAAGAACCAAAATCTCTTGAATCTCACCGTAAAGTGGATCAAGAGTGCTCTCTGTCGGAGGGTTTGCTTAATGTTTAATTTTTCTTTTATTTCATGTAGCTTGCTTTTTGTAAATTAATAATCAATTTCTAAGTCTCTTGAACTTGCCGGAATCCAAGTCAAGAGCACTCTCTATTGGAGAGCATATTAATTTTTGCATCATCCTTGCACTTATGCATATAGATAGATAAGACTCTTGAACTTTTGTCATAAGACAAGTTCAAGAGCGCTCTCTGTCGGAGGGTTTTAATTAATTCTTTTAAATAAAATTTTGCAACTCACATTCCCCCTCTAATTTATTTACTTCGTTGATATCCCTCACTTAGTATGCTCTGCCGACTTTCATAGTTGGGCTTGTACTCAGAACGGTGAACGGACTTGCTAAGCTCACAATAACAACATAATAAAATTTTACTCATAACCAACGCACCGACATTGTAGAAAGCATTCAAGTCTATTCTTAGTAAGGGCACCGGAACTCCCCGTTGTCTTAGAATCACGGCTAGCTGGTCAATCCTCCAGGACACCAGCCCGAGATACTGGACGGGTTGACATGTCTAGAACGGAATGACTTTGAACACTTTCTTGGTTGGTCTTTGATACCTTCTTTCAAGCCATAATAAACAAGACCATTAAAATATTTAAAACGTACCAAGAGCACTCGCATAACATATCCACTAGCTTTATTTCAAGACTTGTATCTTTGTTATTCTTCAAGCATTGCAGAGCTTTGACTCCATAAGGCACTGGTCTATCATTTCATGCGCTATTATTAATCTGGACCATTTGTCTTTTGATTTATAAAATCTTTGTCTGTGAATGCATTTTTATTTTTACAAGTTCTTGATATATTGTTCATCTTTTAATCCAGTGCAACAACGTGGATTGCCTTTGTCTTGTGTTTAAATTTTCATAATTATAATAATCTTTCATCATAATAACTCCTAAACAACACCCATCTGTATCATTCGAACATTAAAACTTAACTTAAATACATTAAGCCATAGAAAACTCTTTGTTAGGGACTACCCCCCTTGGCTTCGTTAGGAGTTAGCCTAAATGGAGGAGTTAGGAGGAGGTGACAGTACCTGGCTCTGTGCTTGCCCCCAGGGTCACACCTCTCCCACTTTCTCAAGTGAGGAGACAGCTTTCGGAAGATTTCTGCTGTTGGTGTGCAATCGGCGGACAACACACCCATATTTACGTGAGAAGACTTTTCGCACCTAACTCGCACAAGCATTCAATAATTGGAGATTTCTTATCCTAATCATTTGGATCCCATTGTATGTCTCTCATAAGGCCATCTAACTCATGATCTAAAACATAATTGTGTTCCCATCAAGCTTTTACTATTTGCCATTGATATCCTCCCAAGAAGGCCATAGTTTGGGGAATAACATCAACCCTCCAAGTAATATAACTAGAATCTCTGTGTGGTCTAGGAATGGGATTCCACATCATGTGCATGTAGGCCATAGAAATTGTGTTGTGTAGATGGGAAATATTAAAAAAAAACAGGTTTTGGGCATACACTCTCAATTTGTCCCCCATGATAGAGAAAACCGAATGGGTTGATGGTTAGATAAAATGGTAGTGTTGTGTACATGGGATGGATGACTATCTATTGAGTCAAAAAAGGAGTTTTGCTTTGATAAAAGGGCTATGTCCAGCCACTGATGAATTCTCTTAGCTCATTTGTGGAAATTTCTCTATGTGAGCCATAGCTTAGAGGAATCTTGTGTCCTGTTACGATTAGGGTCATATAGCTTGTGCCAGGCCTTTAGCGCCCACCATGCCTTTAGCACCCACCATGCCTCTTTAAATCTAGCCAATAGGCATATAGGAAGTGCCCTTCTTTGTCTTCTTGGTACTCCACCATATTGAAATCCCCATAGACAAGCAAGGGAGAATCAACGAGTTCATCAACCATCTATTGCCAAAATGCTGCATGTTCATTGGATATGAAATTTTGCTTACTAGATCTTGATTGCCATTTTGATAATTTATATATACCCAATAGTTAATTTTAATAAAGTCAATTTGACTAAAATGATATATGACAATACACAGATAAACAATAAATCACAGAGAAAACTAAACACAAGATGTACCCTGGAACCCAAATAGGGAAAACCAACAAACAATGCAGATTTTGTTAAACACTTATAGACTATAGTAGTAGGCTTCCGGATATGACACGCCGGATCTCAGACTCTCGACTCTCCGTAGTTGCTATTGAGCCCAAATCCTTAGCAATATCAATAAAACCTAGCTTGAGCAAATCCCTCACTCAGCCTATGAGAGACTCCCTCTCTCATATATGATCACTCACTGATCCCTGACCAACACAAGAGATATGACTCACTCCTACAAATGTGGTACTATACAACTCTCCATAGATTCTTTTATAATCCTTAACCTCATGCAAAACCATGGGGCATCCTATCAATACCGTGAGCCAATACCACTGGCTCATTATTGATCCTAAGATCTAATCGAATGGTTGGGACTTAATCTCTCGTTGAGATCACTTAAGTCATAGATCAATGGCTATGACTTAATCTCTCTTTGAGATGATTGAAGTTACCCTTTTACATTTACATAAGGTGTTATAAAAGTCACCTTTTATAAAGTCTGTCTAGAGAGTCTTTTTTGGACGACTTCTACATGCTAGACACCCTATGCAGAAGTACCTGTCCGAGCCACAAAATATAACATTTCCTCTTAGTGAGGAAGGTACTTATGGAAGAACCTTCTCTAGGATCAATCACATCCTCTACTGCTTTAGCTGCTCCCTCTGAACTAGAAGATCTTCTTACTACTTGTGTTGGACTCTGATCTGGTAGTCTATTCTCCTCATCCATCAATGTCATCTCATACCAAGTAGGCCTGCTAAGAGAAGCCTCACACTCTCCCTTTGTTACTGACACTGATCCAAGCTTCAAGCTCCCCGTGGACTTTACTATAGGATGTCCTAGCAACCTATATAATGCACACTTGATGTTAAGCCTCATTGCTACATTTTGTGTACTTGATTCCTCTAAAAGTATGAAGACTTGTCCATCCTGGAATAACACAACATAACCCATGTCCTCCAAGGTTGATACTGAGAGCAAACTAACACTCAGCCTTGGAACATACATCATGTCCTCCACCAGTAATAGCTTCTTGGACTCCCTCTGGAACTTCACAGTTCTCTGTGCTTGCTTGCTGCCCAGATTTGCAGCTTACTGCCGCCCAAACTTTTCCTGAGTGGTGCCTGAAATTTCTGCACTCTACTTGACTGCTTTGTAGGCCTGCCCGAGACTTTTCTTCTTGTTGCCCGACAGTTTTAGGCGATTTTTGCTCCTGCTCGTGCCCTTTACACAACTACCCGAAGTTCCTATAGCTGCCCAACAACTTTATGGGTACTTTTGCACTTGCCTGGGGATTTTCTTAGGCCTACTACCCTGCTTGAAATTTTTTTGGGCAATTCTTTCCCCTGCCCAGTGGGTTTGACCTTCTTTGGCGATTTGGCAGTTGCTTGTCTTTTTCTTGTTTGCGTCTGTTGCGTTCTTCCTCACGCTTTAGTTGCTAATTTTCCCTTCCACCATCTTACTTCCTGCTGCTGGCTTGAAGTCCGTGTTACAGTTTTAGGGTTAGGTCAGGTTTTAACATGAAAAATATACTTTAATGCATGAACATAATTACGAAACCAGATTCAGAATATAGTACAACTCTAATAAATTTAAACTACAATAAAATCAAACATAATTTTCATCTCTTTCAACTTTAACACTCCGTTGGTCACTGCATTAAAGTTGGTCCTCGAGATGATTCACCAAATGCCATATATAGTAACAAAAATGATAAAATAATGTACAGGAGATATCAACAATAAAGAATCGTAACAATTATTTTGAATCAGCCTTATACTCGGATACTTTTAGGTTTTGATCTTGTCAGGGAAGGGACAAGTCAACTGGGTAAACAAATGACATACCTTGAGAGAGAGAGGGTTAAAGCAGAAGGAAACACACCTTAGATTCTTAGTCAACAAGAAGAGAAACTTCAATTCAATACTCAGTCTTTAGCAGTCCAGTCATACCCAATACAGTCACACTGACAAAAGACACACAATCACGCTGGGTAAGAATACTGTCACGTTGAGATTTGACACATAGTCACACGATGCAGTGGCACACAATCATGGATACTGGCAGGGATACAACCACGCTAAGTGGTGATAATCAGTCATGCTGGAAGGAGACAAGCCATCATGCTGAGCAGTGATCCATAGTCACGCTGACAAGAGAATACACTCACCCTAAGGGAGACAACAGTCACGTTGAGGGGAGAGTCAAGCTGAGTAGTGATACACACAATCACGTTGAAGGAGACAACAATCACGTTGAAGGGAGAGTCACACTAGGGCAGAGACTCGGTCACACTAGTGCAAAAAAGGCAGTCACGTTGAGTGGAGGACCCACAGTCATAATGGTGAGCATAGACACGGTCATAATGGTGCAAGTCATGTGGAGTAGCAGGGAAGCACAATCACACTGGTGACAGAGACACCTGGTCACCCTAGTGCAAGTCACGTGGAGCAGCAACACACAGTCACATTGATCAAGGAGAGACACCTTCATGTTGAGGCAAGTCACATGGAGCAGCAGGTAAGCATAGTCACGCTAAGGGGAGAAGAAGTCATGTTGAGGCAAAGAGCCCAGTCATGCTAGCGAGGGAATCAGTCATGCTAAGGAAGAGAACCCAATCACGCTAGCGGAGGAGTCAGACAAGGAATCAGATCTGGATACACACTTAAATCAAAACCTTTAAATATATAAACTTGACAAACCCTATGTTAGGGAACTAAAGGTCCAAAGATAAAAATATAAAAAATTAAAAAGGTACAAAATAAATCATAAAAATAAAGTGGTCCAAATTAACGATAAAATAAATGGTACAATGGTCTTATAATAAAACCATAAAATAAATGGTCCAATGGTCTTATAATAAAACTATAAAATAAATGAAGTTGACTTAGGATAGTGTACCAATAGACAAAAATAAAATCCATAAGGTAAAAGTCATCATGACAAAGGTACACACAATAAGAGTGCTAGGACCAAGTAAGATAAAGGACTATAAGTCAACCAGAAGGGTTCACAATAAGAAAACCCTCATACCCATAAGATCAAGGTGAACCATAAAGGTGGACAAACAACTCCAAGACCAAGGACTTTAATCTTTTCTCTCTCTCAAGGTACATTGTTTTATATATTTTATCATCACTGTATAGGGGGGAGATCCAAACTGGATGATGTGATCCTTTGGTCCTCAATACCGCTCCTAAGGGTTAGTTGCAAGTGACATCATCAAGGGGTGGCCAATCCCTTGAGAAACAACCTAGCAATAACCGATTAGGAGAGATGACATCACACATCATCATCTTGGTCTACTTGACCAAGATTTACTTGGTTAACTGACCAGGAGTGCTCTTGCAGGAACTGCTTGGTCCTAGACCAAGAATCTTCTTGGTCCCAGACCAGGAAGTCTTTGTCTCATCCTGTAGAATCTGCTTGGACATCATGTCCAAGAAACTGTTTGGTCCTAGACCAGAATACCTTAGAAACATATAGGGGCCCTAAGCACATGTTAGGGACTTTGCCATGGCATCAACCTGCTTGGTCCTAGACCAAGACCCCCAAGAGACTATTGGGGGCCCTAGGGTACCTTCTAGGGTCTTACTCTGCCCTAGTTAACTGACTAGGGTACAATTCTCCGTAAGAATGGGTCTCGCAGCTGCACTAACTTTAATAGTCCGCAGACTCCTTGTCCGACGACTGCTTCAATCCTTGGCCCATGAGCCTCTATTGTAGTATGTTCAACGTTCCCTCATGTCTGTCAACAGTTTTCTCACGGTCTTGTGTAGCTTGCGTCCAACCTTGCCAGAGTTCTCAACCCCTACCCCATCATAGCCGACGACCCTCAACGTCACCTCATTCTCAATCGGTGTCAATTTTCCTCATTGTGACACAAGACTCTGGCACACCATCGTTCCTCATTTGCAGCAACTCCAAGCCCTTGATTCTCTTTGCTCATGCTCTGGATCCTACAACTCCCATAGTTACTCTGCTTCTGCTCCAACCCGGCGGTTGACTGTACTGTGGCCTGAAACCTATTCGCTCGTAGATCCGTTGAGCCAACGATCTCCTTACTCTCGTGTCCGCCACCACTCTCCATCTTCTGTCACAAGCCGTCACTTGTCCACAACCTAACACCAAACTCTTGGTTGTGCCTTATGCTGGATGCCTCAACGTTGCTTTTTTCTCGTTGGTATTTGCTCCTCTGTCACGGTGCCATGAGCTACATGTAGTCGCAATGCCATGAGTTACACGTAGTCGCAATGCCTTCATAGGTGATCACCGTTGTTGCTATGTCGCTTGATCTCGGTTTTCCCTTCGGCCACCCCCCCGCCAGTGCTGCCACACCTCAGGGCCTCCACGTCATGTATGTTCTGCCCTTTGATCATGCCGGCTTGCACATAGTACCAACTATTGGAGTCTGTCGTTGTNGCCACCACCCCGCCAGTGCTGCCACACCTCAGGGCCTCCACGTCATGTATGTTCTGCCCTTTGATCATGCCGGCTTGCACATAGTACCAACTATTGGAGTCTGTCGTTGTCGATCTTTTTCAACAGCTGCACGATCTTCTCAACCACTATCAGACTCAACTGCTATGACTTGGAGCCCGCTGTAGATCTGTGCGGTGTACGATCAGAGTCCGTACGACCCGTACCGTTGCCGAACTATACTCTCGATTTTATTTTATTTTTCTTTCTCGTTCTTGTTCTGGGTTTCTCAAACCTACTCTAATATCATGTAAAATTTAGCCTACCAGATCCTGATTTCCATTTTGATCATTTATATTTACCCAATAGTTAATTTTAATAAATTATATTTGACTGAAATGATAAATAACAACACATTGATAAACAATCAATCACAGAGAAAATCGAATGCAAGATGTACCCTAGAAACCCCATTGGGGAAAACCAACAAATAGTGTCTTAATTGTATATTTTGTTAAACAACACTTGTAGCATAGGTTTTTGGATCTTAGACTCCTGACTTTCCTTAGTTGCAATTGAGCTCAAATCCTCAACAATATAAACTAACCCTGGCTTGAATGAAACCCTCACTCCCCAACCTTTGAGAGACCCCCTCTCTCAGATCTGATCACTCACTAATTCCTGACCTACACAAGAGATATGACTCAGTCCTACAATTGTGGTACTCTACAACTTTCCATAGATCCTTTTATAATGCTCAATCTCGTGCAAAACCATGGGACATCCTATCAATACCCTGAGCCTATACCATTGGATCAATACTGACACTTAGATTTAAATCTCATAGATCTAATCCACTGGCTAGGACTTAATCTGTTGTTGAGATCACTTAAGTCATAAATCAATGGCAATGACTTAATCTCTCGTTGAGATCACTCGAGTTACCCTTTTACATTTACATAACGTGTTATAAAAGTCACCTTTTACAAAGTCTATCTAGAGAGTCTCTTTTCTGGACGACTTCTACATGGTAGACACCCCCATGTAGAAGTACTTGTCCGAGCTACAAAATCTAACATTGATGTCATTGAAGGCATAAATAATGGCCAACTTTAAAAGTCACCCATTCAAGTTAAGAAGAATCCACAGAAGTTGTTGGGAGGGGTTTGTACCCTACTCAACAACATTGCAACTCTTTGGAGAGACAAGGATTGCGATGTCCACTTATCCATCAATTTGATTTGATTAAAAGTCTCTAGCTTCAGGCCAAATGATTGACAGGGAAATATGAAGCATAACACCCAAAACTTTTAACTCATGTAAATGAAGAATATTTGCCCCACCTAAAGAAGTCAAAAGTTGGTGGATATTGTTATTTTTGCTGAGGTCGTTTAATCCTTGGACAGTCTAGGAGGTCACTCTCATCATAAACCAACAACATGCATCTTTTTCTCGTTGTTCTCGTGGCCTTGAAGAGTGTTAAAGGAATTGCCAAAGGACATAGTGCCAATCCAAAAGTCTTAGAATGTGGCATGTTTTGGCCATTTGAAGAGGCCATTCATAGAGGTGGATACAACTTCTTGAGTGTTTAGGAGTGACGGTGGGGAGTGGGATCGTTGGTTAATGTTGCTTGCATGCATGGATCTTGAAGAGTTTTTGGAGGTCTTGGGAGCTAATTATTGACCAGGGTTGACAAGGGATGAGTCCTAGGAGATTGGAGTTTTGGGAGCTTGGGGTTTTGCAGGTTGAGACTTTGTCACATTAACGCTTTTCCCCTTACGCACAACTTTTGTCTAACACCCTCAGCTCCTTTGGTTGCATATGGAACTTTGGGAGCAAGAGGAGCCAGTGAGGGTGGGGTCGTTTCGGTTTCGACTTGACCCGTGATTGAGCAATCTTGAATGTGATGGCTCGGGCTTTGGCAATAGAAGCAAGTATGAGGAAATTTATATAGTAGATTGGTTGGTGGTGCACTTGACTACCTATTTGCATGTAGATGAATTCCTTCAAGTCTTGGGAGAGGTTAACCCTCACTCAAATGCGGTGTTGAGGCTAAGGGATGAAAAATATTTTGGGTAATTCACAAATAAATTGCCCCAATGGGTTGGCGATTTGTCTTAAGGTTGGTTTGAACTACATGCGTAGGCTAGGGAAATCCTACCCAAACTGGTTAGGCAATCTATGCTTTTTATTAGTAGATAAATCATGGGTTTGTTGGAAAGTGACAACAAGGAAGGTCTTCCTACATGCATGTGTCCTTGCATGCATAAGACTTTAATAAGGAAGCCAAATGTATTTAATTTACTTTTCCTAAGTTTACTTTGGAAAATAAATTAAAGTGACCTAATTATTAATTGACTTCATGAAACACTTTTTATAAAGTGAAAGTGATATTAGGTTTTTTGCTTAGCATAGATTTATAAAAGAAAGGTCAATTGGTGGAGAGTACATACACTTGTTTTTCGACACAGACATGATAGAAATAGAGAGAGAAAGTTAGACGGAGAGTTTTTCAGAGAAGACGTTGGAGCTAACTGATAGGGTCATCAAGCTTCAAGGCAGGACGAGGGCCGTACAGATTGCACAGGTAGCAGTTGCAGAGGAGGTCATACATACTGTACGTAATTCCGTACAACTACCATACAGGTTGTACAGATTTCGTATAGCAACCGTACATACATACGGATCCGTACATCCACGTGTGGGAGGTCGTACTGTTGGCCATACAGTCACGCAGAGGGTGTGTTGGGTTTGCTAGAGTTGTCCAGTGATTCTGCTGGGTGCTATTTCGCCAAGTCTGGGTGATTAACAGTTGATTGTAAAAGTGCCATATTTTCTCAATAATAAAATCCATATCTGAGTGCCGCATTGGTTTTCCCATCTTGGGTTTTTTTGGGGGTTTCCATACCCAAAATAATAGTGTCTATATTATGATGTGATGTGAAATATTTCTCAGTACTTTATATTTTGCTGCATACTTGTAAAAGATATTCATGTGTGGTTATCAGTAGAAATTTTGAATATACTGTTTACATGGTATCAGAGCTCTGGTGAGCTAAAGCTGAGAGATTTGCAACATTAGTGATATATCGGGGGTAGATCTATTGAAGACACAAACCTAGATTGCAGATTTGGGGTTTGAAAGGTACACTTCAGTATGGCCGTGCAGTTGAGAGTTGAGGATAGACTCCAGGGTGCTCAGAACTTTCCTACATGGAAAGAAAGGATCACAAGGATCCTGGATGTCAGTGATGCAGAGGAGCACATTGACTCCATGAAAGTTGGACCCACAGATCCAAGAGATTTGATAGCTTGGAAGAAGATTGATTCCAGTGCCATGTTGATCATCTTGGATGGGGTGAAGGAGCACATAATCCCTCACCTTTTCGAGAAGAAGACCGCATCAGAGATGTGGACGGCTTTGGAAAGTCTGTACCAGAGCAGGAATGAAAACCGGAAGATGGTGCTGCAAGAGAGGATGCACAACACCAAGATGGCCAAGGGAGGAGTGGCGCCTTATCTCACAAGGGTCATACAGATCAGGGATGAGCTTGGAGCCGTTGTCTCTAAGACTAAGGATGAGGAGCTAGTTTGGATAGCCCTCAATGGCTTCTCTAAGCCATGGGACACCTTTGTCAAAGGTGTTGTGTCTAGGGAGAAGCTCCTTGATTGGCGGAGACTATGGGATGACTTTGTGCAGGAGGATACCTGCATGGGTCAAGGATCAGGCTCATGTAGCAGTGCCCCACATATTGTGGATGAGGAGGCTCTAGCCCTGACAGGGAAGAGCAAGGGTAAGGAAAAGAGGAAGAAGGGTGGTAAGAAGAACCTTGACATGTCAAAAGTCAAGTGTTTTATCTGCCACAAGCAGGGACACTTTGCCTCCTACTGCCTAGATAGGAAGAAGAAGAGCAACACTCACATGGTTGGATTTGTAGAGGTGGATGAGTTTAGCAGGAACTTCGACGAGGAGTTTTGCTTGATAGCTTGCATGGAAAGCACCACAAGTAGTAACATTTGGTATATTGATAGTGGAGCTTCTAGTCATATGACTGGACATAAGAGATTCTTCAAGGACTTGCAAGAGGGTGGAGAAGGTATCTACGTTGAGCTGGGGGATGATGCGCGGTATCAGGCACAAGGAGTTGGCACTGTTTCATTTCAGAGGGAGTCTCCACTCTGGAGGACCATGAACCTCATATCAGTCTCCACTCTGGAGGGCAAGGGATATCAGGTGAAGTTCCTAGACCATAGAGTTTATATCATGCCCAAGGGGTCAGATAGGAGCTTGGATCGGGTGATTGGCATCAGGAGCGGAAAAGTGTATAGACTACACTTTGAGCTTGCAAAGGCTCTAGTCAACAGCAGCAGCCTTCGGGGTGAGTTGTGGCATAGGAGGATCGCACACTTACACCATGGAGCACTGAGGCACTTCAGATAAGCTGTCATTGGAGTTCCTAAGGTACAGGAGAAGAAGCATAACCACTGCAAGGGTTGTGCTTTGGGGAAGAACATCAGGAAGCCTTTCCCACAGAGTGAGCTCAAGTCTAAGGAGCCCTTGGACTTGGTGCATTTAGATGTATGTGAACCTACGAGTGTCCATTCTTTTAGTGGTTACAGTCATAGTAGAAAAAATCGCCGATTTTTCGGCGATGTCTCGAAAAATCGCGATTTTTTTTGGCTGCCAATTTTTCGGCCCGAAAAAATCGCGATTTTTTCAAAAAATCGGACATCGCGAAAAATCGGCAAACATCGGGGAAAAATAGGCAAAAATCGACAAAAATTAGGCAAAAATCGGGAAAGATCGGGAAAAATCGGCAAATAGGGGAAAAAATCGGGAAGGAAATTTTGACCCTATTGAAGTACAAAATTTGCATTTTTTAATGCTTGCCACGGTTTGCCGATTTTTTCGCCGATGTTGCCGAGAAGATGTTTTCTGGACCCTCGGCGATTTTTTGCCGATGCCGATTTTTTCCACTATGGTTACAGTTACTGCGTAACCTTCATTGATGACTATTCCAGGAAAACTTGGATCTATTTCCTAAAGGCCAAGTTAGAGGTCTTTGAGAGGTTTCGGGAGTTGAAGACTCTTGTGGAGACATGAAAGAAGATTTAGGTGTTGAGGATAGACAACGGGGGTGAGTACACCTCCAATGAGTTCTTGGAGTATTTTTCGGCAGAGGGGATCAAGAAGGAGCACAATGTGCCTCATACCCCACAGCAGAATGGAGTGGCAGAGAGGAAGAACAAGACTATGGTAGGAGCATCCAAGGCCATGATGTTTGATTAAGGATTACCACTATTCCTTTGGGACAAGGGATACAGGACTGCGGTGTACATTCAGAACAGGTGTCCCCACACAACTTTGGGGAGGAAGACACCCGAGGAAGTCTTCACAGGAACTTTGCCAGATGTGAGTCACATTTGCATATTTGGGAGTGTTTGCTATTGTCATGTTCTTGCTGACACTAGGAAGACGTTGGACCCTTCTGGAGAGAAGGAGTTACTTGTTGGATACAACGAGACTTCGAAGGCATACAGAGTTTACATTCTTGCTCACAAGAGGATCATTGTGAGTAGGGTGTTTAGTTTGACGATGACAGGGCCTTGCAGAGATCTATGGACTTGGCAGTAGAGCAGCAGCCAGCAGAGGACACGGGGGTCAAGCTGGAGGAGCCAGATGTACAGGTACAGGTACAGATACAGGGCATAGGTTCTTGTAGTTAGAGGGAGTCAGGTGGATAGGATCCTTTAGTCATTGACTTGGTGGATGAGCTGCAGCAGGAGACGGACATCCATTAGCCGCAATAGGTAGACACTAGGCCAAGGCTTAAGTGGTTTAGGTCCACAGTACAGGATTCTAGGAAGGTTGATCCTCCACAGAGCTCCTTGAGGCAGAGCAAACCACTAGTGAGACTCAGTTATATGGCACTGATGACAAAGTTGATTAACTCTGAGCCTTCCATCTTTAAGGAGGCTGCACAACATGATGTGTGGCAGGAAGCTATGGTTGAGGAGTATGACTCCATTATGAAAAACTAGGTATGGGAGGTTGTGCCAAGGCCTAAAGGTAAAAAGGTGGTGGGATCTAGATGGATCTATAAGGTAAAGCATGCAATAGATAGAAGCATGGAGAAATATAAGGCGTGCTTCGTGGCTAAGGGGTTTTCACAGAAGGAAGGCATTGACTATGAGGAGACCTTTGCCCCTGTTGCCAGGTATTCTTCTATTCGGGCGATTATCTCTTTAGTAATAAAGATGGGTTGGCGAGTCCATTAGATGGACGTCAAAACTGCCTTCCTCAACGGAGTGATAGAGGAGGTATATATTGAGCAGCCAGAGGGGTTTGATGTGGAGGAATAGGGAGACGCATGTATGCAGGATGCATAGAGCTCTTTACGGGCTCAAGCAGGCACCTCGAGCATGGTACTCGAGGATAGACAACTATCTACGGGACATGGGATTTCAGCGGAGTGAGGCTGAACACAATCTGTACTTCTTGACAGGTGAGGTGCCTCTCATATTGGTCTTATATGTAGATGATCTCTTTCTTACAGGAGATGAGAGGCTGATTGGTGACTGCAAGTCCAACCTTGCAGTAGAGTTTGAGATGAAAGACCTTGGTTTGATGCATTACTTTTTGGGCTTGGAGGTTTGGCAGAGAGATGGATGCTTCTTCATTGGATAGGAGAAGTATGCAGTAGAGATCTTGAAGAGATACAGGATCGAGGACTGCAAGCCTATGGCCATACCTCTAGTTTCCAACTGGAGGAAGATTGATGCATGAGGGTCAGATGGATTTGATCCTACCTTGTATCGTCAGCTTATCAGATTGCTTATGTATCTGATCAACACACGGACAAACATCGGCTTTGCAGTCAACTCTTCGAGCTAGCTCATGGTGGACCCTTGGAGAGTGCATTAGATGGACTGGGCAGGATGTGTAGAGGATAGGAATAGTACTTCAAGTTGCTGTTTCGGCATTGGATTGGGGGTTGTTTCTTGGTTCAGCAGGAAGCTGAATTCAGTTGCATTGAGCTCGACAGAGGCTGAGTAGATGGCAGCGAGCATGGCTGCTTATGAGGGTATGTGGTTGAGGAAGTTACTTTCAGATTTGTTCAAGTGTGAGCTAGAGGCTACAGTAGTTCACTGTGACAATTAGAGTGGCATCAGGCTATCTGAAAATTCAGTGTTCCATGACTAGAGCAAACACATAGACATTAGGTACCACTTCTTGAGAGATTGTGTTCAAAGAGGAACCATCTGGTTGGAGTACATACAAACAAATGAGCAGGTGGCGAACATTTTCACCAAGGAACTTTGCAGGCATAGTTTTGTGAAGTTCAGGGATAAGTTGGGGTTGTTATTGAATACCTTCCTCGTTGAGACGGAGTGTTAGAAAGTGACAACAAGGAAGGTATTCCTGTATGCATGTGTCCTTGCATGCATAAGACTTTAATTAGGAAGCCAATTATATTTAATTTACTTTTCCTAAGTTTACTTTGGAAAATAAATTAAAGTGACAATTATTAATTGACTTTATGAAACACTTTTTATAAAGTGAAAGTGAGATTAGTTTTTTTGCTTAGCATAGAGTTATAAAAGAATGGTCAATTGGTGGAGAGGACATACACTTGTATTTCAAAGCAAACATGATACAATCAGAGAGAGAAAGTCAGACGACGGGTTTTTCAGAGAAGACGGAGGAGCTAACCGACAGGGTCACGGAGCTTCTAGGCAAGACGAGGGTCGTATAGATCACACAGGTAGCAGCTGTAGAGGAGGCCGTACATACTGTACAGAATTCCGTACAACAGTCGTACAACCACATGTGGGAGGCCGTACAGTCACGCAGAGGGTGTGTTGGGTTTGCTGGGGTTGTCCAGTGATTTTGCTGGGTGCTATTTTGCCAGGTTTGGGTGATTAGCAGTTGATTGTAAAAGTTCCATATTTTCTCAATAATAAAATCCATATTTGACTGTTGCACCGGTTTTCCCATCTTGGGTTTTTTCGGGGGTTTCCATACCCAAAATAATAGTGTCTATATTGTGAAATATTTCTTAGTACTTTATATTCTGCTGCATACTTGTAAAAGATATTCATGTGTGGTTATCAGTAGAAATTTTGAATTTACTGTTTAGCCCTAGTTTGAATGTTAAAGGGAAATTTACA
The DNA here is from genome assembly GCA_001517045.1 of Pseudotsuga menziesii. NCBI lineage: Eukaryota > Viridiplantae > Streptophyta > Pinopsida > Pinales > Pinaceae > Pseudotsuga > Pseudotsuga menziesii. The sequence continues at coordinate 69,380 of LPNX010501564.1, forward strand.
GGGTTCAATGGTTAAGGACCACCAAGGTGTTCTTACGTATATAGAGGCCTCAATTCGTTCTCTTTCACATGGGAAGGGTTGCTGAATTGGAACAAGAAAAAGTTCCTAGTCAGATGTTGCATGTGTGCACAATGCCAATCATTTGACTCCCATTTATTGTGGACTTAATGTCAAATAATTGTCTCAGGGGGTGCTGTTCTAACAAAATAACGAAAATGGAACCCTTTCAAAACTCATGATAGAGGCTAACATACTCAAGATCATAGAACTTGATATTAGGAGGGAGGGTCATTACCTTGTGGTACACGTTTGGGACAAACTTCTGGGGAGCCTTGGGTGCCAGCCAGCTGCTGGTCTAGACTTGCTGCTGTGAATGGTCATGGAAAAGTCAACTGAGGCCATTGTGCCTCATCTAAATGACAAAATGAAGTTGGCTTGACAGGCCAGCAAGTCCACACTCAATGATGAATAGACAGTACAGTTGCACCACACATGGCCAGAGATCACAATTTTCAGGCCATAAATTGAAACCCTAGTAAACCTCTCTTCCAAGAATTACATCATATGTAACTTGAGGGTGTTATGTTTTGCTGAATTAGACTTCCACTTTCTCTGTTGAATGGTTTTATTCACCTCTTTTAAGCATCTGCCTTTTGAAATGAAAATATCTCATATTTTTGTAACTCAAAACTTTTTTGAAATTTCCTTCTTGAGGGATTTTTTTTGAGATTGTGAGCCACTTTGAAGCTGATGTGTCAGCATCGCTCTACAGCTGTAAGCAAGTTAGCTTATTATCTTATTGTTTTGTTTACAATTGTATATGCTTGAGCTGTTCTTTCTTGCACTACTTTGTCTATACATGTTGGTTGGTATACGTCTTTATAGATTTTACGCAAATGCTTTCTGTTGCTACAACTATCAGCTAGTTTGGGAAAACATATTGCTTTATCTAGTTTTTATAAAAGCATAAAGATATGGGAAGGGAGTACAGACAATTTTTTAAAACTCGGAACCGGGAGTTGAACCGGTTGAGGGTCAACTTGAACCAGAGCTGTGACCAGCAATGAACCGGAGCAGTTTGATTTCAATGACTCGGGAAATATATAAAATTTTAAAATTTTAATAATTAAAAATATATTTAACATTCCAAGCTATGATTTCAAACCGTTGGAGACATAATATGCAAAGTCTACTCATGTATATACCATGTAAGGGTGAATATATTAAAATGGCACCAAGTGTGATACATATCTGAAATTCTGAACTAAAATTGAAAATATTGGGATCCTATTCATCAATAGCACACTGTTCCCCCCTCCTCTAGGCTCTAGCCCTTGCCTCTACCTCAAATCTCAAAATTGATCCTTCGAGGATGTAACACCCCTAAAAACTAATTAAGGATGAGAATTCTTAATCCTTAATGAGGTATTAATAAAGTGAAATTAATTCAATAGCCAAAATAAAAGAAGAAATATTAATAAAGTTAATTAGCTAGCAATCTAGCTCAAGTTAATTAAACTTGATTAAATAAAATAAGATGCATGAAGGCCATGTGGCCCTCATGCATAATTCTCTAAGAAAAATTATAAATTCAATTTTCTGCATAAATAGGGGAATTGGGGGCTGATTGAGGGGTCTTTGTATTGGGGGTCTTTTTGGTTCTTATGCTCATTGTTGGGGAGGTTGGGTGGTGAGTTGCTTGGCCATGATGTATTTCTGAGAGGGTTCTATGGGCGTGATGGAGATGGAGATTTGGATCCTAGGGTAGAATAAGATTCTGATTATGATATTGGGCTGGCTTGGTATTGCTGAGTGAGGGCTTGGGGGATCCCAGTTTATCACCGAGGGATTGGTTGGGCGGAGAGCAGCCCCCCCGAGATGTGGCTTCCTGAGGAGTTGCCAATGAGTTGATGGAGATTCTACCAACTTTAAATGTGCAACAGCAAGTCTAACTTACAGGTTTAGGTATGTAGTCTTGATTGTCCTCCTGATTATGGTATTTCTTTTTAATTGTTAATTATGGGATTTCTGTTAACTTTCCTGGTTAAAATTATCTACCATTAATGTGTTTGTATTATTGAGTATATTACTCTTGTATTACTCCTATATCACTTATTAGGAATTTTAGGACCATACAGAGGACATTAGTCAACACCCTACAATTTTGATAAAACTTCCTAATCCAAACGTTAAAATAAGGTAGAAAAAACTTCCCATGCTTAATAAGTGATTTTGCCTGACTGAAGGGTACATATTTATTAAGGTCATGACAGAGGAGTTCAATCAACTTCAACAGTCAGGCATCAACACCACCAACATTAAGGTACATAGAGAGTTTGATGTGCTTGATTAAATTCCAATCCCTTATCCTCGTACATGATAGAATCCAGTGGAAATGTTGTAATCTTGAAATCCCGAAAACTATTAAGTCTGTTGAATCCTGAAAAGGATTTAAAATTCTACTTTTTACATATGAATTCTGATCAAGTTGGAACCACTCAAACATCTTGAAACAATTAATGGTAATGTTAAAAATTTAAGTAAAAGGAAGGAGAATGAAAGATAAAGAGAATGCCATTTTTACTTCAATTTCACCCTTTAATATTACGCACTTCAATTTCACTGTGGCGGGAGTTGTACAGAGATCAAACCAGCCGGTTTTTGAGGGATTCAGGCGGTTCAGGCTGGTTTGGTACCAAACCAACCTCCGGGCCGAGTATTCTACTGGTTCAATGCTGGTGAAGGTTAGACTGGTCAACTTGGCCAGTTCCAGTTCTGAGTTGACCGGTTTTCAGAACACCGAGTACAGGTTCAGTCAAGTTGGTATACATTGCTACACCTATTTTGGAAATTCTGTGTGTAAACTTGTGCCATCTATTCACTTATTATACTCATTATTATATTTTAAAATATTACTTTGTTCTGTTCTTGCTGGGTGTTGCTTCTCATCCCATGCAATCATTATGCTTCTGCACTGGTAATTAGCATTAGCTGGAGCTGGTTAGTGAGAAGTTACCAGCTAGGCAATGATAGAAAGGAAAGAAGGGAAAGATAGTGTGAGAATATCAAATGCCATGGCATCATAAAGTAAATAGCTGTAAAAACAACAAACTTACACTGCCGAGAATAGACAATTAGTTAAGCATGAAGAACCATATGTAGCACTGAATAGATAGGCAAAAATGGCAACTCTGCAGTAACACAGTTTCTGTACTACATTTTTAGTGTGTATATTATATATGTATACAATATACACATCTTGAGTACATTTCAGCTTTCACATTTTTTTTGGTTTGTATATTCGTGCTTTACATACATTTTAATGCTTTTTTGAAATGCCATACTTTGGGGACGTTGCCCACATTCCTTTCCTGTGTGCTATAGTTAGTAGTAAGTACTTTTCCGCACTCATCTGTGCAGCCAAAATGCACGTTAAAATATCTCAGCAAGGTCATTTTGACAGTTACTGATCCATCCACTTGTCTGAGTGATATTGTCATTACGTTGCATTGGAAGATCTGAACAAGCATCTGAAATGGTGCAGGTTGAAGAAGAAGGAGAGGAGTATGTTAACTGATGTGCTGGTTAAATATCGGGGTGAGGATTCTATAACAATGACATCATAGTATGTTTCTTCAGCTATCAGTCTCGATAAACAGATTGGCTGGCCCTCTGTCATAAACTGGTCAATCAGTTGTCCAGGCAAAGAAAGATGTGCTCAAGACTGCTAACTCTCCGTCCTCTGTTTTCTTACTTGTGGACCTGAGCTTTTCTGCTTTTATCTCTGCATTTTTGGGGATGGGGGATCATTCAAGCAAGGCTAGAAGTTTATCAAAGGGAAAGTGACGACATCCAGGAACTGGGCATAAAACACTCTCAAAATTTATTGTATGTTCAGTATAGGTGGACATGTTCTCAAACCACTTGAAAGCACACTTGTAAGCCTGGAACATTTTGTTTGCACACTGATATAAATGCACATTTACTATTTGTTCCTTGAAACATTTTGAATCTTCAACCATGAAGATAAGTTGATGCATGGATGTGTATAGCGTTTCTTGTGCATCATCTTTAAAAATATGTCAAAATTGTGTACATTGAATTCCCAATCTTTTTTGTTGTAACCAGAGTGGCATGGTATGAATGGTTAGATACCAGGGTTTTACCATGGTTCATTTGAGGTTTGAAATTCATGGCGACATATGGTCTGTGTATATCTGTGTATGTTGTAGGACATGATGCCTATGGCCAGCCACATCATTGGAATAAATCTGTTAGCACTTCAGCAATTTTCCATTAAGCATTTTCTTTCTGTAGCTTGTTAGATTGCCATACTACAGTGCAGATATTAACCAGGTCTTATTCTCAATTCCCTGCTATTCTTTCTAAATGATTTCCTGGTTTGCAACAAGTTTCAGAAATCACTCCATGACAGAACTTTCGTTGCACTTCAGATACTTGTGTACTTGTATGATCGGTCTCTGCATTGTTATACTATTGACACCTTTATAAACTGACCTCTAGGAGATCATGTCTGTTAGTAAATAACCACCTAATGTAGGCAACACCAGTCTGACCATTCATGTTAAAAATTAAATGTAATAACAAAGAGACAGCATCACATGCAAAGAGGTCATGGCTACAATGAAAATATATCGAGGGAAATTTGGAGCCTCATGATGTTGGGGATGGGCAGTATTCAAACGCTAGTTCTAATTAATTATTATAGTGATCGGTAACCAGCTTTAACTATAGTGATTGGTAACTTGTCTATGCTTTTGATTCTCATCATTTTAGCATCATCGGCTACTGAAGGTCGATCTTCTGGAGTTTTTTTGTGCCTAGTGGGTTTTAAGGAAAGAAATGAAGATTCAAGGTTTAATGTGTACGTGAATCTTGACTAGATGAGGGTTATCTTAGGGCATACGCAGATGTCTTATATACACGAGGAAAGGAAAACATATGTTTGATTCTACTGGTTGGTATGTTATTGAGTGATTGGTTGGATCTCTATAACTGCCCTACACAAAAATTACAAACAGAAGTGACTAAATGCATTCTCAGTTGTTAAAGAGCAAGTAGGCAGACCATACAAGCATTTAAGGCAGACCAACAGATGATCATTTAAAGAAAACGACCTGCCTCGAATGTAGCCATTGCCCCCATTAAATGATTGGACTGGCATATACCCAATTGATTGAATTAATGTTTATAAATAAAGTGAGAATCTTATTTGCATTATCGGTTTTACTTTATTTTAATTAATGCACAAATTTTAACATTGACTTTGGAAGTACAGACATGTACTGGTCGTAATATTGATAAAACTTTGAGCTATGATATGAATTTATAGTAATTCTCCACTAGAAATGCACTAATTTTTTTGGGTTCTCACATCATTGTCATTAATGTTTGCCAAACACTCAGAGCTGTTATACCATGTTAAGATTCAAAGCATTGATACCATGATGGAGATGGGAAAGAAGCATGATGGCCATAAGGCTAAAAACATATATTGTACTTGAAGAAATTGTTACCCCTCTTTCAGCATGGGGTATCAATTTTCCCTAGATGAGATCTGTAGTTACACTATAGATCATTGGTTAGAGACTCTTCCAACAACACCAGATGGCCATGAGATCTGTGGTTACACTATAGATCATTGGTTAGAGACTTCCAACAACACCAGATGGTCATGAGATCTGTGGTTACACTATAGATAACTGGTTAGAGACTCTTCCAACACCACCAGATGGTCTATGATCCTTGATATGCCTAGCTCACATACTCAAACTATTTATTTGTCTTTAGTCCAATTTTGTTGTTTCTCTTCTTACTTAATAAGTGTGTTATTATGAGGTGGATGTGTACCTTGGTGAACTAAGTCATGTGATTTCATCCATTTGACAACATATTACCTAGCAATTTTCATCATGCTAAGCCAGTTCACCCATCCCCTTCACTTTTCCCTTTGTGAATGATCTATTATTCTTATTGACATATGGCCTCGTTATTATTCCAAGGTATGAATGCCTTGAATCAAAGTCAAAAGAGTATTGTGCTCTCAAAAAAGAGAAGATTCTGATGAATTAAATGCAAAGCAAAATATCATGGCAGATACTCCCCATTTCAAAACCTAGGTTTCGTTGTCTCAGGTTGTTTAATACAAATCTAAAGCAAAAAGAGACTAAGCCAATGAAAGTTCTAAGCAAAAGTGCAAATAAAAAACACCAAAGTCAAATAAATAAAGAAAAATAAAAAGGGATTGCCATCTGAAGGCGTGATGGTTGATAAGCCATGGCAACACTCCCTAGGCACACATGGAAGAAAAATATAAAACATCTTAACTCTTGAAAGTCAAGGATAGACCAAACACTCCTATGTTGCTATGATAGTTATTTCACGAAGGCCCTCTTTCTTCCCTACATATTTAATTGACTCCATATACCCTCACTTGACTTAAGTACATTAAGATCTGCATGTTAATTTAGAATCTCCCATGTAAAAGGGTTTTAAGGGTTACACCAATGTTAGATTGGATAGGTAGACATTATTATACAATGAGTTACTTGAAAAGTGTATTTGTAATGTACATCTTGTGTATTGTTCACATTAGACTAACATTCCCTAAGTTTTGAAGTTGCTTAATTATTATTTCATCAAAGAAGGCTCTTTATACATGTACTATGATGTTTAGAGATTACTGATGGCTGTTGGGCATGATCTTATGAGTGCTACACTTGAGAATGTTTCATTTTGACTCTCCGAGCTAGGAAAAGGGGTCGCTTGCTTTCCTCATGAAGACCCTTACTGCTTAGTAGGTATGGCTTGTTCTAGATGATTCCTCCTACACGTTGAGCCTTAGATTATTTCTTCATCAGTTACGCAACTTGGAGTTGGATCGTTGGGTTATTATGAGCATATTTCCCACATGTGTGAGCCTATTGGTGAGGTCATTGGGGTTGTTGAGCATCTTTGGGACCTTTCTTAGTCATTTGGACCATAATGCATCACCTTGAGGCCATTATTCTTTCACACATGTGGAGTGCCCTTGATTGTTGGGCCATTTTGTTGAGGTTTTGACCATATTCCTTGGAGCGCCCTCATTTTGTGAGTGGTATTGTGGTTAACTTTCTGTTTTTGCGATTTTCACAGTGAAATTTAACACTTAAAAATCTGAATTTTCAATCTACCATTAGGGTTTCCCATGCTAGAACTCTCTAAGAAAATTTCTAGTCACATTGGCAGATTTTGGTGATGTTTTAGTTGATTTAAATGTTATCTATTTCATATAATTTCTGGAAATTAATTTATGTGTAATACGAAGTCTGGAAAATTTAGTTTAAGGTGATCTAACACATAAGAACTTGAGTTTTATGCTATGCAACTTTTCTAAGATTTTTTCGGAAGTTAAATCTAAGTTTTATGGTGTTTTCTTTGTTCTTTCATGCCTTTAAATTGTTTAGGACAACAACAATATAGTTTTGGAAATTTATGTGGCTAATAATCACATGTTTGTTTCGACTCTGCAGGTACAAGGAGTCGTAGACTTGGAGCTTTATTTTCGTGCCCTTTTTGAAGCATGGGAGGGGAAAATACTTTCATGCTTGAGATCTAGAAAAGTTCAATTCTCCAAGTAAAATCACCCCCCTTGATGATAATCGGTCACATGGATTTACAAGCAAGCCTCTTATATTGTCAGAGAGCAACATTGCAACATAAACATGCCTCAGACACAAAGATAACTAAGAATCCTTCATAGTGAAGGGGTCAGAGGGGAAATCGAAATGTTAGTTCTTCAACCTTATACCAAAGGATGTAGAACAAAGTATGGAGTGTAATGGATGATGGATTAATGGCGAAAATATGGACCTAGAGAAGGGGGTAAGAGTCCTTGCAATCTACATAGAATTATCTAGGTTCAATGGTACACAAGTAAATCAAGGATCTGCTACTATCTTCAACCTGAAAGTGTGAACTGCTAGCTATACTCATCATATAATCAAATTATACATCAACTATGGAAATAGTAGCATATGGTATGGCTAACTATAAAGCAATCTCATATATTTGATCATCACATCACATCTCATCACCTTAAAGGGAAGAGCCAACATTAGCAAAGATGGGCCTCAATACTATGGAGTGCACAAGTGCTCTAAGGAAGAGAGTACTTGAGAACCTCAACATATCCAGTACAACAACAATAAACGAAGTACCTTCAACAACACTTATACTGGTATGAACTGTTAAATTTTCATATGCTAAGCTAGATCATTACAATTTCATTTTGATTTCATAACAAAAGCATATAAACAGGATCACTGAAAGATAGACAAGCACAACCATACAAAAGAGAACACAAAGATTTATCCTGGGAAAACCCTAAAGGGAAAAACCCAACAAAAGCTTCCTCACTATAGATGCCCCAAAAGATAAAAGATAAAACCAACAAGGAGATAAAAGCCTGATCCTCCTCCTTCTCCTGCTACTCTTCTCTTCTCCAATAATGCGCTACACAAGTGAGAGTGTGTGTGTCTCAAATGAGGAGCACTACACCTCTATTTATATTCATCCGTTCACTTAAGTTAACTCATCTGTCATGTAGGCTCGAGTTAATCATGTAGGCTCGAGTTACACATGTAGGCTCAAGTAACCACACTGGGGTGCTAATGACCCACCTTTACAATTAGAGGGGACTGCCTCATGACTCTTATTAGTTCTTCCGATTAGGAGCATCGGGGTACAAAGTAATACAAGTGGTTCTCTCGATAGGACCATCGGGGACCACAAAGAAATACATATAGAATATTCTTCGAAGTTACAATATTTCAACACTCCCCCTTAACGAGAAGGGTATTCTATAACAACATCAACAACAACAATAATAGGAGAGAGATAGAGGACATCATCAACATCATCAGGGTGATACATCTATAAATCATTGGAAGCTTTTCAACATCATGTTGTCTTCATCTTCAATCTTTAGTCTTCAATATCATTAGTACTTTGACCACTTCGATCAGCAACATCTTCAGCATCTTGACTCTTCAATCAGCAGCAACATCTTCAGCACTTTGACCTTTCGATCAGCAACATCATCTTCAGCACTTTGACCTTTCGATTAGCAACATCATCTTCAACACTTTGACCTTTCGATTAGCAACATCATCTTCAACACTTTGACCTTTCGATCAACAACATCTTCTTCAGCACTTTGGCCTTTCGATCAACAACAACATCATCATCATACTCTGATCTTTCGATCAGAAACATCATCATGAAAACATCAACATCATCATCATCAAAATATCAGCATCAAAATATCATCACCATCATACTCTGATCTTTCAATCAGAATCATCATTATCATTAGCCTCTGATCTTTCGATCAGAAACATCATCAACCGAACATCATCATACTCTAACATCAACTCATCATCATATTCTGATCTTTCGATCAGTACGTCATCATCATCATACTTTGATAATATGGCATCATCATCATCAGGATCTCATCATCATCACATTCTGATCTTTCGATCAGAAACATCATCATCATCATCGCATTCTGATCTTTCGATCATAAAACATCATCATCATCAACAACATCATAATCATAAGCAACTTCTGATCTTTCGATCAGAAAACATCATCATCGTCATATTTTGATCTTTTGATCAGAGAACATCATCATCAGCAACTTCTGATCTTTTGATCAGAGAAACATCATCATCATCATATTCTGATCTTTCGATCAGAGAACATCATCATCGTCAGCAACAATATCATCATCATATTCTAATCTTTCAATCAGAGAACATCATCATCATCAGCAACTTCTGATCTTTCGATCAGAGAAACATCATCATCATCAGCAACTTCTGATCTTTCGATCAGAGAAACATCATCATCATCATATTCTGATCTTTCGATCAAAGAACATCATCATCATCAACAACAACATCATCATCATATTCTGATCTTTTAATCAGAGAACATCATCATCATCAACAACTTCTGATCTTTCGATCAGAGAACATCATCATCATCAACAACATCTGATCTTTCGATCAAGAAACATCATCATCATCATCACACTCTGATCTTTCGATCAGAAATATCATCATCATCATCACACTCTGATCTTTCGATTAGGAAACATCATCATCATCAGCAGCAGCCCACAGTACAAAGACAAAGAAGTCTTTGGATCTCTTTTGGACTCAAAATCCAAGGATGATGCAATCCTATCACATTCTCGACAACCGAGGTCACCGGATCCGTTCTGAACCGAAGTTCAAGGATGATACAATCCTGCCACATTCTCGATGACCGAAGTTACACCGGATCCGTTCTGAATCGAAGTTCAAGGATGATACAATCCTACCACATTCTCGAAGACTGAAGTTACACCGGATCCATTCTGAACCGAAGTTCAAGGATGATACAATCCTGCCACATTCTCGATGACCGAAGTTACACCGGATCCGTTCTGAACCGAAGTTCAAGGATGATACAATCCTGCCACATTCTCGATGACCGAAGTTACACCGGATCCATTCTGAACCGAAGTTCTAAGATGATACAATCCTGCTAAATTCTCGATGACTGAGGTCTCCGGATCACTTATGGACATATGTCCCAGGATGATACAATCCCTCTTCATTCTCGAAGACCGAGGTCTCCGGATCACTTTAGGGCAAGTGCCCAAGGATGATACAATCCCATTGCAACATCACTACTCCCCCTTTCGGGGAAGGTCTTTCCGAACCACACCAAGCTTGTCCTGAAAGTGTTCGAACTTTACCCAAGACAGAGGCTTTGTCAGTGCATCATCATCTAAACCATCTTCATCTACATCTTCAGTATGTGAATATTGAACTATCACCATTTGTATCTCCAGTATGTGAATACTGAAAGCATCATCACCTCTATATTCAGTATAGAAATACGGAGTTACCATCATCTGCATCTACAGTATGTAAATACTGAAACATCATCTATATCTTCAGTATGGGAACACTGAAACATCATCATCTGCATCTTTATCTTGTATGTAGAAATATTAGATTTCTATGTGTTACGACAGAACACAGGGTTCTCTGTTATCACAACTCTCGTTATCACATAGAATCAATGTAGTATCCATCTTCAGGTCAAGGAGACCTAATATCAGCTTCCGAAGCCATATGGCTTCACAACTTAGCAGAGCAATCTGTTATGTATTCTGCTTTTGTCGTTCTAAGAGAAACACTGGATTGTTTCCTGCTAAACCATGAACTCATAGCAGACCCCAAACAAAAGCATCTACTTGATGTGCTTTTCCTTTCTGAGATACTTCCAGCCCAATCTGCATTTGTATAGCCATCCAATCTGTAGTCATGGCTACCATCATAGTATAGACCAAGGTCTATAGTCCCTTTCAGATATCTCATCACATGTTTTGTAGCTACTAGGTAAACCCGTCTTTGAACAAGATATTGACTTAAGGTGTTCACAGCAAAACAAATGTTTGGTCTGGTATTTGTTAAGTACGTCAATGACCCAATGATCTGTCTGTAATGAGTTGCATCCACTAACTCTAATGAGTCAGCAGTTAACAGCTTCAGGTTGGAGTCCATGGGTGTGGCCATGGCTTTGCATTCCAACATATTGAATCTCTTCAATATCTCTACCGCATACTTTCCTTGGTTGAGAAAGATTCCTTCTGAACTTTGTCATACTTCCAGACCTAGGAAATAGTGCATTAACCCAAGGTCTTTCATCTCAAATTCTTCTGTTAGTTTCTTCTTGCTTTCCATGATCTGTTTCTCATTCCCTGTCAAGAACAAGTCATCCACATATAATAACAGGATGACAGGTTCATCTTCTACAACCTTGAGATAAAGGTTAGGATCAGCTTTACTCTTGGTAAAGCCCATAATTGACAGGAAACTGTCTATCATTCCATACCAAGCTCTGGGAGCTTGCTACATGCCATAGAGGGCCTTCTTCAACTTACATATATGAGTCCATCTGTCTTCAACTTCAAATCCTTTTGATGTAAAACTCTTCCGCAATCATACCATTAAGGAATGATTGTCTTTACTTAATCATGGAAGCAACTACCATCATAGTTTTGAAGGAAGTGTACCTTGCTTCCTGGAGTAAGTGTCTCTTTAGAATTAATTCCCTCTTTCTTATAGAAACCTCTAGCCACAAGTCTTTCCTTACTTCTATCAGCGACATTTTATCTTGCAAATCCATTTGTAAGATACCACATTCTTGCTTTCTGGTTTGAGTACTATATCCCAAACATCATTCTAGTATTCTTTCATCATAACATCTTCCATGAGTTTGTCTTGTCAGATCATCAACATATCCTAGTCTTCTGCATTCAACTCTGAAGGTTGGAACCCACTTTACTCTTGGTAAAGTCTCGATCCATCAAGAAGCTGTCCATCATGTTGTACCGTGTCGAACTCAGATATCTTCTGTAGTCACTCCCCCTGAAGTGGAGTATTATCTTCCTTCTTCATTCTGTATAGGTGGTTCTATGCTTGACATATACTGGTCAATAGAGTATGTCATGTGACAGTTTATTCTTTCTGAGGCAAATCACGAACCTTGCTTTGTACACTTGTTCTTGTGGATCCATATGGAGGATACTACATACTTTCCTTTATGTCTCGAAATCATATTGTATACATTATTCCTCATGATCAACTGTTATTCTTTGATCATAGCTTCGTTCATAGCATTCTTTTCTTCATCTTGAGTTATCTCTCATACCCATGGTGGTCTTCATCCTTCGAGGTGGATCTACCGCTCTCTGAAGCTCTTTCTTCCGTCATGGTGTCTCTGACCCTGGGAGCTTCAGATTCATGTTTATTGAATTGTCATCACTTGTTCTTTGGAACAAGTCTCATCCTTCTTTTCTTGTAGGAGGTTGTACAGGACCTTTCCTACAATTCAAATGCACCAGTTGCATGGTTAGAACTATTTCATAAATCATATGCATAACAACAAATTCTTATGCATCATGCAACTGTTTAGCCAATACAACATTCATCCATATCTCACAGAAACTTTCTAGATGCCTTCCATCTCTACCATGACATCATTGAGATTGTGCACTAATCCAATATGTCAGCAAAGAGGTTTGATAAGTAGCAATTGAGAGTTGTATAACACCATGAGCTACTTACCCATCACATGCATATTAGTAGTATACAGTCATGCAAACAATCTATCATGCATAACACATCAACTGAATATAATCAAATGTAAAACAATATCATGAAGTGACAATTGAATACTTATTTTTTATTTGTTTCGTGGGTAGACTCCATCATTCTGCTTTATCATCTTCTTCTTTCATGAAATCATCATTTCTTATCCAAATGATAAGATGAATAAGAGGTTCTTCAAGAATTGAGTTCTTCATATTCCTTATCGCTTGATGGATCTTCTTTGAATGGTGAGAGCTTGATCTTCAATTGCTTCCATCTTCTTCTTCTCCTCTTATGAGTTGAGCTGATAGTAATCACTTTCTTCTGGCATACATTCTTTGCATGAATGGATCCCACGATCCTGGGAGGCCATTCAAGGTGGCTATCACCACTTCTGCATTCTTCACTTCTTCTTTTACTTCTTCAATTTGTTTCTTAGGGTCATCTTCTGATGTATGTTCTTTCCTTCAAATAGCTCGGTCAAGGAATCAAACATCTCTTTCGGTGTCTTTAGGGAAGACACTTGTGGTACAAGTTGATCTGTGACTGAATCAACAATGATTTTTTTGGCCTTGACCAAGTTCTTTTGGTGTAAGGCTTTGAGCCTCATCTCCCTCTAGAACTGGAGCCTCTCTACTCATGTAGGTGTCCAATTCATTTTCCTCAAAGAGATCAAATACTTCCATGCTTGGAAGTTGTCAACTTCACCAAGCTTATCATCAATCTGATGTGATAGATCACTTTGAAATGAGAACCTCAAATGCAAATAGCAAAAGATTATATCTTACCGATTTGAGGTGTCTGTCATGCTTTCGGAGCTGGTTGATCTAGGGTTTGTCAGAGAAACCCTAAATTTCAAAACTTGGAATCTTTCAGATCTGTTTGGATAGAAATATAGATCTCTTCAAATGGAGCTGTCCAATGTACTCCTTTTCTGAAAACAGTGGAGGAAAGCTCCCGGAACAGGAAGCCCTAGTTTTCCAATTTCTTCTACATAAATTCTTGTCACTGTTTCTGTGATATCGTTGAAATTACTGCTCCTTTGTGTCTGAAATTTCGCACTAAGGTAGCCTCGCATGTCCCTGATCCAACACCATAGGTTTCATCAGAATTGGTTTCACCAATTGGGATTTATGATCCTTTTCCCAAGGTGACCTGTTACAGGATTGTTCAGAACAACAAAGTTGTACGGCCTGCCACGTGTCATTGTTTCATCTTCTGGTTCTGAGCTTTGGACCACAGAAATTACAGTCCGTGCTCTTTCTGGATCATCTTTAGGAATTCCATTTTGATTTATGTAGCCCAATCTATAGCAATTCTCCCCAGGTGTCCTGTTTATGGATGAATTCTGGAAGAGGATGGAACCCTAGCTTGGAGGGATCATATCTCCAAGAATATAGCGAATCTGAGGCTGAATTTTGGACACAGTGTACATCAGGATTTTATCTTTGGCCTCTGCAATTTTCAGCTCCTGAGCCTTCACCAATATCAGAATATAGCGAAAGTACCAAAACTTAGCAGTTTTACTATTTAGGGTTTTTCTAGCTCGGGGTCAAACTAGGGTTTGACTTTCCCGGAGTTTCACCCAACCAAAAATCTTGATCCAGGTCTCTAAACTTCGATTTTGATGAGGAGAGAAATCCTATGCTGGGCTCACTCAAAAATTCCTCTTCTGCAAGAAGCCCTAATTTCCCGCATCGAAAACTGAAAATGCTCGGAATCGAATTTCGCTTCGACAGAAAGATGCACCCTTCAATGGAGAGTCAGCCTAGCCTTCTTTTGCTAATCGATTGTAGAGAGAGAACCAAAAAGTAAGAAGCCCTAGCTTCTGTAGCTACACGATGTCTTCTTTCAGGGTGGCTCTGATTCCATGTTAAATTTTCATATGCTAAGCTAGATCATTAAAATTTCATTTCGATTTCATAACAAAAGCATATAAACAGGATCACTGAAAGATAGACAAGCACAACCATACAAAAGAGAACACAAAGATTTATCCTGGGAAAACCCTAAAGGAAAAAACCCAGCAAAAGCTTCCTCAATATAGATGCCCCAAAAGATAAAAGATAAAACCAACAAGGAGATCAAAGCTTGATCCTCCTCCTTCTCCTGCTACTCTTCTCTTCTACAATAATGCGCTACATAAGTGAGAGTGTGTGTGTCCCAAATGAGGAGCACTACACCTCTATTTATATTCATCCGTTCACTTAAGTTAACTCATCTGTCATGTAGGCTCGAGTTAATCATGTAGGCTCAAGTAACCACACTGGGGTGCTAATGACCCACCTTTACAATTAGAGGGGACTGCCTCATGACTCTTATTAGTTCTTCCGATTAGGAGCATCGAGGTACAAAGTAATACAAGTGGTTCTCCCGGTAGGACCATCGGGGACCACAAAGAAATACATATAGAATATTCTTCGAAGTTACAATATTTCAACATGAACCAATATCCTTAAGACAACATAAGAGACAAGAGTACACACCATGTACATATATATTAACATGGAGCACAACTCCAATATAACTAAGAGAGATAAGTTACACAATAAATCCTTAAATAATACGAGATCCTTTTCCAATTACCTTAAGACATTCTAAAATCATTTCACATATACTCAACAATTACTACATTACATTTATATACACATATCCACTCATTACACATGAGTCCCCTTCATTAGGTCGACCCATTACATATAATTCTATATGGGTTTAAATGTATATAATATGACCTCAAGGGGGGAATATATGGGGATAAATGTATATGTAATAAGTTGACCTAAAGAAGGGGACTCATGTGCAATGAGTGGATATGTATATATAAATGTGTTAAGTTTTCCATGGTTTTACAAGATCTAAAAACATTTAGCATCATAACATCATAACTGTTATCACACAAAGTGTAGCTACCCACTAAAGGTATCCCATCCAAGACGGTAGAGGTGAGGTAGCTAACCGGTGACATCGCAAGGGTCTCGTCCACTACGGAAAAATGGTAGTTGCCACACCAGACGAGCTCTTGTCACTTTAGATCAAATCGAAGAATGATCAAGGGGGAGACCCTACTAGCCTAAGAGGCTAGCGCACCTACTCAAGACACTCCTAAGGTTCAACAATGTATGAAGGAGGAGAGATAATGAGTGGATAAGGCTAGATCTATCAAATTAGAGTGGTATGGAGATTAGGGCCAAGTTGGGGAGGCTTAGCAAAGATAGGAAATAACCCAACTTAAATGAGATTGTACCACAAATGAGTTAATGAAGTAGATCTAGGGAGATCTAGCTAAATGAAAAAAAAGCCTTAAGGGACCCACCTAGGGTTTTATGCAAAAGTAGACAAGGTGGACCCAAAAGAGTAGATCAATGTATGGAATGACTAGATCCAGGTGCTTGAAGGATAGATCTATGGGAATCAAGTGGGTTCAATCCTACCCAACTGATAGATTTGAAGAGATCTAGCCACACGAATGGAAATCCTAAAGGGACCCACTTAGGGTTTATGCAAAAGTGGAAAAAGTGGACCCAAAAGAATAGATCAGGGTATGAGACGACTAGATCAGGGTGCTTGAGGATCAGACCTATGATAGGTGGATTCAAGCATACCCATTTGATAGATCTAAAGAAAAGGCCATCCACCCAAGAGGGGCACCCCCACCTGTAGTGACTAGTGCTAGATCCCAGGGCAAATGGAGTCCGATTAACGTGAAACTTCATATCTAGGGTTTATTCATCAATCTCCAAGTGGGTTTTGATGACCTTCCTAAAAAACTCACCAGATCTACCAGATCAACGAAATGAGGGTTTTAAGAAAGAGGGGTTGTTTGACAATTGGATGAAAATAATGAAACACAATACGTACCTTGCAGATCATACCCGGGAATACTTGCGACCACCTTAGATGTTGATGATCCTTCCACTTAGTTTCAATTTCGAACTAGAATCGACATGCAATGAATGAAAAACGCCCAAGTGAGGAAGTGCGCCCCCTCTTCTCCACCTCCAAAATCAATCTATTGAAGTCAGAATTGTTCACCGATGAAAACGATAAGCTACATACAACATCCACAGAGAAAGATTCAATGCACAAAGTAACAATTGATCACTCCCTGAACATGAGGCGATTTTGTTGAAAGACGATGCGGGTTTCCCTAGCAATCTCCTCCTCCAATTCGCTACCTGCAAAAAGATGGGTACGACCCTCACAGAAAAATAGTGTTTGCATACAAGATCCACTGAAATGTCCAAGCAAGAGGCATAAAAATCACATCCACGACATTCACAAAGCTTCGAAGAGATTTCTGCAAAATTTTTATTATATTCAATATTTCTAGAGCCAAAAGTCACTTTACAAATGAGAGAGCATCTCAATATATAGATCTCTCAAGTATATAATACCTAGATCCATGAAGATCAAGGGTCAAGATCATAAGATAAAACCATCCTAATCTATGACTAAGATTAGCTGAATACATTTCACACGGATCAACTAAAAAATATAAGAGGGCGCATCACTAGAAATGCCCGATGAGGGGTGCACCACATAAAATATGACTAATTACCACAAAATAGCACATGGTGGGGCTAGGAGGTTATGTTATCCTTCATAAGCATGGCCCCATAGCACAATAACAATGCGTGGTGGCAAATAATATAAAGGAGTGATAAAAATCACAAGGGAATCTCCCTCAAAATACATCAAAATATCCTCAAAATGCATAAATCAAAGATGTGTGGACCCGGAGTGAAGTGAAGTTGATGTCAGATGATGAAGGTGACCCAAATACTACGCCTTAGACCAATTCCATGCCAATCCTTTGCCTAAATTGCCCAAATCGTTTTCCTCATTAGCCATTTTTTTATTATTAAAACGTTGCCTTGGGAACATAAAACAACCCATATCTCACCGAGGACCAAAAACTAACATCAATTCACTGCACAGATGGATCTGGGACCATGGTAGTATGGTACAAACAACTGGCTGCACCCCAATAATACTTTTAGCTCCCTCAAAGAACTTAAATTTTTTCCTCATTGTGTTTTATATTCATTTTCCCTAGGCAAATCTGCTGTAAGAAGGCTAAGAGACCTATATCTATCCTGTAACTACTTAAAACTGAAAACTAGCTGCACCAATGGACTCCGGATGTCCAAATCAGTTAGGAATTAGTACTCATACACCATATGTCCATAACAAAGGTACATCAGAGGCGCCATCAATGTCAGAACAACAATAATAATAATAAAGCCTGTAAATGCTAATAATCATGAAAATAATACAAGCCATCATAACAAATCACCATCTGAAGTATGAGTATGTCTAGTGAACACCTGTAGACCATAAATAATCATCATTCATCATCATCGGTCTATAACTCATCTCGGGTTGTGCTCATGGCTTGACCAACAATGGGTTGACCAAGTCAACACTGATCAAAAGATGACCCAAGTGTTAAACTCTGATGCTGCAAAGTACTAATGGACATGCATGCTCAATTATCTATGTTAGCATTGACAATCAAGTATGATTATATTTTGTTGGGAAGTATAAGCACAATAGATATATAATAATCCAAATCACAATGACAAGTTGCTTCAAGACAAGAACCTCCAATGTATACTCATTTATAGATTTATCCCTTTTGGTAGTCAAGGGTGGAGGGATCATAAACAATAGGAAAAACCAAGGGATGGCTTGATAACTCAACACTATAAGCATTTGGGATAAAGGACAAGGAGATCCACACAACACATAAGTTGGACTAGATGAACAATAGGGCATGGATGTGTCTCACAAATGGGTGGAATGATGAGAAGGCTCCACTAGACTCTAGACAAGTAACCTTTTAAGACTTAATTTGCCCAACATTTGTTTCACTAGTTGACCTCTAAAGGTAGGTGCCCTTGTAAGCTTTTTGGGCTTCCAGATAATGACAAAGGCATGACCTTCTTGAGCCAGTCTCTCCCTGCTGCCCTGTGGGGGCAGATGGGCTGTACATTATACAAAGAATGAGTGCTCATCATCTAGTCATAACTTTATTTTTCATTTATAACTTTCCATCCTCCAAGAGTAGGTGCCCTGGAAATCCTTCTGGGCTTCCAGAAAATGACTAACGCTCAACCTTCTAGGGCTTGCCTCCTTGATGTTGATTTTTCTGAGCAGCATCGAGAGCCATTCTCTTGGGAGAATGGGGACACCTAGTTCGGGACCACGGTGTGGAATCAACCTAGAGTTGAGTAATCATTCTGTTGAATGATGATATCTGATCCTTGACCATGATATGGCCCTATCTCTGAACTGGGGGGACTCAACCTTGTGTTGAGTCACCATTCTGTTGAATGGTAGACATCTAGTCCGAGACCACGATGTGGACCAGTTTAGTACTGGTAGACTCAACTTAGTTTTGAGTAGCCATTCCTTTGAATGGAGGCACCTGGTCAGTTATTAGGGCTCAGCTCGAGGCCGAGGGCCATTCTTTGGGAGAATGTAGGCACTTGGTCTGTTTCCAAGTATTTGACCTAGTGTCAAATTATGCAGTCTATGGCTGAGGCACCTGGTCTGTTACCAAGAAGACATTATAATCCCTAGACCGGGTCTAGGCATGTGTGACACTCTGACCCTTGATCAATGGGGTTTGTGATTTTCTTCAAGGCTTAGATACCCTTAGTTAAGACACCCTAGTGCTCGATCTTGGTGTCACACAGAGTGTGAGATAAAAGCATTAGTAATTCTCTTGGTTTATGATGATGTACTTTGAGTGGTGATGAAAGACCATGTTGACCACAGGGGCACTTAAAGAAGGCTAAAGCAAAAGTAAAAAATACATGAAGACCCTTAGTGGTAAAAAGACCACATGTGTGTAAAAGTGAAAGTACAAAATGACCTTTAGTACCACTAAAGGAAAAAGTCAAAATTAGAAAAGAACAAAATATTATTATTTTGAGATTTCTAATTTTGGTCCACTTACATGTGACTCAAAGGATATAAAAGAAGATCATTCCATTTCATTATTACACACACACTTGCTTGTTAGATTTTCTTAAGATCTGATTAGATTATCTAGGATCTTTATTTGAAAGAATAACAAGTACAACAAAATACATAAGATATAAAAGATACACAAGACACAGAGATTTCATTGGGGAAACCATAAAGGAGAAAACTCCGCAAACTTATTCAAAATAGTAAGATGATCAAAAGCAATAATAAGAAATGTTCAACATCTATCTTTCTCTCCTCCTTTGACTGTCTCTCTCTCTCTCATGCGCCTTAGAGAGTGTGAGGTGTGTATAAATGAGGGAGAGCGCCTCACTATTTATACCCTTTCAAGTCACTGACCAAATATAAGACTCGAGCCTACATGTCATCTCACATGGGGCCCATTTCTCATAGAGAGACCACAATTACATATTACATGATGTTACATTGGGGACTATTGCCCCGACTTACAATGGAGGTTGTACCTCAAAGTCTAGACACAATTTAGACATCCCGTGAAGGGGTAACACACATTCGAATGGGGGTACAAAAACATACAATGATAATATACATAAGAATATTGGAGCTATCTGCTCATCCGTCGCAACATATTAGAGCTTCACTCTTCTCTCTACACCATATCCCTGATATAGTGATACTTGATCTCGATATGCTTCAACTTGTCATGGAACAGTGGGTTCTCAGAAAACTTCACACAACTCTGGTTGCCACAAAAGATACAAGTTGCCTCTAACTGGAGATCAAACAAATCAAATAGTAGCTTCCTAAGACATACTTCCCACAACTAGCTGAATAAGCTGCGATATACTCTGCTTTAGCTGTACTTAGTTCCACGTAGGACTACTTCCTGCTAAACCAAGAGATCACACCTGATCCCATACCGAAGTAACACCCCGAAGTTCTCTTCCTATCAATTGCATTGCCTGCCTAATCTGAATCCACATAACCCTCTAGGTTAATCTTCCGATTCACATCATACTTGAGCCCATAATCAACTGTACCCTTCAGATACCTCAGAATATGCTTTGCGGCAACTAGGTGAACATGTCTCGGATCTGTCAGGAACTGGCTCAATGTATTCACAGCAAAGAAAATATCCGGTCTCGTATTCGTTATGTACATCAAGGTTCCAATCATCCGACGATACACTGTGGCATCAACTGACTTTGATGAAGCAACACTCAATAGCTTCAGGTTCGATGCCATAGGTGTGGCCATGGCCTTGCAGTCCATCATTCCGAACCTCTTCAGGATCTCCACTGCATACTTTCCTTGTCCAGGGAAGATTCCATCTGCACTCTGCCACACCTCCATGCCTAGAAAGTAGTGCATCATCCTTAGGTCTTTCATCTCGAACTCTGTAGTAAGTCTCCTCTTTGCGTCTTTAATGAGTTTCTCTTTGCCTGTCAGTAACAGACCATCGACATATAGCAGGAACATCATTGCTCTTTTTCCTTCAACCTTGAAGCAAAGGTTGGGATCCGCTTCACTCTCAGTAAAGCCTAGGGCCATCGGTGAGTTGTGCATCTCGCTGTACCATGTCGAACTTGAGGATCTTTTGCAGTCACTCCCTCTGAAGCGGAGCATCATTCTCCCTCTGCCTTTCGTACTCTATTTATTGAAACATTATGGACTGGAGTGACAAGTAGCTTCCTCTGCCATTGATATTCTATGTATCCATCTAGTGTCACTGGATACCAAGATCCTCTATCTTGATCTTTGTTGAAAAGTTCTTCTTGCATCCATGTGTGAGCTTGTGATTCTCTATAGGCTTTCATCTTCAACCTTGTAGAAAAGGTTAAGATCTTCATCACTCTAGGTGATCTTTAAGTTCCTCATGTAACTGTATGTGCTGTACAAGGCCTTCTTTAATTTACACACATGAATCTGTCTGTCATGTGTCTCAACTCCCAGTGGCTGCTCTACGTACGCTTCCTCCTCGACTACACCATTCACGAATGTTGTCTATGTCAACTAGTGTGTCTCCTATCGCATACTTGCATGTATGGATCTAATGAAGTTTACCACGCAACTGGTGCAAGCGTCTCTTCGTAGTCTATGCCTTCTTTTTGTGAGAAGCCTCGTGCTATGAATCTTGCCTTGTATCCCAGGATGCTGCCATCTACTGCAATGTTAGATCTTGTAGATCCATATGGAAGACACTATGAACTTCCATTTAGGTCTCGACACGACATCCTAGACATCATTCCTCTTGATCAACTGGTACTCTTGATCATAGTCTCCTTCCCTTTCTTCTTGGTTACTTCTTCATAGCAGGAAGGCTCTGCATCAATGATGTTGCTCAACATTGTCACATAACTAGAGTGTGTTCGAGGCCTCTTTCTTTCTTTGGAAGTCTTGTCATACTATTCTTCATCTTGGACTATTTCTCGTGCCCAAGGTGTTATTCATCTCTCGAGGTGGATGTACCATTCTCTTTATATTCTTCTGAAGCTCTTTCTTTCGCCATGGTGTCTCTGACCCGAGAAGCTTCAGGTTCCTCTTCTGAACTATCATTGCTTATTCTTCGGAATGATCTACAAGTCAAGTTAAGTTGCATGATTAGAAACATCTCATAATTTCCAAAACATATTAATAGCGACAAATATATGTCACATAGCCATGCAACTATTTTAGCCAATGCTACAACATTCATTCATATTCCGTACACATACAGTAACTTCTAGATTCCTTCCACCCCAATGTTATTAAGAGTGTGTACTACTCGTAATATGCCAACAAATAGGTTTCAATCTATATAAGTAGCAATGGAATGTTGTACAACATCATTGACTTCTTACCCATCATGTACAATTCAGTAGTATAAATGCAAATTCTCAAACATGCATAACACATCAATTGAATATAAACAAATGCACAATCAAACAATATCGTGAAATAACAATTTAATTCTTATCTTTATTTGTTTGGTGGATAGACTCCTTCTTGAGCCTTTAGCTTCATCATCTTCTTCATTCACAACTGCATCATTTCTTATATGCAAATGCTAAGATGGATAAGAGGTTCTTCAAGAGTTGAGTCTTTCATATTCCTCATCGCTTGAGGGATCTTGTTTGAATCGTGAGAGGTTGATCTTCAGTTGCTCCCATATTATCTTCTCTTATTATGAGGCGAGCTTCTTCTTGTGTGCACTCTTCCCAAATTCTGCTGAAGATAATCAACTTCCTTCTGGCACACATCCCTCGAATGAATGAATCCCATGATCTTGGGAGGCCATTCAAGGTGGCTATAACAATCTCTTATTCTTCTTCGATTGCTTCATCATAGCATCAAACACTTCCTTTTGGTGTCTTCAAGGATGACACATGATGGATGAGATGATTTTTAATAGAATATGCAATGATTCTCTTGGCTCTAGCCTTAGCCTCATCTCCCTCTGGCTCTTAGAACTTCCTTACTGAAATACTGATCCAAGTCATTTTCTTCAAGGATCACAGAGGTCCTATACTTCCATACTTGGAAGTTGTCAGCTTCACCAAGCTTGTCATCAAGCTGGGTGTGATTAGTCATTTTGAAATGAGAACCTCAAATGTAAATAGCAAAAATTTAGATCTTATCGATTTGAGGTGTCCAACTTGGTTCCGGAGCGGCTGATCTAGGGTTTGTAAGAGAAACCCTAATTTTTCAAACTTTTGATTGGACATAAAGATTGATCTCTTCAAGGCGAGCTATCCAATATACTTCTTTTCTGAAAACAGTGGTGGGAGGCTCCCGGAACAGTAAGCCCTAGTTTTCCAATTTCTTTTGTAGAAATGTCTGAAAATGATATTGTTGTATCTCCAAACTTTCGTATCCTTATAGACTGAAACTTCTCACTGAGATAGCCTGATATGTCTTCTTTCCAACCCCATAGGTTAGAGTAGAAATGGATTCTCCAAGTGGGACTTATGCTGATTTTCTCAAGGTTACTGTTTTGGGGACTATTCAACATAGCGAACTTGTACGGACTTCCATGTGTCATTGTTTCAAATTCTAGGTCTGAAAAGCACACCACAAAAACTACAGTCCGTGCCCTACCTGCAACATCTTTTGAAATTTCGTTTGGACCTTCCTAGCTCGAGATATAGCAAATCTCCCTAGGTCACTTGTTTATGATTGTATTCTGGAGGAGGCTGGAACCCTGATTTGGTGGAACCATATCTCCTGAAGTATAGTGAATCTGAGGCTAAAACGTTTACACAAGGTACAAAAAGCATTTCTCTTTGGCCTGTAAAAGTTTCAGCTTATGAGCCTTCTCCAATATCGCGTCATAGAGAAAGTTCTAAAATGAATAAATTCAGTCTTCTAGGATTTTCAGGCATGAACCTTAATTTCCATTAGCTGCCATTGTAGCTGTATTTCGGCTAGAGAGTGAAACCTCTCTGATTTAGAAACTGCTACCACCAATAGATGCGCCCTAATGAGATGAGTTAGCGTATCCCTCCTTGCTTGATGATCTGTGGAGAGAACACCTTCAACTAGGAATCCCTAGTTCCCACAGCTGCATGGTGCCTTCTTTCAGAGAGGCTCTGATACCATGTTAGATTTTCTTAAGATATGATTAGATTATCTAGGATCTTTATCTGAAAGAATAACAAGTACAACAAAATGCATAAGATATAAAAGATACACAAGACACAAAGATTTTCATCGAGGAAACCACAAAGGAGAAACCCCTGCAAACTTCTTCAGAATATTAAGATGATAAAAAACAGCAATAAGAAATGTTTAACAACTATCTTTCTCTCCTTCTCTGTCTCTCTCTCTCTCTCTCATGTGCCTTAGAGATTATGTGAGGTGTGTATAAATGAGGGAGAGTGCCTCCCTATTTATACCCTTTCAAGTCACTGACCAAATATAAGACTCGAGCCTACATGTCATCTCACATGGGGCCCACTTCTCCTAGAGAGACCAAAATTACATATTACATGATGTTACACAGGGGACTATTGCCCCGACTTACAACGGAGGTTGTACCTCAAGGTCTAGACACAATTTAGACATCCCATAAAAGGGTAACCCACATCCCCAATGGGGGTACAACAACATACAATGATAATATACATCAGAATATCTTCCGAAGTTACAAATACATCGACATTGCTCTCACAGGTACAATGCCTCCATCATAATATTTTACAGTTTTTCAAGAAGAAGGTTCTTATGATTGTGCCCTAACATGGATGAGTCTAGCTAGGGCATCATCATTCATGTGAAGACAAACCTTAAGATAGGGTTTTACATCTGCATGTTCATATTCAGTCTTTGGCTAGGGTTTTTATCTAGTCCTCTTTCTCAGATCTGGGCAACAACATCCTTCTCGGGCAGCCTATTCTCTCATGGGAAGCTACTGTATTTTTTGGCAGCCCTCCCTCTTTCCACGAGCTTCCCTCATCTTCTCTTGGGAAACACCTTGAGGGCTCGACCCTCTCTTCTCTGCCGTCGGGCAGCAACCTGTGAGGGTTAGGGCCTGCTACAAATCCATGAGAAGCCCATAGGGCATACCTGGGAGGGTGTTGTAGCTGCACCGAACCCTCCGAGAAGCCCACGGACAAGCCCTAGGGGGCTCCGGTCAGGGCTGTCTGCCCTTCGGGCAACAACATATCTGCTTATCAGAGCAGTCGGGCAACAACTGAGTTGCAAAACCGGGTAGAACAAGCATCGGGCAGGGAAACCGTACAACAAACAGGCAGCAGACAGATATGACCGAGCAGTTGATAGGTATGACAGAGAAGGTACATGCAGGGCAGATCCAGGGATACAACAGATTTTCGGGCAACTTGCAAATTGTTGGGCAGGAAAGAGAAATTAGGGCCACAAGCCCTAGTTGGGCATTTTTGTGAAATTGGAAAAATTGATCGTTTGAAATTGTGGTTTAACCCTGTTGGGGTTTGTGGAACTTTTTGAAGAATTTCAGTCATCTCATTTACGAGATGAATTACTAATGCTTTTGGGGTTTTTGTCCTTTAAAGGTTTCCTAGTGAAAAATATTGTGTTCAACGTGTTGATGTGATTGATGTTATTTATTGCACTTGTCATTTTTTTATGTTAGTTTGCAAATTTTAAAAGTGTTCATGATAATGTTAAAATTCAACATGGTATCAAAGTTTAGCATGTGAAGACACAGTAAATGGACATTGTTGTTGTCTCCCGAGACCTTGAGATAAGTTTTGAAGACTTAACATTTTATTAAGTGGCAGAGATGGCCGTCAATATCTTCAGACCGGAAGAGAAGCTACAAGGTTCAGCCAACTACAACTCCTAGAAGGCTAGGTTGACAACTATTCTAGAAGAGCCAACGTCTAATGCTGGCAGACTTGCTTACAAGAAGAAGCAGGATAAGGCTAGAAGGATCATTTATGATTTTGTTAAAGAAACCATGATGCCCAACATCACAACTCTAAACACTGCAAAAGAATGTTTTGGCACCTTAGCCAACTTGTATCAGAAGAAGGCTCCCAGCCAGAAGAGAGTCTTAAAGAAGAGACTACGAACTTTGAAGCTGAACAAGGATGAAGGGGTCGTGTTATCACTCCAAGAAACCCTTTGTGGTTGTAGACCAAAGGTGCTTGGTAACTTAAGAAATTATAATAATCGAAGTGTGGATCAATGGGATAACTGAG
>LPNX010501617.1:0-7500 GCA_001517045.1 Pseudotsuga menziesii
ATATAGATATATATATATATGCTACTTTATATGCAGGACCCTAGTGAGGCACTAGTGCGTGAAGAGCACCAAACCGGTGGCCCACCTTTGACAAGACAGCAGGTATGTTTATGTCTAGATCACTTTCTTTGTACATTTTTTGTACATATCTTTCTCTGATTCGGTGCTTGAAGAAACCCAAATTGGTGACCCTCTCCCCCCCAAGGTACATGTATATTTGTTGACATTGGCATATATATATTTATGCAGCCTGATAGTGAGCAAGTGGTGCAAGAAGAGCACCCAATTAGGGTTGCTATTAGTGAGGCACCAGTACCCATGATTACTTACTCACGTACAGTAAGTAGAAATGTTATTTTGGTTTCAAGGAATTTGAACAAATTTATATATAGAATTTTTAAAGGTTGGTAAATTAACTTACAAATGTTGGTTTTTCTACAGTCTCCATTGATGAGACCTATCCCTCTTGTTCAGGGATGGGGATCACCAGTGAGCAATCACAAAAGAAAGCTACACTTCTCCGAAGACTCTGGCAATGGCAGCAAAACAGGGGATAACTAGAAAAAATGTATAGGGGGCATACATAGATGTATCTTTTTGTTCATATGTGTACACACAGATGTACTTTTTGATCCACTATTTTGTATTATGGCCATGTGGCATGGCAATTTTTGTACAACACTATTTCTAGATACATATATAATATAAAGCAAGGTTCAAATTTATACATATATATGGTTGACTTGATCTTGGAACATGATATCATGGTTGACTTGGTCTTGGAACATGATATGTGTGGATGAACTATGTGATATAATGATATGTGTGGTTCGTGTATGTGTGCTAACTTAAATGAATTTCCAATACTTAAAGGAAGAATTTAAATGACTCATAAAATTTTTAACATCATACAATTCTAACATACAATAACATATACCCTAATTTACACATAGTAACACACACTAACATGCTCTACAATTCTAACATGTACACAATAACATACTCTACATTACCCTACGACACTAACATCATACCATACTATGATACAATAACATGTACCATAACATAACATACTAGTTCAATATGTACCATTTAACACTAAGTCATGCATGCATGTGTAATATATACCATATCATACCCTACAATACCCTATGATACTAGAGTTCATTGAATACCATACTAACATACATCATGTACCCTACAAACCCTAAATTGGTTGAAGTAAACCCTAGTTGGTGCATGCAAATTTGAGTTCATGAAAGCCTAGTTGGTGCATGCAAGTATTGGTGATGTCATGTGTGTTTCTAGTTCCCTCCCCTAACTTGCATTCAATTGCTCACTAAACCCTAGTTCCATCTCATACCTTGGTAACCCCAGTTCGAGCATGCAAATTACTGTTCATGAAAGCCTAGTTGGTGCATGCAAGTATTTGTGATCATGTGTTTCTAGAACTCCCTCTCTTAACTTGCAAATTGCTCACCAAACCCTAGTTCCATCTCATACCTTGGTAACCCTAGATCCACCACGTGCCTTTAATTCCATCTCATCAAAATACCCCAATAGATAACAGCAGACAAAATGTACTACATGATCTTTGCAAATGTGCCAATTTCAAAAATTGTCCAAAAATAATAATATTATTATTATAGAAAATATCCAAAAACACACATAGTCTTATACATCCAAAAAACTGTACATGAACCAAAAGATTATCTAACTCAACCAAAATAGTGAAATATATACATTGATATTACATGTCACCTTTATTTGAATCACAAGGAAGAAACCAAATAGGGCCCTTCAATTATCTCTTTGAACTCCATATCTTCCAGAATTTCACTTGCTTAAGGAAGAGAATCAACAATAATGTTTAGTTCCCAAAAACATGCCGAAAATAAATGTACTAAAGAGTAGCAGTATTTGACAATTAGGTCTTGTTTAACATCCAATTTATAGTGAGATCCTAGTCAACAAAAATCTAGAGAGTTTTTACACCACCATTGAAAGAACATTTTATCAAGAGCATTGAGGCCATTAATTATCCAAAGTTGTGTGTTCCAATGCCAGCTCCAACTTTATACTTACTGACATGCATATATTTCATTTAGAAAAATAATATTCCCTGTGATACTAAAATTCGGATCACTTTGATATGCACCATCAAGGAAACCCATGACTTTGATATGTAAGCTACCATGGGAAAAGAATTAGATGTACATGTGTTTAGTGTACTTTTTGAGACATGCGTGTTTAGTGTTTAGTTGGTGCATGCAAGTATCAAGGTGATAATTTGTTTGTAGTTCACTCTCCTAACTTGCATGATTGCTCACCAAACCCTAGTTGGACATCTCATACCTTGTCTTGACCCTAGTTGGAGCATGCCACAATAATGTTTAGTTCCCAATAATTTTGCTGCATGCAAATTGGTGATCTCATGTGTTTGTAGTTGACTCTCCTAACTTGCATGATTGCTCACCAAACCCTAGTTGGACATCTCATACCTTGTCTTGACCCTAGTTGGAACATGCCAAAATAATGTTTAGTTCCCAATAAAGTTGGTGCATGCAAGTATTGGTGATCTCATGTGTTTGTAGTTGACTCTCCTAACTTGCATGATTGCTCATCAAACCCTAGTTGGACATCTCATACCTTGTTTTGACCCTAGTTGGAGCATGCACAACTTGGTGACTCATGAAACCCTAGTTGGTGCGTGCAAGTATTGGTGATCTCATGTGTTTGTAGTTGACTCTCCTAAGTTGCATGATTGCTCACCAAACCCTAGTTGGACATCTATGACCTTGTCTTGACCCTAGTTTGAGCATGCAAATATTGGTGATCATGTGTTTGTAGTTCACTCTCCTAACTTGCATGATTACGCACCAAACCCTAGTTGGACATCTCATACCTTGTCTTGACCCTAATTGGAGCATGCACAACTTGGTGACTCATGAAATCCTAGTTGGTGCATGCAAGTATTGGTGATCATGTATTTCTAGTTCACTCTCCTAACTTGCATGATTGCACACCAAACCCTAGTTGGACATCTCATAGTTTGTCTTGACCCTAATTGGAGCATGCACAACTTGGTGACTCATGAAACCCTAGTTGGTGCATGCAAGTATTGGTGATCTCATGTGTTTGTAGTTGACTCTCCTAACTTGCATGATTGCTCACCAAACCCTAGTTGGACATCGCATACCTTGTCTTGACCCTAGTTGGAGCATGCACAACTTGGTGACTCATGAAACCCTAGTTGGTGCATGCAAGTATTGGTGATATCATGTGTTTGTAGTTTACTCTCCTAACTTGAATGATTTCTCACCAAACCCTTGTTGGACATCTCATACCTTGTCTTGACCCTAGTTGGATCATGCACAACTTGGTGACTCATGAAACCCTAGTTGGTGCATGCAAGTATTGGTGATCTCATGTGTTTGTAGTTGACGCTCCTAACTTGCATGATTGCTCACCAAACCCTAGTTGGACATCTATGACCTTGTCTTGACCCTAGTTGGAGCATGCAAGTATTGGTGATAATGTGTTTGTAGTTCACTCTCCTAACTTGCATGATTACGCACCAAACCCTAGTTGGACATCTCATACCTTGTCTTTACCCTAATTGGAGCATGCAGAACTTGGTGAGTCATGAAAGCCTAGTTGGTGCATGAAAGTATTGGTGATCTCATGTGTTTGTAGTTGACGCTCCTAACTTGCATGATTGCTCACCAAACCCTAGTTGGACATCTATGACCTTGTCTTCACCCTAGTTGGAGCATGCAAGTATTGGTGATCATGTGTTTGTAGTTCACTCTCCTAACTTGCATGATTACGCACCAAACCCTAGTTGGACATCTCATACCTTCTCTTGACCCTAATTGGAGCATGCACAACTTGGTGACTCATGAAATCCTAGTTGGTGCATGCAAGTATTGGTGATCATGTGTTTCTAGTTCACTCTCCTAACTCAAGAATGATTGCACACCAAACCCTAGTTGGAAATCTCATATCTTGTCTTGACCCTAATTGGAGCATGCACAACTTGGTGACTCATGAAACCCTAGTTGGTGCATGCAAGTATTGGTGATCTCATGTGTTTGTATTTGACTCTCCTAACTTGCATGATTTCTCACCAAACCCTAGTTGTACATCTCATACCTTGTCTTGACCCTAGTTGGAGCATGCCACAATAATGTTTAGTTCCCAATAACATGCTGAAAATAAATGTACTAAAGAGTAGCAGTATTTGGTCCAATTAGGTCTTGTTTAACATCCAATTTATAGTGAGATCCTAGTCAACAAAAACCTAGAAAGTTTTTACACCACCACTGAAATCACATTTTATCAAGAGCATTAAGGCCATTAATTATCCAAAATTGTTTGTTCCAATGCCAGTTCCAACTTTATACTTATTGACATGCATATATCAAAGAAAAATAAGATGCCCTGTGATACTAAAATTCGGATCACTTTGATATGCACCATCAAGGAAACCCATGACTTTGATATGTAAGCTACCATGGGAAAAGAATTAGATGTACATGTGTTTAGTGTACTTGTTGAGACTATGCTTGAATAAGATATTAATTCTTGAACAAAATAATGGTTGTTTCCTCAAGTAGAACTCATAACTAAGTTCATCCCTAGCCAAATCCCCCATATGACCATGTACAAATAATTACTTTATGATGATTTTGAGTTCTCTTTTTCCATACCAATGCCACTAACAATCATAATAAAAGAAAATCTCATACCTTGTTCTGTCTCATAAAGCACATCTCATGACTTGCATAATTACACACCAAACCCTAGTTGGACATCTCATACCTTGTCTCAAGACCCTAATTCCAGAGCATGCAACTTGGCGACTCATGAAAACCTAGTTGTTGTGCATGCAGCAATTGGTGATCATATGTTTCTAGTTCCCTCTCCTAATTAAATGTATATATATTAAACTAAAAACATCAAGAAATGTAAATTTCAACAACTCAAGACCTTGTTATTTTCTGAACTATATTTGGTGGTGTCTAAAGACACCATTCTTGGCGCCTCCAATGTGTCGTAAATGGTGTTTGTATCCTAGGCACACGAAAGGCTAGACATTAGTAACATCATAAGAAAGAAAAGATAACCCAATGAAAATGTGCAAACATGGTTTAAATAACGCACCTGACAATGCACTCATACAAGTAGGCCATCCGGATCATCTCTGGTGCCGATAGTGTCCATCAATATTTCATGCTCTATATGAGATAGCAAGTATCGTACATGTGACCTATTTTTGTGAGCAAGTGTGTGGAGCTTGATGTTTGTACCAACTACTAGGTTGGTGAAGTGGTATACAATAGCTCCTGGTCTATAATCCTGATATACATACCCACCCTTCCTTTTCTATTGTGCTGCAAGTGTCAAGTACTCCCCTTTTATAACCATCGAGCCGGTTGGGAATTCAATATTTTCATCATCTGTAACAAGTTCTAGAAGGGTTTGTTTCACCTCTAAGCAACGTGCCAACCAATAGTCAGAACCCCATTCATTATTTTTTGGGGCAACCACTGCATATATCTGACCTGTGAAAGGAAATAGGTTGAGTTAACAATACATTTTGTAAACAAGGTCTTGCATTTCTAATTTCTACATAAATTAAATTATACAAAGGTCAAGTAAACAATACATAAATACATTTTCTTATTTAGGTACTACTCATGTACCTGCTTGTATGAGATCCAATATGTGATCATAGTCTCTTGAAATATGTGTCTGATCATCTTCCAAATGGTCTATTTCATTGCCCCCGTTGAAATTGGTGCCAAGTGTCACTCGATCCCATGTATCAATGGTATCAGTATGCTCACAATCATCCCATTCAACGATGCTATAGGAATTGCAAAAGCAAGCCTTCAATCTTTTCCAAATTTGTAGGGCTGAGTTGTCTGAGCTTCTAATTGAATGAAACTGTCGAGTTCCATGCACTGTGTTCACCCGAGGTGTTTGTGATTGGTCCACATTTGTAACCTCCCAGAATATTCTTCCACTAAGTGTTTCCTTGTTGCTTGTTCTCCCATGATAGATGCACACCATTGGACTATAGATGCAGCGTCTCGAAGGTGAGCACCTGTAAACTTCATCTCTTCCCTTCAAAGGGCAGTTTTAATGCATGCACTAGCACCATCGTGCTCTCCTTTTCCATGACCAGTTTCAAAGTAGTTCCATACATGTGGCACCTTGTATTTTAAGTGCAACAAACACAACCATTCAAATACACGTGCATTCTTGAACTGTCCAGCACAACCATCTGACCAAATGAAATGACGATAAAATGGTATATCCATAGCTATCACCTGGTCATAGAATAATTTAAAGCAATGTTGCACGTAATGGATGTCATGGGTCCGGTCTTCACTTATGTAGAAGTGACTTTCTTTCAGTATCACACGTTTCTCTTCATTGCTATCTTGCCCATGTCGATACGTGATATGCACCATTATGCTCACCTGCTCTGAGTGATAGTATTAACTTTGAATTTCATTTTGTGGTTGTAGGGTGTAATTTTCAGCAAAGTCAACCACTGATAGTATTGTTCTGATAGGGAAGGTGTCCCGGCATATTCTGAATTGCTCATCTTGCCACCGTGACATATTGACATGTTGAATGTATTGTTGGATATTTCCATGAAACTCTGGAATAAAATCACATACTCGAACCTGGTACATGAATATTAATATGTCAATAAACCACATAAAAAAATGTGTGTGTACACATGAATATTAATTTGTCAATATTCAAGAATTTACCTGTGAAGTCACCAATTTAATCTTCCTACTTTCTTTCCCATCATTTAGCTAATATGTCTCATACTGATAGTTATGCTTCTCAACAATTTCATTCCCGAATGCTTGATCTTCACTTTCATGGATGCAATCAGACCATAAGGATAGCCCACCACAATTGTTGCAAGAACCGTCTACACATTGTTTTAAGTAATGTGTATGCCCATCTTGCATCGGACACATGATGCTATGGATGAAATCTCTAGATCACATTGGCGGTACTGTACTTGAGCATTCCTGCACATGGTTAGGATGCAAAAACGACGTATATGTGCAAGTGTATGGTAATATAGGTCAAACTATATGTGGTATCTACAACAACAAGTGTTCCGGATGGTATTGATTCTAACATACCAAGGCTTTCATTTTTCAAAAGATCTTTGCCCGAGCCTTAGCTCTACATGGGCAAATTTAAAAATCACGAACAGTTGAGTTTGTGTCATGTCAAGATAATGCTTAACATGAGGTTCAGTGTGATGAGAACTCCTACAATGTTTTAACACATCCTTCGTGTTAGAAGAAGTCCTAGTGTTATCATGCCAAAACATTTGCACTAGGCCCTTCACTGCTTCGACTAACTTCATGTCTTTGCGGGGCAACCTACCGCTAAATGCCCATAATGTTTCCATTTGTCCCTCTACATCAAGGTTGTCTCTTCTTACTGAATATTTTT
>LPNX010501617.1:12500-25000 GCA_001517045.1 Pseudotsuga menziesii
GTTTTCGAAAATACATACATCGATTTTTTGTTATATAACTTTTGATTTCCATCACCATTTCCCAAAAAAACTATATGGTGCACTAGACGAGATCAAGCTCTATGATCTTATATTAAGAAATCAAGGATTTCATTAATTTTTGCCCCTAAAGTGTTGCACCCGCACATAAGGTTTTATTTTCAAACTTTTCTGACTTCAATAATTAATAATAAAAACAATAATTCATGAAAAAATCTGAATAAATAGTGTTGCACTAGGCCCATATGTCCTTTATATGTTTGCAATATTTTATCCCAAATGGACATCATTTACCTCATATATTGTTGCACCCACACAAACATATATGTTAAGATGTGTTGAAAATTTGAAAACCCACTTTCACGAAAACTAATTTTATAGTCATTTACACACATTTTATCTGCATAAATGATATATATTATGAAATCTGATTCAATTACCTATCTTTTCTCTTTTTACTTCATCTTCAAATAAGTTAGGCAAGTACCCCTAATTGTCACCTAAAGTCAGAGTTTTACGTTTATTCCAGTATTATGTGGCATCTAAAGTGTCCTTAAAGGAGTCCATGATTGTGCATCAGCCCTATAAATAGAGAGTGAGTCTCTCTATTTATCACACACTCACTCACACTCAGTTGTAGTGCACAGATTAGGAAGAAGAAGCTACTAGGGCTAGGAAGAAAAAGGCTATTACTGTTAAGAGATCATCTTACTGTATTGGGGTTTTACTTTTGGTGCTGATTCTATCTCTGAGGAAGTTGCAGGGTTTTCTCCATTTATGGTGTCCTCGAGGAAAAACAATGTGTTCATTGTCTCTTTTGTTTAATTGCTATGCTTGTTATTCTCTCAGTTAAAGATCCTAATATAATGTTAGCTTAATGTTAAAAATATAACATGGTATCAGAGCTAACCTAAGAAGAAGACATTGTGCAGCTACAGGAACTAGGGTTTCCTATTTTGTGGATCTCTCTCCACATATTTTCAATAAAATAAGGTTGGAATAACTCTCCTCCCTAGGGCGCATCTTTCTATCGAAGTAGAATCTGATTATAAGTTTTTTTAGTTTTGGACCCGAGACTGCTGCCAGAAATTAGGGCTTTCCACATAAGTGGAATTTTTGAGTGAGCCCAGGCCAGGACTGATCTCCTCCTCAAAATCAAATTTTATATATAAATATCAAAGAATTTGGTTGGATAGAACTTCAGAAAAGTCAAACCCTAATCTTCTCCTGAACCAGCACTGCAGAAATTCAGCTTCAAAACTAGATCCGACATATTGACCTGGTAAGATCTAAATATTTTGTATTTCCATTTGAGGTTCTCAGTTAAGATGTCTCATCATGCCAAGCTTGATTAAAATCTTGAGGGATCTAATAACTTCTGATCCTAGAAGTATAGGATCTCCCTGGTCTTGGAAGAAAATGAGTTGGACTCCTATATCAATGAGGAGGTTCCAGTTCCAGAGGGAGATGAGGCTAAGGCCTTACACAAGAAGAAGTTTATTATGGAAAAGAGGATAATTATGGATTCAATCAAGGATCACCTCATACCACAGGTGTCCTCCCTAAAGACACCTAAATATATGTTTGATTCCCTAACCAATTTTTTTGAAGGGAAGAACATAAACCAGAAGATGACTCTGAGAAACCAACTAAAGAATGTAAAGATATAGAATGCAGAGACTATCCAATATTACTTTACAAGGGTCTCTCATATCAAGGAATAGCTAGAAGCAGTATATGAAGAAGTGAAGAATGCATATATTGTAATGACCACCTTGAATGGTCTCCCTAGGTCATGGGACTCCTTTATTCAAGGAATATGTGATAGAAAGAAGTTAGTCAAGTTCAGCAGACTATGGGAAGAATGCTCTCAAGAAGAATCCTGAATAGAAGCTCGAGAAGAAAAGATGGGAAGTGAATATCAAGCTCTCACAGTTCACTCCAAGAAAAGCAGAGGAAGCTCTCATCACTCCAGAAGTAAGAACTTCCACCAAAGAGATAACACTAGGAAAGATTTATCTAAATTAAGATGCTATACATGTGATGAAAGAGGACACTTTGCTAAAGAATGTCCTAGAAACAATATTAACTCCCATAAGAAGAAGGGAAACAAGAGAAGACATCATGCTCATGCTATAGAGTATGATGAACCTTCCACAAACAGATTTAGACAAGAAAGTGATGATTCTTCAAGTGATGAAGAATATGTGCTGATATTTGCTCTCACAGGAACTATCTCACATGGAAGCAATGATTGTCTTATAGACAGTGGTGCTTCCAAACATATGATGGGATTCAACGAATCCTTTGTGAAACATTCTGAACATGACTCACCTCACAAGGTGAAACTTGGGGATGACTACTAGTATCCAATAAAAGGTAATGGGGAATCCTCCTATAAGCTAGACTTTGAAAAGTCTATGAAGATGCAAGATGTATTGTTTGTACCAGGACTAAAGAATAACCTCCTATCCATATCTACATTAGATGCAAAAGGCATGAGGGTTGCATTTGTAGATGGCCAAGTTCTCATGTGGCCAAAGGGAAAGACTTTTGATGATGCAGTAGAGATTGGGGAACAAGAGGGAGG
The DNA here is from genome assembly GCA_001517045.1 of Pseudotsuga menziesii. NCBI lineage: Eukaryota > Viridiplantae > Streptophyta > Pinopsida > Pinales > Pinaceae > Pseudotsuga > Pseudotsuga menziesii. Next base: position 15,109 of record LPNX010501617.1, read on the forward strand.
TCTATAAAAATTGAAGCGCCATAAAAAACAAGCTTTAGTCCATGACATAGTATATCCAAATGAACTTTGGCATAGAAGGCTTGCACATGTGCACTACAGAGCACTACCAATTGCAAGCAAAGCTATTGAAGGTTTTCCAGAAATTCAAGCAAAACATGATGGAGTCTACAAAGGACATGTGAAAGGAAAGAACACCGAGAAGAAATTTCCACATAGCGAGAGCAAGGAAAAAGGAATCTTGGAAATCATTCACTTCGATGTATGCGATCCAATGTCATTAAGTTCATTAAGAGGTTATGTATACTATGTTTATTTTATTGATGACTTTTCTAGGAAGACATGGATTTACTTCATGAAGAACAAAGATGAAGTATTCAGTAAGTTCAAGGAATTCAAATCCTTGATCGAGAACCACACAGAAAATAATATTAAGACCTTTCAATCAGATAATGGTGGAGAATTCACTTCAAATGAATTCAAAGCATTATGCAAATATTCAGGGATTAAGATGGAGTTAACTACTCCATATAATCCACAACAGAATGGGGTTGCAGAAAGGAAGAATAGAACGATCATGGAAGCTCCAAGGGCTATGCTTAATGATCAATATATTCCCATGGATCTATGGGTAGAAGCTTCCAGAACAACGGTATATGTACATAACCATACTCCACACAGAGTACTTGAGAAAAAGACACCTCAAGAAGTCTTTTCCGGTAAGAAACTAGAAGTCATTCATCCCAAAATATTCGACTGTCCAGTGTACATACACATTTTGAAAGAAAAGTGGACAAAGTTAGATCCTTCAGGAAAGAAGGGTATATTTGTGGGATACTCTGAAAGCTCGAAGGATTACAGAATATACTTCCCAGGATTCAAGAAGATCGACATCAACAGGGATGTAACATTTGACGAAGACTTAGCCTACAAAAAATACAAAAAGACACCTGCTGAAGAACCTAAAGAAACAGAAGCACCCAGAATTCATGACACAACCATGAACGAAGAATATCAAGAAGAATATCGGGAAATAGAAGAACCTCAAGAACCTGTAGATCCACCTCATGAGAAGAATCCTCATAAGAGGAAACCTGCTTGGGTACAAGAAGCTATCCAAGGTGCAGAAAGATATGGGGCTCCAGAAGAAAATCACAGAGAAAGAAAGAGAACCGGGTCCTTCTCTAGTTATGTAGCATTATTATGTGATTTCATCAATAAAGAACCTTCCAACTATGAAGAAGTGGCAGAAAGGAAAGAATGGAAGGATGCTATGATCGAAGAGTATCAATTGACCATGAGTATTGATGTTTGGGAAGTTGTCCCAAGACCAGGTGGGAAGTCTGTTGTAACTTCCAAATGGATATACAAGATCAAGCATGCTGCAGATGGTACCATAGAAAAATATAAATCAAGATTTGTGGCTCATGGCTTCTCCCAGAAAGAAGGAATAGATTATGAAGAAACTTTTGCACCTGTAGCCAGATACACTTCCATCATATTAGTACTTTCTCTGGCTGCAATGATGAAGTGGAATATACACCAAATGGCTATCAAGACTGCTTTCTTGAATGGTGTAGTAGAAGAGGAAGTGTATGTGGAGCAACCACTCGGTTTTGAGACACATGAGAGGGAGTCTCATGTGTGTATATTGAATAAAGCCCTATACGGCTTGAAATAGGAACCTAAGACATGGTATGACAGAATTGACAGCTTTCTATCCAGTTTGGGCTTTACCAAGAGTAAAGAAGAGTCCAACCTTTACTACAAGGTTGAAGATGGAAACCCAGTGATGCTCCTACTATATGTAGATGATCTGTTTGTAACAAGTATGGATGGGTTGATTGCTGATACAAAGAGGAAGATTGCTACCGAGTTCAAGATGAAATACTTGGGTATGATGCATTTTTTTCTAGGCATGGAGGTGTGGCAGAATGCAGATGGAATTTCCCTGGGACAAGGGAAATATACAGTAGAGATCCTCAAGAGATTCGGGATGATGGACTGCAAGGCCATGACCACACCCATGGCATCGAACCTGAAGCTATTGAGTGATTCTTCATCATAAGCTGTTGATGCTATGATGTATTGTCAAATGATTGGGTCATGGAGGATTCATAGGTCGAGGTCGATTCAATGGAAATAGAGACAATAGACCATGAAGACCTATCGAGTGCTTTACATGCTATAAATAAGGCCACCGATATGCAGGCTATCTATATAAAGATCAGACTGACCTGAAATTTTGTAGTACCTGTGGAGTGGGAGATCACTCATTAGAGTATTGTCCCACCATACTTGACAAAATAAATAAGAAGAAAAATGTTAATGTCTTGTCCAGTGTCAAGAAATGTGATATAATCCATACTAAAAATTTACATGTAGTCACGAGACAAGGAACACAAAATGGTAATGATAATCCACACATAAGTAAAATAAAAATCAAAGACGATTATCCTAACCCTATAAAGAAAAAAAAAATTACAATGATGCATCAAACATGTTCCAAGAATTTTTTCGACAAGAATAAATCGATCACAATAGACAAGATATATTACAAGAATTACTTAAACTAGTACATAATGACAAATCATTTGCACAATTAATTGATCTGTTATATAATATTAAGAACAAGCATAACATGAAGAAACAAACTAAAAATATATGTATCCTTAATCAGAAATATAAGAGTGATGCCGACCCACTCGTCGACCTAGAAATCGAGGGATATCACGTTCGAAAAGTTGTGCTAGAATTTGGATCCCGAGTAAAAATCATGACAAGGGATACATGAGAAAAACTAGGCATACATCGACTAAATGAACGAGGCATATATTTAAAATTGGCAGATCAAGGACTGATGGAACCCATTGGCATTTTGGAGAAATTTTGATATAACGATAAAAGACATTTCGACAAAAGTCGACTTTGAAATCATTGACCCTAAGTAAGGATCCAGTTCCTTCCTAGCCCTCGTAGGCCGACCATGGGGTAGGAATATGAAAGCATAAATCTCGTCAGACAAAGAGAGGATAAAACTCAAAGGAAATGAACAAAAAGTGATTGCCCCTATCCATCCCTCTCAAGGAGAGCCTTGCACCGAACCAATAGACGAAAAAGTCGATGTTTGACAGCTATATAAAGTTCAAAATAAAGAATACTATATTGAGACAAATATATATGGGGAAATTCACTTGGGTAACCAAGACTCAATCGAATATAATTTAGATGCAGAACTATACAATTAGGAGATTGAAAATTATGAAACTCAAGAATGAGGATGCGATTTGAAACTAGACATGCTAGAAGCTATTGACTATATAACATACTCAGGGAAAGTTTACTACTGGGATAAATACATGGCTGACATGCTCAAGTCTATATGTGAAAAGTGCCAGGAAACAGGTGCAATAATTAGATTTCCATGACTATTAATCTAGATACCATGTAACACTTATGTCCAGTAGGGCATCCACGGTTCTTAGAACTGACCAGGTCCCACATGTGGCATTTCAAGACATTTTCAATTGGTGGAACTCCATAGGAGCTGGAAAAAAGGTAAAGTGTTCTTAGAAAATTGGTTTCAAAATATGAAAATCCAAACAACCAAATGGAGGGTGCCTCAAAACATCTGAAAATTTCTACCCCCTACAGTACATATCCATTTGGATCTTGATCACACTATAATATGGCATGCGCAAGGGTCCATAGAAAAAGAAAAGCCACTTGACTATTATCCAACAATTGAGGAGGTTTTCATAGAGCTATCCAAGCAGACCAAAACCAAAATAACCATAATGGAGGCTGCAAAAGAGATTAACCAACCCATTATGGAACCATTGACTGACCAAGAGAAGAAATAAGACTATGAATTTCACCTTCATATTAGTACCTTCACTTCTGAAGGCATCCCGACAGAAGAGAAAAACCTCCAGATTGAAAATGTATTGACAGAACAACAAGACATGGTACTGACATAACAGAACACTATGGTCCCAACTGAACAGCAACAGGAGGAGGGAAGAGGATAGAGAGATGAAGAAACTAAGTCCAACAGACTTGAGTATGCTATGACAAAAGAAAATCTGAAAATAATAGCTAAGGAAATATCAACATCAAGAAAAAAGAAAGGGATGCAGGCATAGGGAAAGGGGAAGCACAAACTTATCCTTCTAGAAGAATCAGAAGATGAAGACGAGCTACTTGCTACCACTACTGACATTTTGGAGGATGCTTCACTGAACAAAGTATCTGTTGAAGCATAGTTCAAATAGTTTGTCGAATTAGGAACAAATCAAGGCAGGCTCCCGAAATAAGTTCTATTGATTTAACACCAGAATCCCCACAAACCTCTCTAACCAGAATAACACCAGAATCCCCACAAACTTCTTCGACAATAATAACACTAGAATCAACCATTTGAATATCACCAATTTACAAAGATATCATCCCCAAAACCGTGAAAGAAAATATTGATAAATATGTTGAACTTCGAAAATTTATCAACAAACTGCCAAACCTATTTCTCAATGCCCAGCAAATCAAAACCACTCATAAAATCATAGAGTTGAGCTCTTCTTGACAAAGTCTCACCTCACAAACTGACCAAGTCTCACCACCACCAAAAGTTGTGGGACTTTTCAAATCCTTGTACATCCAGAATCCCAACAAAACATATGAAGTGGTCGCAACCTGTAAATTTCCTCATTCACACCAACTATCCAAAAGCTTCCAGTTAATGAGGTAGATGAAGGAGCACTTGACATTTAAGGTAATGATCAAGAAACACTAGATATAGAAATCACCCACCCTATGGACTCTGGAGAAATCGACAACCCTGTCGATTTGTAGCTAGAAGTCAAAATCCCCATGCCGACAAGTCACCTTCTAACCACTCCATTAAATCCATACCACTCACCACATATCCTTTGCCATAACCACCACTAGCACCAGAGTCTCCTCACAATCCAGATACACCATATTCACCACCACTAGAGGCACACACAACTACAAGTCCCACCCATGTAATTCAGTGAGTTAACCCTGCCACAATAGAAGCTCAATCAACTAAAAATACACCGAGTGAAGAGCACCAAACAAAGCAGTAACAGACAACATTAGTACCAACAAGACTAGTGGTGGTCCATCATTCCAAACATAAAAGAAAAGGAAAAGAAAAGAAAAAAAGGGAACAGTAGTAGACACAACAGGTACCGATGGTTATCCACCTTAATCAACTAGGGTCTACTACTACAATCGACACGCCAAAACTTAGAGATGGAGAAATGGACCAGCTATTGGGAGCTCTCACTAAAGAGGCTACAACGAGAAATCAAGATAGAAAAGAACAGATAGAAAAACTTGAAGTAGAACAAGTCGAATTCCTGACCAAATGCAATAATCTAACTCAAACAATTTTACCAGGAGAAAAAGAGACCGACACTAACAAACCATTAGATAGATATTACCATCTACTAGAAAGTGTCAAGTCGAACCTTTAGACATAAATATAGGCCAAGAAGGATGAGAAAAAAGAATATACTTCTGTGTTATTGACAAATCGGTACACAACATTCTCAAAATCCTACAAAGTACTACATGAACATTTGGAGGAGTCGAACACCATAGAAGAAGTACTGCACAACTGGTACACATACTATGGCCAAGTATTTGAGTAGGATTGACACACTCATGAACAAATTAAAGAACTATAAAATAAAGAAGGATTGGAAGCAGCATTGAGGATCACAATATAAGATCAGATTGTACTAGAGACAGCAAAACTGGAAAAATTAGAAAAAAAAGAACACCACTGAATGAATCAGGCGTTATCCAGTCTCGACACATTGGACAATATTTTCCCACAAATGAAATGATCGCTCGACATAGAAGAACAAAAAAATTTCCTGCTCGGGATCAACATGAGCAACATCATAGAGCTACCAATACAAGAGAAGCTGTTGATTCTATCAAGCATTATATCCTTGAACATTGACATTCAAAATTCCCTCCATAATTGGACTTAATTTCAGCACCAACTTTCCATTACAACAACAACCATTATGGAGGTATGTGTATAGAAAATACCATCGATTCGACTGCACAACCCATGAAGATAGAGCAATTGGAAGAAAACTACTTAGAAATGATGTTTTTGTTTACCCCCCTGTTTCTTCGAGATGAAGAAATATTTTGTTCCTAGGGGATATGTTGGAGGAGCTAGTTGGTGAGATGACTAGACTAGTTAGTTGACTAATTAGAGATTAGGTCGGCCTCCAAAGGTCGTGTCGGTTGACTAAACTGACAAGTAGTTAATCATAACTATTTTGTAATCATATATAATAGGTTGTTGAGCCATATATGAACTTGGTTTGATTTTGATGTTTGTATGAACCCATATGTGTTTTGTGTAATATAAAGCTATTATTCAACCTACTATATTGTCTCTTGTCTCTGTTATGATTATATGATTCTATATGTGTATTTTTGGTAACTTAGTGATCTGAGTGATTACAACAGAGGATCATGGAGTGTCTATGTTTAATGGATAACAAGTGATTGATCATATTGAAGAAGATGATCATACTGATAACGTAGTTGAATATGATAGTGCAAATACATTGATCCATGATTCATTTAATGTTATAATGGATGATGATGATGCAATGATAATGAAAATATTGATGACTTTGATTATGTTCACGATATACCTCTTCTCGATAAGGAATACAAACCCCTTTATGAAGGCTCCAAAATAAATCTTCTCTCTGCTATATTGTTGAAAATGAACTTGAAGGTTATGAATGGTCTTTCAAACATATCAATCACACAAATGCTAAGGTATGTAAAATAATCCATCACATATATACGATCATGATAAAGTTGATATTTATTCCTCTAATGATTGTATTGTTAATTCATAATTCAAATTAATACGGATGAAGTGTGTTTTGTTAATATTATTTATATATTATATTAACTCTATTTTTATTTTTATTTGATGTAGCTTGGTAGCTGAATTTTTGTTACCACCATCAAATATTTTACCTCACACATATCAAGATTTATCTTCCATCATGAGAGATATTGGAATGAATTATGAATTAATTCATGCATGCTCCAATGACCATGTTATATATTATAATCAACATGAATTTGCAACATAATGTCTAGAATGTCATATAAGTAAATATTTGACAGATCAAGTAACAAAAAAGGTGCCTCACAAGGTTCTTCGTTATATTCCCATCATTCCACGTTTGTAACGATTGTTCAGGTGCAAAAACATAGTGCAATTTATGGATTACCATGCTAGGAACATAATTCAATATGATTTTATTCAAATTCCTACAGATAGTTCTGCATTTAGAGATATGGAGGAAAAGTGGCCTCACTTTAAATAAGAACCCCATAATCTTAGGATTTATTTGGCATGAGATGGTGTTAATCCATTTGCATAGATGAAATCCATTTACACGGTGTGGCCTATTTTTGTTATCAACAATAACATTCCTCCCTGGTTGTCAATAAAGAGGGAGCACATAATGTTGTCGATGATTATTCCGTGCCTTTTGTGTCTACAACTGTTTTATTTCTAATGTAGTTGTGGCATATGATTTTTCGTATTATGTTTCCTAATGTCATATATATTTTTTTTTATTTTACTCTTGTGCATGGTTTACATATCTTAATGTTTCTCATAATTATATATTTTATATGTACTTCAAATCAATTAGGTAAGTTCCAAGTCAAAGATATGAATGCGTATATCAAACCTCTTATAGACATGCTACTTAAGTTATGGAATGACATCACCATGTATGACGTATCTAGACCAATACGACAAAGCCAATTTCAATTCCATGCAATTGTTGTATGGACAATACATGATTCCCCAAGGTTAACCCATTTTTGTGGTTTGTATTTTTAAGTTCCACCTTAATTGCATTTAATTATATGAATTATTTAATATAGTTTTTATATAATTATAATTGACATAGATATTCCATATCTTTATATTGTAGGATTTTAGACAAAGGGTAAATTTGTATGTCCCGTTTGTGGTCATAAGATCAAATCTCGTCGCTCAAAAAGCTTAAGAAAGGAGGTGTTTGATGAGTATAGGAATTTTCTCTTTAAGAATCATAGGTATAGAACAACCAAAAAAAATATATTCAATGGGAAGCAAGAGACTACATTAAAACCACGGAGAATGACAACTCACCTTTGGAAGATGCAATACAATATAAATCATCAAGCTAGTCCGTATGGATCATCGTATACAAATTGTTATGTATTTTAATTTTTATTGTGAGTTGTTTACTATAGTGGCCATAATTGATTTCTATAATTTAGTTACTAACTAATATTCATGATGTCCTTTAGTTACTAACTAATATCCACGATGTCCTTCGTGATCATGAAGGAATTAATGGGATTCCACAAGGAATGAAAAGTTGTCCTATCCACTTCAGCAGTTTTCCCTGCTATGAGCACCTACAAATTGCTGATATGTTTGATACAATGCATATTGGAAAGAATGTGACTGAAACATTGTGGCGACTACTAGAGCTAAGGAGCGAGAGAGATAAAATTGTGAAAGCTTGCAAAGACATTCAAGAAGGTAGCCATGCAATGAAAGATGTCATTCAATTTCATAGCAATAGAGACCAAATTAATATAAACTCAATTCCATGGATGTTTACAGAGCAACAAAGTAATGTCATTAAAGAAGTAATGCGAAAAAATAAATTTCCCACTGGATTTTGTGTGAACTTGAAGAATATCATAAAAAAAGGTGATTTTGCGGGGGTCAAAATGCATGGTTGGCACGTCTTCATTAAGGTAATTATTATTGTTATGTCCATATATTTTTTTTTCATTTTATTCCATAATTTTTTTTCTTGTTTGTATAATATTAGTTTAAAATTGGCGTGGTTTGTATATCGATATAGTATGTTCTACCTCTCTCTCTCTCTCTCTCTCTCTCTCTCTCTCTCTCTCTCCTGAACAAATTCGACGATAATGTCAAACAAGTTATATATAATCTTAGGAAATACATGAGGTAACTATCGATTAGTTGCTTGTGCAATAATTCATGTTATGTAATTTAATGTTTTTTTTGTTAATTATCGTTATTAGGTTGTGTCACTTGTAGATGGTTGAAATATAAGGAAATCCATAAAGAAGATATAAAGTATTGGAGGAGAGAAATTACTCGTCTCATTTGTGAAATGCAGAATCATCTACCTTCGGCATTTTTCAATGCACATGAACACTACCTCATACATCAAGTGGAGGAGATTGAATTGTGTGGACTTGTGCACTCAAGGTCCATGTGGATGGTTGAGAGGCAATTGAAATTTATGAAGGTTTTGGTGAGACAATGAGCACATGGTGAGGGTTCTATGATGGAAGGATATATGGTATACCAAAATAGGTTATATGTTAGGGAATATATTCCTACGTTAGCGTCAAAGCTCAATTTACATCGCATTTGTGATCCAGACTCCAATAACAATTTTGAAGGGTAGTACCTGAAGGGAAAGAGAGCTTGAGGAAGGCGAAAGGTAATTATTAGCTAGTGGATGTTAATTATATCATACATATTCCAATTTAATATACAATTTATTGCATCACTTAAGAGCATATACTTTGTTCAGAAAATTTACATATGTCTTGAATTTTAATGTTTATTGTCATCGTGTAGTTGGTCGAGAGTGGGATGCAATTCATTTATACATCATAAACAATATTAACTAGATGAAGGTATGGATTGAACGATGCGAACAATTGGTTCATGGAATATCATGGGAAGGTGTCTCTTCATTGGTAAAATCAACACATCGCAATGGAGATACAAATATTATAGAAAGGGAAATCGATTTACCATATG
>LPNX010501617.1:30000-52949 GCA_001517045.1 Pseudotsuga menziesii
TATTGGTGTACAAAATATCTAATCACATGCATTTGAAAATCTTAAATTAATATCTTAAGTTCATTTTTAAAATATGAATTTTAAATTATTTTTTATAATTTGAAATATAAATGATAAGGTATCATTAATTTTTATAACTTAAATTAGAATTTTATTTTTTTTATTAAAATGGAACTTTATTGTTTTAATTTTTTTATATTTGAAATTATGTTTATTTCTAGATATTTAAAATGGTTAATAAAATATTTAATTATATATTTTAAAAATAATTATAACTAATTTTTATATTATTAAAAACTAATTTGTAATAATTACAATCAATTATTTATGACAAATACATATAATATTTATAACCAATTAAACAATAATGTATAGCCATATACACTTCAGATATAGAAAACAATATTGATATACAACCCATACATGAAGTCATGAAAACCTACTTATGGCATATTATACACATTATTGTGGATCATTACATGCGACCTCTTTGTAACAAGCCCTCAATGGATTATGTCCAACATGTTGTTGAGATACAAATGCTCTTAGTATGATCACCAGACATGCATTATACAATATGTTTGGGTAGGGAATATGACAATGTCAACTTGTATGATACATTATGGTTGGGTAGGGAAAATGACAATGTCTACCTAGGTATTCAAGTGTTAGTATTATAACATATGGAGTAGTTACTAGTGGTTCATTAGTTACTAGTTACTAGTTACAAAGTCCCTCCATTAAAAAACATAACATAAAATGAAAATGTGGCATATACCTGACTAAGAGATACCTAAACTCTACATGAATTAATATCATATTACTATCAAACCAATTTTATTATTTGTGCACATTGTCTTTCTCATTTTCTTTGTGCACATTATCTTTCTCACATTGTCGTGGCTCAGGTTTTGGACAATTATATCCATGTTCAGACATTTTTATGCAATTTCCTGCTTTGGTGTATCATTTTCCCGGTTGACAATTTGATTCACACCTCAAGGTTATAATTTCGGCGATTGACAGCTCTGTGCTATCATTTCGATTTCCAGCTCACTGTTAAAGGTTTCAAATTGGTTCATGGATCAATAAGTAAGCATCACCTCATTTCTGTTGGAGTAACTTGTTACTTAGGTTAACTCATAAAGGGGTTTTGGGCATGTTGTGATAGGGGTCCTGAGTTGTGAATATTAGACAGTGTAGCAGTCAAGGGGCAGGTTAAGGCTGAGTTTAATGATTGTCACAATGTTGTATCTATCATCTTAAATTCCCAAGAGACCATAAATATCTTGAGAACACTAAATGGGGAATTTTTACTTTTATTAGAAGTGCAAGTTTTCTAGAATGGTTAAGCATGCTAAAGTTTTATTGATTTTATATTACATTCCTTGGTTATTCTAGATATCCTCAGTTTTACTTTTATTAGAAGTGCAAGTTTTCTAGAATGGTTGAGCATGATCCAGTTTTATTGATTTTATATTACATTCCTTGGTTATTCTAGCTAATAACCAACATTAATGGGCGTTGATTGTATTCTGCTCTGAATTGCTCTTGTTTCGCCTTGGTTGATTCACTTTTAAATTGATAGAGTTAGGGATCAATGGATGCCTCATACATTTTATATGCCCATGTTCTACTGTGGCTTGGGTGATATGCATAAGTATCAAGGCTGACAAGTAACATCCCACTCTTCCAATGATGTGGAGTTTTCTTGAAACTAGTCACTTTGTGCTACTAGGCAAGTATGTGAATACAATCTCTTGCAAAAAAATGTAAATCAATTGGTCAAATTATATAAATAAGGCACATCTTAGTTAAAAAGGCTTCAACTCAATGGAACCTAAGATACTCACTTTCTGTAATGTGTAGAATTCACGACTGAACAAGCATTTCCTATGACATCTCAGAAGAAAGCAAAATTGACGAATACCCAAGTTGGACAGTTAGGTCTTTTGATGTAAGGTATAACTTATTATTGATTGTTAGAATACCAAAAAAAATTTACATCATTGAAACAGTGACTCCAAGTTCCAATTTTATTTTGGGAAGATATCAAATTCTATTTGATTTGTTATGATCAATTCACATTCTTATAACAGTAAAAAAAATTTCATGTTGTAGACCATATGCCACAAGCTTATTTTTTTAGCTAAAATATGCAACCATTTTGCATTACCATGTTGATTCTATGAAGTAGTGATACAACATTCACTTAGCATTTAGTTCCAGCTTAGACGACTTGGTCTTGGAACAGTAATTGTTGATGAGATATGGGTTCTATCCTAATATTCCCAAAATAATTATGATCTTTTCTTTTCTCAAAACTTCATAATAAAAAAAGGATTTTGAAGAAATCGAATCCATTTGTATATTAAAAATACAAATTCAAAAAATAAAAAAATTCCAATTTAACTAAAAATTATATAATAAAAAATTTATTTAAACTACTTTTCATCCTAAATATGAAAATAAGTGAAGACCTGCTACCTTCTAGAGGATAATTTCCAAACAATAAATGTTCTAATGAATGGAAACCTTCAGTTTCATGAAGAAGCACCCCAATTTGATATTCTTTGTAAGTGTTTTGTAGCAGTCCAAGGAGGCCAATTTGTGCCCCATATTATATTATGGACATTTGTTGATGTATTTGTAAATTTGGAATGTATTCACTTGTATATCTTATGTATTGTACCCCAATGATTCTATCTGGAAGTATCTGTAATGTAATTTAGTCATGCCATTCCTCGATGTTCCTATCAGGAGATTCAATAATGTAAACAAGTCATGTAAAGTCATAGAGTGTAACCCTCCTTATTGATCAAGGGTTCAAATCCCCACAGTTGTGGGGCTCTAGGGTTATTAGACTCTCCTAGAGAAGTCGGCCCTAGTGAGTTATTGTCAAGTCAATAATTAGTATAAATAGAGAGGGGGCCTCTCTATTTAACACACATTCACTCACACTCAGTTGTAGCACATAACGGAGAGAGAAAGAAGAAGCTAGGACAAGAGAGAGAGACTACTACTATCAGGATATCATCTTTATATCTTTGGGTTTTACTTTTGGTGATGATTCTATCTCTAAGGAAGTTGTGGGGTTTTATCCTTTATGGTTTCTCCAAGGAAAATATTTGTGTTCATTGTCTCTTACGATTTATTAATGTGCTTGTTATTCTCTCAGATAAGATCCTAAGATAATACTAGCTTAAATGTTAAAAATCTAACATGGTATCAGAGCTAACTTGAGAAGAAGACACTATGCAGGTGCTGAAGCTAGGGCTTCCTACTTTTTGGATCTCTCTCCAAATATTTTCAGAAAAAGGAGGCTAGGATGACTCTCCTCTCTAGGGAGCATCTTTCTGTCGAAGCAGAATCTGATTCTGAGCATTTTCAGTTTTTGACCTTACACTGATGTGGGAAATTAGGGCTTTCCACAGAAGTGGAATTTTTGAATGATCCTAGGCCTAGATTGATCTCATCCCCAGAAACGAATTTTACTTATCAAGATCAAATTTTTTGGTTGGGTATAACTCCAAGAAAGTCAAACCCTAATATGCTCCTGAACCAGAAAACCAACTCTGCAGAAATTCAGTTCCAAATCCAATTTCGACATCTTAACCTGGTAAGATCTAAATATTTTGCATTTCCATTTGAGGTTCTCTGTTAAGATGTCTCATCATACCAATATTTATGAAAAGATTGAGGGAGTTGATAACTTCTGAGCGTGGAAGTATAGGATCTCCCCGGTCCTTGAAGAAAATGAATTGGACTCTTACATCAATGAAGAGGTTCCAGTTCTAGAGGGAGATGAGGCTAAGGCCTTACACAAGGAGAAATTGGTCATGTCTAAGAGGATTATTGCTGATTCAATCAAGGATCACCTCATACCATAGGTGTCCTCTCTAAAGACACCTAAAGAGATGTTTGATGCCCTGACCAAGTTATTTGAAGGGAAGAACATAAATCAGAAGATGAATCTGAGAAACCAATTGAAGAATGTAAAGATCCAGAATGCAGAGACCATCCAGTCTTACTTTACAAGGGTCTCTCAGATCAAGGAACAAATTGAAGTGGTATATGAAGAAGTAGAGAATGCAGAAATTGTGATGACCACCTTGAATGGTCTCCCAAGAGCATGGGACTCCTTCATTCAAGGGATCTGTGCCATGAAGAAACTAATCAAGTTTAGCATACTATGGGAAGAATGCTCACGAGAAGAAGCTCGAATATTATCTTGAGAGGAAAAGATGGGAAATGAAGATCAAGCTCTCACAGTACAATCCAAGAAGAGAAAAATAGACCATCACCAAGGTAAGCACTCTCATCCTAGAAGATATAACAAGAATCTACCTAAATTTAGATGCTTTACATGTGATGAAAGAGGACACTATGCTAGATATTGTCCTAGGAACAAAAATGGCTCTCACAAGAATAAGGGAAGCAAGACATCATGCTCATGCTACAGAATATGATGAGCCTTCCAAGAAGAGAATCAAACAAGACAGTGGTGACTCTTCAAGTGATGAAGAATATGTTTTCATTTCCACTCTCACAGGAAATATCACACATGGAAGGAATGATTGGCTTATAGACAGTGGGGCTTCCAAACACATGACAGGATTCAAAGAATCATTTGTTAAACTATCAGAACATGAATCACCCCACAAGTTGAAACTTGGGGATGACTACCAGTATCCAATAAAAGGTAGTGGAGAATCCTCCTACAAATTAGACTCTAGAAATTCTATGAAAATGAAGGATGTCCTATTTGTACCAGGACTAAAGAAGAACCTTCTCTCCATTTCTGCATTGGATGCAAAAGGAATGAGGGTTCCATTTATAGATGGCCAAGTCCTCATGTGGCCAAAAGTAAATACTATTGACGATGCAGTAGTAATTGGAGAACAAGAGGGAGGACTATACAAATTGAAGGGCCAACTAGAACAAGCTTTGGTTCATGACTCAGTAGAACCAAATGAACCATGGCATAGAAGGCTTGCACATGTGCACTACAGGGCACTACCACTTGCAAGAAAAGCTGTTGAAGGTATTCTAGAAATGCAGGAAAAACATGAAGGTGTATGTAAAGGATGTTCAAAAGGAAAGAACACAACAAAGACATTTCGAAGTAGTGAAAGCAAGGAAAAAGGAATCTTGGAAATCATCCACTCTGATGTATGCGGTCCAATGTCATCCAGTTCTGTAAGTGGGTATGTATATTATGTTTATTTCATTGATTATTTTTCTAGGATAACATGGATATAATTCATTAAGAACAAGGATGAAGTATTCATAAAATTCAAAGAATTCAAAGCCTTGATTGAAAACCACACAGAGAAGACTATCAGTATCTTTCGATCAGATAATGGTGGAGAATTCACATCAAATGAATTCAAATAATTATGCAGAGATTCGGGGATTAAGAGGGAGTTGACCACTCCATATAATCCACAATAGAATGTGGTTGTAGAAATAAAGAACAAAACAATCATGGAAGCAGCAAGGGAAATGCTTCATGATCAAGATTCCTATGCATCTATGGGAATAAGCTGCTAGGACAGCTGTGTATGTACAGAACCATAATCCACATAGAGTACTCGAGAACAAGACACCTGAAGAAGTATTTTTTGGCAAGAAACCAGAAGTCAGTCATCTTAGAATCATTGGTTGTCTAGTGTACATACACATTCCAATAGAAAAGAGGACAAAGTTAGATCCTTCAGGAAAGAAAGGTATATTTGTGGGATACTCTGAGAGCTCAAAGGATTTTAGAATATACTTCCCAGGATTCAAGGAGATCGACATCAGCATAGATGTATCATTTGATGAAGACTCAGCTTACATCAAGTCCAGAAAAAAAATACCTGTTGAAGACTTTGAAGAATCAAAAGTACCTAGAATCTATAATAAAACTATCAACGAAGAAACTCCAGAAGAAGATTAAGAAATGAAAGAACATCAAGAACCGGTAGATCCACCTCAAGAGAATAATGCTCACAAGAGGAAACCTACATGGGTATGAGAGTCTATCCAAGGTGAATAAAGATATGGGGCTCTAGAAGAGATACACAAAGAGAGGAAAAGAACCAGTTCCTACTTCGGTTATGTAGCCCTGTTATGTGACTTCATTGATAAAGAACCTTCAAACTATGAAGAAGCGGAAACAAAGAAATAATGGAAGGATGCTATGATTGAAGAGTATCAATCAATCATGAAGAATGATGTTTGGGATATTGTCCCAAGACCAGAAGGGAAGTCTGTTGTAACTTCCAAGTGGATCTACAAGATCAAGCATGCTGCAGATGGTAGCATAGAGAAATATAAATCAATATTTGTGGCTCGTGGCTTCTCCCAGAAAGAAGGAATAGATTATGAAGAGACTTTTGCACTTGTAGCCAGATACACTTCCATCAGATCACTACTTTCTCTAGCTGCAGTAATGAAATGCAAGATACACCAGATGGATTTCAATACTATTTTCTTCAATGGTGTGGTGGAAGAGGAAGTGTATGTGGAGAAGCCACTCGGTTTTAAGACACATGACAGGGAGACTCATGTATGTAAATTGAATAAATCCATGTATGGTTTGAAATAGGCACCTAGGACATGGTACGGTATAATTGACAGCTTCATATACAGTTTGGGATTTACCAAGAGTAAAGCGGATCCAACCTTTACTACAAGGTTGAAGAAGGGAACCCAGTGATACTCCTACTATATGTAGATGATCTGTTTGTGAAAGGTGAGGATTGGTTGATTGATGATACAAAGAGGAAGCTTGTTGCCGAGTTCGAAATGAAGGACTTGGATATGATGCATTACTTTCTAGGCTTGGAGGTCTTGAAGAATGCAGATGGAATATCCCTGGGACAAGGGAAGTATGCAGTAGAGATCCTAAAGAGGATCGAGATGATGGACTACAAGGCCATGACAACACCTATGGCATCGAACCTAAAGATATTGAGTGATGCTTCATTAGAATTGGTTGATGCTATGATGTATCGTCATAATATTGGGTCCTTGATGTACCTAACAAATATGAGACCATATATTTGCTTTGTTGTGAACACATTGATCCAGTTCCTGACAGATTCGAGACATGTTCACTTGATTGTTGCAAAGCATATTCTGGGTTACCTGAAGGGTACATTTGATTATGGGCTCAAGTATGATCCGAATCATAAGATTAAATAGGAAGGTTATCTGGATTTATATTGGGTAGTTAGTGCCATTGATAGAAAGATCACTTCAGGGTGCTTCTTCAGTATGGGATCAGGTATGATGTCGTGGTTTAGAAGGAAGCAATCCTGTGTGGAACTGAGTACAGCCAAAGCAGAGTATGTTGTAGGTTGTTTGGCTACCCGTGAGGTAGTGTGGCTTATTAAGCTACTATCTAATTTGTTTGATATCCAATTGGATGCTACTTGCATATATTTCGACAATCAGAGTTGTGTGAATTTGTCGGAGAACCTAGTGTTCCATGACAAGTCAAAGCATATCGAGATCAAATGTCACTATATCAGGGATATGGTGTAAAGGGGAGCAGTGAAGCTCCAGTATGTTGTAATTGATGAGAAGATAGCTGATGTGTTAACCAAACCATTAGCTAGAGTGAAGTTTGATTACTTTAGGGAGAATCTTGGTGTTATCCAGATCGAGGTTCCCTCCAAAGGGAAGTGGTAATTCTATGAGCCTTTATGACATGGTTGATGTGTTCATCCCATGGTCAGATATAAGTACAGAGCCATTCTGATGTGACTACAGGATGTGTTCATCCCACATGATTAGATATAAGTACAGAGCCTTTCTTACATGGTTGATGTGTTCATCCCAGGGTAATATATAAGTGCTGAGCCTTTCTTACATGGTTGATGTGTTCATCCCATGGTAAGATATAAGTGTTGAGCCTTTCTGACATGGTTGTTTTGTTCATCCCATGGTCAGATGTAAGTGCTGACCCCTTCTAACATGGTTGATGTGTTCATCCCATGGTTAGATGTGAGTGCTGATCCTTTCTTAAATGGTTGATGTGTTCATCCCATGGTAAGATATAAGTGCTGGGCCTTTCTTATATGGTTGATGTATTCATCCCATGGTAAGATATAAGTGATGAGCCTTTCTGACATGGTTGATGTGTTCATCCCATGGTCATATGTGAGTGTTGGGCCATTCTTACATGGTTGATGTGTTCATCCCTTGGTTGCATGTGAGTGTTGGGCGTGCCTTTCTGACTTGGTGGTGGATGTGTTCCTTCAATGGTCAAATGTAAGTGCTGGGTGGGCCTTTCTGACTGGGTCAGATATAAGTGCTGAAAAATATGAAGACCTATTTGGAGGCTAGGATTACAACCAGCATAAAAAAGGGATGGCTTTGTAGAACTTTCCATGATGAGTAAAATTGAGATAGCACAGGTGATGATGACCTACTGATGATCCAATAGTGATGATTCAGATCAAGTGATGATTCATACTTGATGATGATCCAGTAATGATCCAGATCTAGTGATGATCCAAATCCAGTGATGATCTAGATCCAATGATGATCCAAAATTGAAGATGAAGATGAATATCACTTGATGATGATCTAGATGATACAGAGAAGAAGAATTGTGCTGATAAATTGTGTCGAGAGAATACCTTCCTAGTTGAGAGGGAGTGTTGATGTATTTGTAACTTTAGAATGTATTCACTTGTATATCTTATGTATTGTACCCCAGTGTTTCTATCGGGAAGTATCTATAATGTAATTGAGTCATGTCATTCCTTGATGTTCCTATCGGGAGATTCAATAATGTAAACAAGTCATGTAAATTCATAGAGTGTAACCCTCCTTATTGATCAAGGGTTAAATTCCCCGTAGTTGTGGGGCCCTAGGGTTATTAGACTCTCCTAGAGAAGTCGGCCCTAGTGAGATATTGTCAAGTCAAAAATTAGTATAAATAGAGAGGGAGCCTCTCTATTTAACACACATTCACTCACACTTAGTTGTAGTGCATAACTAAGAGAGAAATAAGAATATGGTATAAGAGAGAGAGAGACTACTGCTATCGGGAGATCATCTTTATATCTTTGGGTTTTACTTTTGGTGCTTATTCTATCTCTGAGGAAGTTGCAGAGTTTTGTCCTTTATGGTTTCCCCGAGGAAAATCTTTGTGTTCATTGTCTCTTGTGATTGATTATTGTGCTTGTTATTCTCTCAGATAAGATCCTAAGATAATACTAGCTTAAATGTTAAAAATCTAACAACATTACCTTGTATTGGAACATTTCTCTTCCTTAATAGTATCTTTTGTGATGAAACACTAACTCTCTTAAGGGAATATTCTTGGTAATACACAACATCCATCTTAGAGGGAGCTTAGGGCCTAAGTCATGTGGATAAAATTTGGAGGAGGATCCTTTATATTTGGAGGCTTCTTTCATGTTACTCCATCGCATTTCATTCATTTGTGGAGATAACACCCTCTTTTATGGGATAGTGATTGTATATTTTTTGGGCATGCTATGATAGGGGTTTTGGGTATGCTCCTCCAAAATATGAATTAAAAAAACAAAAACCATGTGCTGTTATAATGGACCCACATGCAAAACCATCAAGACACCTCCAAATAAGGGACAAACGTTGAGCACTTTGGGAACATGTGCAAGTAGAGTGAAGTGCTGCAAAATGTGTGTCGAAACACCACACCATGCTTGAGATCAACCTTATGAACCCCTTAGTTAATGGGTTTTCCTCAAGATATGTGCATGACACTTTTGAATACAAGTATGTGAAATAATCTCTTCAATATGCAAAGCATTCCTCCAAATGTGAACAAATGGTGGTCAACTTAGCTTCCTCTCCTCAAGTAGTCCACCCATCGAATCTCTCAACCCATGCATTAGCAATGTAGCATCATATGTGGTGTAAGAATGAAAAGTTCTCATCCAACTTTAGATCCTAGTAATATGGAATGCCTCCACATATGTAATTGGTTGTAGGGATTTGGTGAGATGTCCCTCAAGTGAACAAATATGGATGAAATTGTGTAGATGAAGGATCTAAAATGTGACATCAACCTACATGTGCCATCATGCCTCAAAATATGTAGTGATTCCTCATAATACAATGCTCAATGAGAAAATAGGAATCAAAAGTTGGAAACAATAACAGTCGATCCATTGATCCTCCATAATGCAACCTAATGAAAAAGGTCTTTAAACATTGTTTGAATCTGCATGCATCATAAAACCTTCATAACATAGCCTAATAAACAAGGTATTCAAACATAGTATTGATCCTCATGCATCATAATCAATGGAAAGATCATTCATCATAGTATTTTTGGATTTATCCAATCACCTTCAACTATGTATTTTTTAAATATCATGTTGAGATATGGTTTCCATTTATTGATCATATGGACCTAGGAAGGATTAATCACAACATGAGCACCAAACTATGTTCAGTTCTTTAATATTTGGTGTTGTTATTTATGCCCAAATCCAATCTTTAGGAAACCATATGATCTCTTTCTTCATCAGTGCCACTACTTGAGGAAGACCATTAATGAAATTGTAGCTTGGGTAGGATTTATATGTTGTAATTGTACCTTAGTTATGAAGGGTTCCCTGGGAAATTGTTACATTTTTAAGATTAAGCTAGCATTATATTAGGATCTTTAACTGAGAGAATAACAAGCACAACAATTAAACACAAGAGACAATGAACAAAGTGTTTTTCCTTGGGAAAACCATAAATGGAGAAAACCCCACAACTTCCTCAGAGATAGAATCAACACCAAAAGTAAAACCCCAAAATAGTAAGATGATCTCCCGACAGCAGTAGCCTCTTTCTTCCTAGCTCCAGTAGCTTCTTCTTCCTCAGCTATATGCTAAAACTGAGTGTGAGTGAGTGTGTGATAAATAGAGAGACTCACTCTCTATTTATACTAATTCCTAGCTTGACAATAACCTACTAGGGCCAACTTCTTTAGGAGAGTTTAATAACCCTAGTGCCTCGGAACTGCGGGGACTTTAACCCTTGATCAATAGGAGGGTTACCCACAATGAATTGACATGACTTGTTTACATTATGGAACCTACCGATAGGAAAATAGGGGCATGACATGACTCAAGTACATTACAGACACATCCCAGAATAAACATCTGGGTACAATACATAAGATATATGGATTAATACATTCCGAAGTTACAAATACATTAACATTCCCTCTTAACTAGGAAGGTATTCTCTTGACACAATTTATCATCCCAAGTCTTCTTCTCTGTATCATCTGGATCATCATTTAGCTCTCTTCATATTCAAGTCATCGTCATCTTCAAGTCATCTTCATCTTCAAGTCATCGTCATCATCAAGTCATCTTCATCTTCGGATCTGGATCATCACTAGAATATCATCACTAGATCTGGATCATCACTCGATCTAGATCATCATTGGAACATCATCACTGGATCTGGATCATCACTGCTAGATCATCATCACTAGATCATCATCACGGGTGCTATCTCATGATTCTTCTCGTCACAGGAAGTTCTACAGAGCCAGACCTTTTTCATGATGGTTGTATACCTAGCCTCCATGTAGGTCTTCTTCAGTTCTTATATCTAAACATAAGTCAGAATGGCCCATCTAGCACTTACATTTGACCATGAGAGGAAAACATCCAACACCATGTCAAAAAGGCATGCCCAGCACTCACATTTGACCATGCAAGAACACAACCCACTACCCTGTCAGAAAGGCCTAGTACTCACATCTGATCATGCAGGAACACATCCCACAACCCTATCGGAAAGGATCAACACTTATATATAGCCATGAGGGAACACCTCCTGTAACCTTTCTAGAAAGGCTCTGTACTTAAATCCATCCATGCGGGAACACATCCCGCAACCTTGATAGGAAGGCTCTGCACTTACATCCAGCCATGCGGGAACACATCCTGTAACCTTGCTAGAAAGGCTCTACACTTACACCCAGCCATGAGGGAACACATCCTGCAACCTTTCTAGAAAGGCTCTCAACCCCAGGTTGAGGGTTCCTGGTAACTGACCAGGTGCCTCCATTCTCCCAAAGAATGGCATCGGCCCTTATATCTGATCAAGTGGGAACACATCCCTCAATCACATCAGAATGGCCATGCACTCATATCTGATCATGTGAGAACACATCCCAGAGTCATACAGAATGGCCCTTAGTCCTAGACTAATATTTCCTGGTAATTGACCAAGTGCCTCCATTCCAATAATGGTATTCAGCACTTGTATTTGATCATGTAAAAACCAATCCTATATTCACATCAGAATGGCTCAGCACTCATATTTGAAATGGAAGGATCCAATCCTCTCACCATGACATAATGGCTCAACCCTTACATCTGACCAAGGAAGGAACCAATCCTCTCACCATGTCAGAATTGCTCATGGACTCATCACTTCCCCTTGGAAGGAACCTTGATCTGGAGAACACCAAGATTCTCCCTGAAGTACTCAAACTTCACTCTAGATAATGGCTTTGTCAACACATCATCTATTTGTTTTTCTATCGTAACATACTGGAGCTTCACTGCTTCTCTCTGCACCATATCCCCAATATAATGATACCTGATCTCAATATGCTTCGACTTCTCATGGAACACCGGGTTCTCTGACAACTTCACACAACTCTGGTTATCGCAATATATACAAGTAGCATCCAATTGGAGATCAAATAAATCATATAGTAGCTTCCTTAGCCATAATCCCTCACAACTAGCTGACCAAGCTATGACATACTCTGCTTTAGCTGTACTCAGTGCCACACAGGATTGCTTCTTGCTAAACCAAGAGATCACACCTGATCCCATATTGAAGCAACACCTTGAAGTGCTCTTCCTATCGATGGCACTTTCTACCCAATCTGAATCAACATAACCTTCTAGGTTAATCTTTTGATTCACCTCATACTTGAGCCCATAATCAATTGTATGCTTTAGGTACCTCAAAATATTCTTTGCAGCAATCAAGTGAACATGTCTTGGATCTGTCAGGAACTAGCTCAAGGTGTTCACAGCAAAGCAAATATCTGGTTTCATGTTTGTCAGGTACATCAAGGACCCAATCATCTGACGATACATCGATTATCAAATCAGCGCTCATATATTTGACCTTTGTAGTGTTGGTTACTTTGTTCATTTTGTTCATTGTTCCTCAGGATATTATCTGATGTTCTGAGCAACATTGTTTGCCTAGTAAAATGCATGGTAATTTTGTCGATTATTTAGGTTCAAATGGCAGTCGGCTGTCACATGACTTTTTACCTCACAGATTGCACACCATGAAGCTTTTCCATTTTTCATATTGTATGGGAAATCCTTCATCGCGCATGACCCATGTTCTTGGAAAATGTCACAGAAACACTTCATTTGAAAAAAAACATCTTTTCGATTGAATTATTGTTGATAGTTATCTTTGGTATGTCCGGCCGACG
The DNA here is from genome assembly GCA_001517045.1 of Pseudotsuga menziesii. NCBI lineage: Eukaryota > Viridiplantae > Streptophyta > Pinopsida > Pinales > Pinaceae > Pseudotsuga > Pseudotsuga menziesii. Next base: position 43,469 of record LPNX010501617.1, read on the forward strand.
AGCAGGTTGTGCACCAAATATCCTGAACTTTGAGGTCTAGTTCTCTTAATTATTTTTCCATAATTTCCAACTGCTCCTCAATGCGATTGTTGAAAGGGTGCGTTGGATAGTCATAGTCCATCTCGACCTGCAGTGCTTTCGTCAATGCTTCTTCATATGATTTGAATCTTTCCAAACTTATATGTCTTCGGATATTTTGTACAAGTCAATGCTTTTTCATCAATTTTATACTCTAATTCTATCAATAGGTCCTTCCATCGCTTGTCATAGTCCCAAATAGTTTCTGTAGCTTTCTGAACAATTGTTTTCATCTTTTTCATGGCCAGATGCTTTGCATATGGTGTTTTAAAGAATGATAGGAACTTTTATTTAATTTATTCTTTGGATTGCATTGGGTGTCTTCTTGGTATATGTCAGATACCAAGTTAGTTCCCTCTTCCTTAACTCACCAGGTAACTATTCCATCTGTCTATATTCACTAGTTACAGCGTTGGCCTCCCGTGTCGATTCACAGATGAACTAGTGTCGTCTGGGATCCGAATCACCCTCATAGAGGGGGATGTGTGATGTGTCGTGCCCCCTATCATCGGTGTCATCATCTACTTCAGGAGATGGTGGTGGGGGTGGTGGGATATTCTCTGTAGCTCTGTGTTGGTCACAACTAGTTTCACCGAAACTTTCATTTCCATCGAAATTTTTATTTTTTCAATTTCTCCTCGACAAGTAGTCGGTTCAATTCGACTTCTTTTGTCTAATTCCAAGATAATTGTTGTAGCTCAAATATTCTCCTACGTAGATCCGATTGTTTTGTATTTCCTAAAGCTGTTTCTGGCAGGGGGGGTGCTCTTTCATTTCCTGGGTAGAGTAGATTGATACTTCAGTTGGATAGGTATGCTTGCGATGTGACCATTTCCCTTCCTCAGTTCGACAAATTACCAGATGATCGACATCATTTCCTTCATTGTCTAGTTGAATCCATACATAGAACTCACCAGCTCATAGCCTTATGTCCTCTTTGACAATGGTCTGCACTCGATCACTTAGGTTTGGATTAACTAGAGATAGAGGTCTTAACTCTTGGGGTATATCAATATGGAGAGATTCACGCTTCTCTATCCATATATATTCTTCCATTGGTTACACTTCTTCCTCATCTACGCCCTATTCTTGTCGGTCATGACCTGACTCTGGTGGATGTCCTTCTTGTTCAGTCACCTTGGTATTCATTATTCTTTGCAATGTTGTGACTTTCTCTCTTTGTTCCTCCCTTTTCTTCTTCCTCTTATCTATTTCTATTTTCTACAAATATAGAGTGCTTTTGTGAGTCACTGTCTGAATTATTTCTTTCTTGGTCTAACTGTTCATTTTTGGTGGTTCCTTTTCAAGTAAACTAGAATCCTTCTACTCCACCCCAACACATGACCAGCTACCCCCCCATAGCCTACCCAACACTTTAGTAAGCCCAGATAGTTCTATTTATTTGTTCAAGAAGTACTCCCTCTCTTTCTACGATGAACTTCTGCCACGATTTCTGCTTCTCCTCCCAGTCGGTATTTGGTAGCGGTTTGATTAGTGATGGATGAGGTTCAAAAATATTCCCTACTCCTCTGTCAATTAGGAATTTAAATAACAGGTTCGGTACTGAGCACAGAAATTGCTCAATAAAGTCGGTGTAGAACCTCTTTTCGATAGTTTCGACTGAGTCTCTTTCTTCCATGTCTTGTTCCTAACAGAACTCATCTGTGATTTTCCGAAACCAATCTAATAAGTTTTTTCATCCACCCTGGATCAGTTTGTGAAGCAACTCTTGTTCCTTAATGTCTACCAGCTTTTTCATCCAGTAGTGTCTTGAGAAACTGAGGCACCGATTCTACAAAATTTTCATGCGTTTCAATGAAGAATTTATCCTTTTCCTGGGAAACAGTCAGCTTCTTTTTTCTACAGCATAATTATGCAAGTATTTTGTGATCTATGCTCCCACTAGTATTTAATCTCTTGCTTTGAGATCATCTGCTAATGTTCATTTCATCCGTATGTGTAGTCCCGGAAACATAAACAATGTTGTAATCACTAAGATCACTAATTTACCAATAATACACATATAGATTCATACAATCATGACAGATATAGGAGGAAAGATAGTAGGTTGAATAACAGCTTTATATTACTCAAAACACACACATATATATATATTCATACAAACATCAAAACCGAACCAATTTTCTATATTCCTCAACAGCCTATTATATATGATTACAAAATAGTTATGACTAAATAATTGTCAGTTCATTCAACGGATACAACCTTTAGAGGCCGACATAATCTCTAATTAGTCGACTAACTAGCCTAGTCGGCTCACCAACTAGCTCCTCCAACATCCTCCAGTACTTTTTCTGAAAGCACTTCCTCTCAATGATATGTCGTAGGATGTATTTCCTATATGAATACATCAATAAATCAATAGTTAATAGTTAATATAGGAAATATTAAAATAATACATACATTTAGCAAAGCAAAAAATATAAAAAAAATTATAATGATAAACCTACAAATAGACGATATTCATTCCCCCCTCAATGTCTCCATGTTCCTGAAATTTTTTTGTGGTTGTTGTGACCAATATTCTTCTCATATTAAATCCCATGGATTGACTACATGGAAAATAGCATTTCCCATCACCCATTCATTTCGTTCCATCCCATAGTGTAGAAGGCAATTTTTGATGTTCTTCATTTGGATCAGGAATATTTCTATTTGACATTTAGTCACAAACCTCATGAATGAATACTATCGACAATATTAAAAAATCAAGTTCCACGCGTCACAAATTTCTCAAATAAAAAATTCCCGCAGACTGTCTGTCAAAGAAAAAAAATCCCCAAACAGGCCATCGAATAATAAAACAATTCCTCAAACCTTCCATCAAGGAATAAAAAAATTCTGCAAACTGTTTTTCGAGGAATAAATAATTTCCGCAAACCATCCGTCGCTTCTATAGAAAACATGTCGGAATGTTTAAAAATGTTTATATTTATAATTCCACGTTCGTCGGATATCCAACAACATGAACCTAGTTACACTACAACAAATATTGGAATTAGTGTCTCATTTAGCGTCCCTTTTTAGTGTAATTTTTTTTACATTTAGTGGTAAAACTAGATGATAAATGGGACGCATCATGGACAAAACTTAAAGCATCTCAAAAAATGCATTTTTTTGCTTCCTAAATAGCATCCTTTATGGCATCCAAAATAGCGTCTATTTTTTCACTTCTAGAATAGCGTCCAACTTTTATTCCTAAACAACGTCGAGGTTTGCTTCCATAATAGCGTCCAACTTTGCTTCCTAAACAACGTCAACGTTTGCTTCCTAAATAACGTCATGTTTTGCTTCCTAGTGAGTGTCTGCTTTTGCTTCTTAAATGACACCCTCGTTAGCGCCATATTTGCGTCCTTAATAGCACCATGTTAGCATCCAATATTGCATCCATTTTTGCTACCACTTTAGTATCCCATTTTGCACCATGTTTTACTTCCAAATATGTGCCAATTTTCGCTTCCAAATTTGCATCAATTTTTGCATCGTGTTTTGCTACCAAAATGACGCCAAATATTCCTTTTATTGTTGCACCATATTTTGCATCCAAAGTAACATCTTATTTTTCTACCATATCAACGCCATGTTTGGCTTCATCATTAGCGCCACGTGTTGCATCCTTTTTAATGCCTAGTTTCGCATCTCTCATGTTTTGGTCACTAATTTAGTCGTTTTTAGTAATTTTATATACAAGTTTTGGTCATTTTGTTTGGTCACCTATCTCTTATTTTTTGCTTAATAATTTAGTTGTTTTTAACTGATATTATAGTATCATTAGCGCATGGAGGAATCGAACCACCAACCTCTTGCTTGTAAGGCAGGCACTCTTCCATTGAGCTAGAACCCTTTAAGAATTTGGGAACCTAACTTATAGAGTCCTCTATAATGGTAAAAAAGATTAATACACAACTTTGAGAATCTAATGGTCGAAAAAGGATGATATATTGCATTATCTTCAACATGGGATAGATTACGTTCCTTGGTTCTCTATATATCATTATCCTATGATTGTAAAGTTTCTATCATTACAGTACCAACATCTGCAGCTTGTGAGGCAGTAGCATCACCTTTTTCCTATGATCTAGTGGTATCATGGGCCTAACCTAATTTTGTTTCATCAACTAGTTGAGCCCTCTATAACTAAGAAACAAAATTATCCTCAATTCCTAATTCTATCGTAGTGCCACTCATTCCTCTAAGTTGCTAACTATCATCAACCTAGCTACTCGAACGATTTATTGATCACCCACTTCAAAGTGTTCAATAAATATAATCCAAATGGGACGGATCTGAAGTACTTTCAATATTACTCTATGCTACAACCCTATCATTCTCTGCAATCATAGACACATTACATTATATATGTCCTTAAACTATGAATTCTAAAGTTCGAATCCAAGAAAAACAATTTATAATCTAGCATATGCTCAACAACCAGAAATTTTAAAAATTACATATTTATCAATGAAAAACTGATCTAAATGGGGTAGATCAATATGGGGTAGTAGTCAATATGGATTAGTCACCAAGTGTGGAAACCACAACAGTGATACTCAACCCCACATATAATAGTAGTCAATATGAATCAGTCACCAAGTGTGAAAACGCCAGCAATGATACTCAGCCCCAAAATTGGTACAACTGTAGCAAGGCAAGATAAATTTAGAAAACATAACTTTCATCTATTTAACTTTAACACTCTGATGGTCACTATGTTAAAGTTGGTCCTTGAGATACACTTCATCAAATGCAATGTACAGAACATAAACAATAATATAGTACAAAAAACAAACTAATGATCGACAAATAATAAATAACAATGTTGGTTCATATCTGGTTTGAATCAACCTTATACTGAGATACTTTTAGGATCAAATCTTGTCACTAAAAGGACAAGATCAATAATGAAACAATTGACATACATTGAGAGAGAAAAGTTTAGGAATAAGGTTAGGCACATATAGTAGCAGTCAATATGACTCAGTCACCAAGTGTGAAAACCCCAACAGTGATACCCAACCCCAAACACAGTTAGGCACCAATAGGATCACAAACAGTTCAAGAAGATTAACACAAGTCACATCTCAGATCTTAGCAACCCAGCAAGGTCAGGTCAGAGTCCTAACAACCCACAAGAATGATAGCTCTATACAAACACCTCATAGAGGTCACAACTCAAGTTCAATGAGCACACACAATGATCACAGCCCAACACAGGCATCCAAGAGTCATAGCTCAAGTCTGAACAACCCCAAGTCCCAAGGGTCATGAGCTACTCTAAAAAATAGGAGAAGGGTCACATCCTAAGCCTAGGAAAGCAACAGTGATCATGACCCAATCTAAGAAGTCACAAAAAATTCATGACGTGTCCAAGAGGGATCAAAAGAGTCATCAATAGTCACGACCTGTTAGAGAAATCATTAACATTCTATGGTTCAGTTAAGGTAAGGTCAAACAGTCATGGCCTACCCAAGAAGGGTTTTACCTAGTCATGACCCCACTCAAGAAGGGTTCCACACAGTCATGTCCCAACTAGAAACTCAATCATAGTTCAAATCTAAGGGGCTTAGATCAGTCATGTCCCAACCCTAAGGCTTTTTCTTTCTGCATATTATTTATTATAGGAGATGCTTTAGAGATCCCACTTTGTATCGACATCATTGTAACCAACATTCTATTTGACCTACTTTAGTGGTCACTTGTCGAACATTATAAAATTATCTTATCTTATCTACAACAATTACTCCTTTTGTATTACAACACTACATAACTTGGGTGCAATTTTCTCTAATAGAAAATCTAATTGTTCTTGTGAAGAAAAATAAACACAAAACGAATGAAAATATAATTTGCAACCAGAACTCTAGCATGTTAAAATACATTTCACTACACCCTATGTATATCATTCCATGCAATGCATGTTGGTACATGGAAATTTATATTAAGTATCAACCATAAGTTTTAAACCAAACATAAAGGTATTCAACAAACCAACGTTGTGGAGCGCAAAGTGAAGCAAGGATCGAAAGCTGCAAATCCATGAGCACACCTACCCAAAAAATCCAAAGGGTATTCCATATATAATATATGTTATATTTATTATAATGCATGCCCAATGCCAATATAGTAGCATAAAATATAAAAGCATAGATTAGAGTGTTACTTGTAAATAAATACTACATTATTGAAATGTTAGAAATGTCATCCATAGTAGATAGAATTAACCATTTAGTACACAAATAACAGTATATGAAAACTAAACAAACTCTTAATGGCCACGATCTTTTTATATTTGTTTGGCCCATGGCAGCTTGTGTTAACCACCATGATCAGCCCCATGTGATAGGCACAGTCAAGACTGAATAGTTATCTCCCTTACATAAGCATTCTGAAATAAGGGGAAAATTGTATTCCTTATATGAGCATTGTAATGAAATATCTTCTTTATATAGTACTGGTGTTGAAAGGACCTTGAGGAGACAAAAATATGAGATACTCCTTCTCAGTAGTTTGTTGGATCAATAATTTGGTTGATGGATGAATGAGGACTTGGTGTTAGATTGTACCTCGAACAGTCTTCTACAGGACTGGGCAGTGGGACACACTAGTTAATAGATCTGGGCACTTTAAAAGGACAGTGAAAATACATTCTTCTTCAGCACTTGGGAACATTAATTATGAGGAGTAATCAGTGTTATAAGAGTGGATTTCTCTTCTATATTTAGTAATCTATTCATAGCAGCTTGCATGTCGTTTCTCAATTAAGTAAAAGAGGACACGTGAAATTACATGTGTTAGAATACTAAGCAATTTTCTAATTTCTAGCTTAAGTCTAAATTCAGTTAGGCACATGCAGTCTAGTAGGTAGGGTGCATGCTTGAATGCCTCATATCATCTTCAGTTGAGGTGCTATTGTGCATGTACCTACTTTTGTTCTCAGTGTATAAAAGAGAAAGCAAGGGTATAGGTTTATCCATTCATTTTGGAGCAACAAATAGTGAATTAGTTTCCTATGGTTTTCCTGTAGCAAATTTCAGATCGAACTATACGAAAGCAGTAAAAGATTTTGACAGTCCATCTACTAAGATTTTTTTGTCTTTTAAGAGTGAGTAAAAATAATGTGATTTAGGAGTCAGGACAGACATGTTAGTTTCGGTTATAATTTTTCTGCAGTATGTTTTTGTAAATTTAATCATTATTAGAAGAAAATGATTTGAATGGATTTAAGGTTTCAACTATCTAGTAGTTTATGAATTCTTTTAGTACAAATTCTACTGACCATGGTTTAAAATTTTTATCATGGTACTAGAGCACAGTTTCTGAAATTTTCCAGATTCCATATCTGGAGAGGAACACACTGTCTAGAGTAGAGAAGTGTCAGAGGATTGCAGTGGGCATTATGTCCAACCTTTAGTGATCGAAGCACAATTGTGCAGTGATTGTCCCGTGGACCTTAGAAGGTTTGTGAGGTAGGAAATCCTATTTTTGATGCAGCGACAAAGCAATGGAAACAATGGCCATTCCCAACATGTGAACGTTACTTGTTGGAGGGAGCCTCTTCAACTTTGTGCTGTGGAAATTGAGATTGTAAAACCTCCCAAAAATGGTATACTTGTGGTACCTTGTAGAGAAGATGGTTTCACCACCTACAAACCCAAATATCTAGCAAAACACAACAAGGTAGTAACCGCAAAGTGAATCCTATTGGATTCAGTGAAGGATCACTTGATCCCTTGTATAGTCAGGGGAAACATAACCAAAGACATGTATGATGCCTTCGAAACATTGTTCCAGAGTGTGAATATATCTAAGAAGATGCTCTTGAAGAACAAGCTCACCTCTTCCCATACAAGCAAAACATTAGCAAGCAATCTCATTAAAAAGCAAAGATGAAAGACCAGATTGCAACAATTGGAAACATAGTTGAGGATAATGAGCTAGTTTGGGTTTCTATGAATGGTTTAGTCCATTGGAGCACAACCTTGTCCAAGTAATTAATGGTTGTGAACATTTTCTTGAATTTAAGCAGTAATCAAATGCTTTTATTGGAGAGGAGATGATACTACAAAATGTTTCCATCAGTTATGAGGATGTTTCAGACTTAGCCCTCATTGAGAAGGTCATGGAGGGAGGAAAGAATGAATCCGAGGAGGGTTATAAGAAGAAAGAATATTCAAGTCCCCCTAGCTAGCAGAATAAGGATTTGAGCCATACCAATAGCTTCAACTGCTACAAGGATGGCCATTATGCTTCTCGATGACCTAAGAAGAAGATGGGTAAGAAAGGGTAAAATGCTCATTTGTATTTGCCTAAATAAAAAACATAAAATTACCTAAAAATTAAACTCCACCCCTTATGGGTCAGCACAGAAACTAGATCATATATTCCAGTAAAATGTTCTTGTTTATGTATTTCCATAGCTGCTATCAAAAAGCAAACTTGGTAGGTGAGAAATGTAGCTGAAATACATTTTAACAATTAGTGTTAGAATAATCAACCCATAGTATTTACCCACTTAGACATTATTTCATTTATTTTGTCTTATTTGCCTAGTCCATGAGTCCCACCATGTGCAAGTTGTCAATTGCCTATCCATAGAGGTATAAATTGCCATTATTGACTCATGGAACGCTTTGGAAAGTCCTGGGAATCAAATTTGCTTTAGTCCTGGCCTCCTAGGCACCCTTCTGCTTTTTGTGCTTTGTTGACTGCTTTTCCAGTTTTTAAAGCACATAAGGAAAGCTAGACTAGGTGAGGTGAACCTGTTTTATTCCCCTTTCATCCTCCACTCTTTCCTCCATGCAAAAGCATGTATGAGCTGCCATTTGGACACTCTTTATCTTGCCCATGTGCCCTTGCTAATTCGTGGGGTCCTTGATAGATTTGGGATCAGCTTTTTACACCTATGGGGGATTTGCCTATTTTGGGTAAGCCTGCTTTATGCTAGATTTGGATGCTTCCTCATGCATTCGATTTTCTCATGTATTCTATATATTCAGCAGCCTATGTTATTACAGGGTTGGCTATTGTACACTAAGTTAATATAATTTTGTGTTACAGCTCCATATTCAGTCTCCATTGTTGATAATTTGCATGATCAATTGTTAATTGTTGTGGGTGAAATTAATCTACTGCAGGCCTGAATTTATACATGGTATCAGAGCCATTGTAGGTTGTTACTCTCCTCCAAAAATTGTTTTTCAAGTTCGACATCAAGACTGGGAGCCTTCTACCGCAGCCGGGACAGATTTTCTAAAGCTATGGATTCACAGAAAAATATCCTCACTCCCTTCAACTATTTTGAATGGAAAGTAGAGATGGAGATCTTGTTGAGAGAGAAAGGCCTCTACAGGGTGACTATGGCTACAGAAGCAGAGCCCAATGC
>LPNX010501617.1:57106-123442 GCA_001517045.1 Pseudotsuga menziesii
GCAGGCCTGAATTTCTACAATTAGCTCTTAGAAATGAAATCTACTAAGAACCAGGTGTATATGTGTTCAACTTCAAAATATATATAAACTTTTGTTCCAAAGCTGGTTGAAAGACAAAAAGTTAAAAACAAAACTCCATCTACAGCCAAGGGATTTCTATTATAGGCTGCATTAAGAAACATAATTCTGGTCAACTGCTGAAATGGTTAATTCTCTGCAACTGCATATCTATCCATTTAAAGATAAACTTTTATTATTGAATATCAGTTCAAAATTTATGTAAAAACAATAGTGGTATTGTTTTCATTGAGGTTTTCTTTGGTATTGTTTTCATTGAGGTTTTTCCTTTTTATGGTAGAACATAGTTGAGCCCTCTTCAAATTAGTCCTTTTCTTATACACCTTGTAGCTTGTGTTCCCAATGTAAGACAAAATAGTCCAAATCCTTAAAATTTCAGACAATAGGCCAAATAAAAAATAGATAGAAATGCCATAATCACTAGATGCTGTACAATAGTTGGTGCCAATAGCAATGACTTCAAAAAAAGTTTGCATTTCCACTAGGAAATCTAGGGAGCATTTAAGAAGAAATTTTAAATTTGTTAACGCAGAAACTTGAACCCTAGGACAGAAGCAGCATAAAAAAAACATTGATCCTAAACAAGAAGTTTGGTGTCCATCGTTTTGGCTAGTTACAGTTTTTGCAGCATTTTCCAACAAAGGAGAAGAGTTTAAGGTGCTCATCAAGTGAAGGGATTCGAGTTGGAATGTATATTTTATGCGCAACATACAGCATAGGGTTCTCTTTCTTCGATGTTCAGGGTGCCATTTATGAGATTTGGTGATGCATAGGGTATTTTAGTGAGATTCTACAGTGTGTAGGTTGTTGTTAGTGTGATTCACTGATGTTCAATGTGTCTTTTATGATGTTTTATGTCTTCCTCACCAACATTGAGATTTTCTTCAACTCTTTGATGTTCTGCTTTATAACATTTAATAAATCTCCAAGGTTCAAAATATTTAATATTTGAAGACTTCATTTACTGTTTGAGCTGCGATGATGGACCTGATATGTTTCATAGCACAGTTTACAGTTCAATATCAATATTTTTCCCTATCAACATGGGATACAAAGTCCCTTTTTAAACATCCTTATTAAAACACCCAAAAAAAATGTTTGGGTCCACCTTTCTTCAACAATTTTAAAACCTATCCCAAAGCTGCTTGTGCATTGTTTAGCTGTCCTAAAAGTCCTCAGGATGCCAACAATTGTCCTCCTTCATGTTTAGAAACCTTATGAGACAACCCAAGTTATCCCATAAATCTCCAAGTGACCCACCATGTAAAATGGGGGGTAACACATTGAAGTATAAGACTTGACAGTTCCTTGATTTTGCAAGAAAACAGATTTTAAGAGGGAGTATAGCATACCTTATCCTTATTAATTCATTTGAAAAAGGAATAACCATAGTATTATAGATGTATTTGAAGCAACTTGACATGCCTACACTTGAATGGGAAAAGGCTTGCAAAGTTTTAAAGAGAAGGCATTCACATGAAAAAGGCCTTCAATTGGTCACTTGGAAGTCATTGAGTCACAACATATCCTTATATTTGACAATACTTTCCTTTTTATTTGACAACATCTCTAGCATTCCTTCAAAAGTGTCCCTGGCAATTGCGGCTTCTGTATCCCCACTAAGTGTCCCTCCAACTGATTTTTGCTCTAAACTTATTTTACCTTCTTCACTTGATTCCAAATCCATCATATTTGATAGACCCCACTGCTGCACATTATCTCTGGTACTTCTTGATTCTGATGGGCAATGGAATCCTTTGTATCCTCAGTTTCCTCACAAGTGAATTTGGAGTGGTGAACTGTGATCTGAACTACTCCCTTGGATTGGTCAAGGACTGGAAATAAATGGAATAGAATCCTCAATTTCTTTAATTGAAACAAAATGTGGCAGAGCTGTAGAACATGCTTGTTCTTGCTTAGCTTGTGCAGCTGCTATAATATTCTTCATATATGTAGATGGGGTAGCAATGTGTAACTCCTATTGAACAGGGCCAACGTCTTTCCCCTGTGGAGGGTTACTATGATCAAACCCCAGTTCAGTGGGGTCTGTGAAATAAATAACTAATTCATTAGAGTTTCTAATGCAAAGCTCTGATCCTTCAGGGTTTGTGTAGTATGACTCTGATTCATTAGGGTTTCTATAATAAAATCGTCCTCTAGCAGAGTCTGCATAGCCATTTTCCTCAAATCTTTGATCATTTTGAACAGCGTTCAATGGATTTTCATCCAAATAAAGGGTTTTCTTTTCACTTTTCTTCTTCTTACTCATAGACACTTCAACTTCCATGGCATCTTCCATTTCATTTTCTTATTTTTCTCCTCGGTAACCCTATCATCTCCATGTTCCTGGTTTTCTTCTCCTTCGGCTTCCTCTCTGACATGAAATCATAGTTTTCTGGTTCATTTCTTCATTTTTTCAACGATTTCCGGCGGACAGCCGCCCCTTCCTCACCCTGATCGGCTAAGGCCTGTAACTCTGAACTTCTCATCTTGTTGCCACCCAAATTTCTGCCAAAATAACTAATTGTAATGTCAAATAAAAAGCCTCAAAATATTGGGTTCAATAGGAGATGGAGTGAGGGGGCTTCCCAAGCTCATTGCAAAATATCCAGATGACAATTGTAGAAACAAGCACCTGCGCCTACACTCTATAGATGTTATGCTTGACAACATTCTTTGAAACCCATGGAAAAATCAAAGTTTGCAATAGGATTCCTTATTATTGTTGTTGTTGTTGTTGTTTATTGTATTAATATATGACAAATTAAACTTATGGATCAATATTGTATATTACCAATCGGTCTTTTTAGTTGTAATAAAATTTTGAAAGAAAAATACCAATATGGAAGAGAAAGGATTGTAAAAGGAATAGTTGTCTTGTAAACATCTATAAAAAGATGGAAATTGATATAAATATTTTTAATTAGTACATTGCAAGATAAATATGTGAGTTGAGTGTTTTTGTTGCATATGGAAATGTTGAGTGTTTTTGTTGCATACGGAAATGTTGAGGATTAAAGACCTCAGAAGTAAGTTTTCTATAAGGACCATGCAATTATAGGTAAATGTATACAGAATTTGCAAAAAAACAACAAGGTAATTGTTCTCAAGGAAGGTAAACTACATTGTAAAATAGTTGCAACATAGCCTTCAGTTAATTTCTTGTTTGTTATGTTTATGGGAAATATTTAAAACAATCAAGAAGCACACAAATATTTGCAATGTAACCAGATTACCATATATGAGAAAACATTATGCTAAATGATATGAAGATGATCATAGTTTATGTCATTCTTTGGGGTCATATGTTTAAGCCTATATTAAAATTCTCCATGGGTGGGGGGGGTTTCATACAACCTTTTCTGAGTGGAAGGAAATGTAACACTGTCAGATACACTAAAGGAAATGTAACAAATGATGATAGAGGCTGGGTTAGTTAGGAAACCTTTCATTTCATTGTTAATCGTTGCTTAGTGAAAGTCTTAAATTTGAAGCATTAATCTAGAGAGTTATCCCTATAAGGGAATCAATAGAATGGATTATTTTTTCCTACACTAAAGAGTGTTAGATGGGGAGAAGATTCATGAGGAATTGGAAAGTAGGGAAATGAGAAATATTCCTTGTGTTGGTTAAGGTATTTGATGGGAATGTCATGTTTGATCAATGGTTGGAAGAGTTCCATAGAATTATCTATATATAGTGATAAAATTCATTGATCTTGAAACCAAATGGATGGAGTTGAGTATTTTTTATTTTGTAGCTTGATTCGTTCACCCTAGTGGCCTCATAACCCAATTTGTGGGTGGCATCCGTCCAAGAAGCCTATAGTCAGGTCAAAATTTTCAAATGCACAACTAGTTTCCTAAACAAACTCTATTTAAGAAATAATTATTATGTCTCTACTTATAAATATATAATTGAGTTGGGGTTTCTAATTAGAGAGCTCATCATGGCTAGAAATTGAGGATATATGGGTGAAAATCAAATTAGGGAGATGGGTATAGTGTTGAAAGGATTTTTAGGTGTCTAACAAGGTTTGTCTCCCTAAGTTGAAATATCTTTTAAAGAGGGCCATGAACCTAGTAGACTATGGGGAGGACAGTGATCCAAACCCTAACTCAATATTTTTCTTAAAGGAAGAACTCCTTGATATTTGTCATATTTCAGGATCTTTCCCAAGTAGATGTAATTGACAATTGAGACAGTCATGGTACTAAGGAAGGCAATGTGCTGAAATAGATGGTGTAGAGAGGGCCAAAGTTCCTATCAATGACTAATCCCCAAAAGCAATATAGAGAGTGCAATAAAAGCTCATTTTTGTGATTTAGGTTCATTGGGTTTGCGAACTCTGCATTTGGATGTGGAAGATCATTATTGAAAGATGAAAAATTAGTATGTTTTCCTATAGATATCATTCTATAGAATCAAAACTTTCTAAGGAAAACATGTTTTCTTTAATGTTGTTCGAAGTGACAAGCATCTTCCTTTTGGGGTTTAATTTAATTATGATTGGGTTTTTGTAGGGGAGGGTCAAAATTTGTACCAACCAGTTCATGGCTCATGGTTGTAGGGGAGAAAGACACCATGAAATGATATTTTAGTATTTACATTAACAACTCATTCATGACATCAAATGCACTAAGAAAAATCAAATTTGAACATATCAAATATGAGAGAGTTCACATGTCTGGGAATAAAGCATTGAAATGACTGACTAAATGACTTGGCGTGCCCATAAATGCTGCTACAAATATATCATCTCCACCATAGTTAATTTTTCACCAAGTGATGAATTAAAGTGTTGTAGATGGCCTTCAAAATGGCTGGCTGTCAACATAGGAGACACCCTTCATAGGGTAACGCTGGTACAGGTTCAGTTCACTTAATAGTGACAGTCTCTTCTATTACATGACTTGGAGGTATTACCCATCAGAAAGAACTCTTAAAGACTCCAATATTGCAAGAAATCATCCACATCACAAGGAAATACATCTCCTTGGTTTGCTGACTTACTATCATATTAGGCAAGTCAATCATTTTCTGGTTGGCATCTTTGTAAGGTTGGTCGGGTTCGACCAATCAGTTGGAGGTTTTAACTTGCCCTGGGGTTTTTCCAAAGTGTCTTATGGTAAGTAAGGATTCATAGAAGTATCATGAACTAGATTCAACTACCACGTTGAGCAATGAAAGCATCCAAAGAGATTAAATTTGTTGGCCTCGACCCCTCCTGTGAACAGATCTCCTCCATTTTTCCCTATGTGTGGCCTCGGCCTCTCCTGTGAACATATCTCCTCCACTTTTCCATACCTTTCCCTATGTGTGGCATCCACCACTCCTATGAATAGATTTGTTGATTAGATTCAACGGACCTTTGATTTGATCACAGTGGAGAATCAAAAATAACAATGGAGGTTAACAATATGAAATGATCAAGGAAAATCCAAATGTGAAAATGGGGAAATTGGGTTCCCTCTCAATATTTTGCTAGTTTAAAATTCCCTCGGATATTTCAAGTTTGCCACCAAATTTAGCATCCTTTCGAATATTTAGGGCCAGAGTCACACCATTTGCGATGTAAAGAGAGCCACCAATATTACATAAACATAAAACAAAGCATATGACCAATGTTTTTATGCTTTCGTAATCTAATTAGATTATTTTAAATGTTTTAAAGGGGAGAATAAACTCTATATCTTGCTTTCCCAAAGAGACTTTAAATAAAATGGAGTATGACAGTAAATGAGATTATCTATTGTGAGAAAATAATTTAGGATAAGACACTTTGTCTAAATATTTATGTGGAAATTGCATTAACCCTAAATCTGTATATTGCAATTAGAATGAGAGTTCATGTGAGAAAAATTTAGGTAATTAAAGTATTGGTTGTTGAATATATTTAACAAACATATCTATAATTCAAAGCTTTTTTTTATAAATATGAGTACTGAAAAACCATTTATGGGTTTAAGAGTTCTTCTTTAGGAATTATTTAATTGTAACAATTGTATTTAAAACCAAAGCTTAATTATTCTTGGCAATTGGATCTCTCATAATTAGAAATGAAATCTCACCTAGACTCACATGATCACTTCAAATTATTATTTTATGGTTCTTTTAGAGGTATCGCAAGGGTAGCAAGAGTGGGAGGGAATATCATTAGCCTCGCTGGAAATACAATAGTTAGATTCCCTTAGGGGCTTGGAATTGAGTCAAACAACCATGCAAAACTATACATGTTTGGACCAATTTTATTGCATGACCTTTTGATCAACAAAACTATAATATTGGGGGATTCTTTTTATATTGTCCAACAAATGTATAAGAAAGTGATTAGGGAAGGTATTATTTACCAAAGAACCTTGCACATAATTCATCCAAATTTGGAGTAGATTGGTGATGTATAGTATTGAGTTTAATTTACAATTAAAACATCTCAATAGACTCATTTACCTAGTTAATCATGTACTTTGAAAATGGATATCGCGGCATGTGGGTTGGAAAAAAAAAACCTACTAATAGTGACACAAACAACTCAAACACAACATGTGCATCTAAAGTACATTAAGTGATAAACCTAGGAAACAAGACAGTGAACCTAGAATCCTTACGGAGGTTAATGTTGGGACACATGTAATATCACCTAGTTATGTGGAGAAGCTGGATCTTATGTTATCTTGCATGGGTTTCAATGGTACAGATGGAATTTACCCTCCTTGAAAGGATAAACTTGTTTGTCCGAGACCATCTTGCTTCATAAGCATAGGAGCACTCCCTCTAATTTGAACACATTGCATAATAGAAACATTGCTAACGGGTCTGACATAAGTTGTTCTAGCAATCCTTGAACCAAGG
This sequence comes from Pseudotsuga menziesii, assembly GCA_001517045.1. NCBI lineage: Eukaryota > Viridiplantae > Streptophyta > Pinopsida > Pinales > Pinaceae > Pseudotsuga > Pseudotsuga menziesii. The sequence goes on from LPNX010501617.1 coordinate 64,037, forward strand.
CGCTCTACTGAACCACTAAGAATTTGTTAGTATGATATGGAGTTTCTTCATTACAAATTAAAATCTATTACGATTGGAAGAAATCAATGGAAACACAATGACAATACAAAGGGTTCCCATTGATTATAGAATGGAGTTGTAATTAGCATAAACAACGCATTTCAATGTTGTATGATATAGAGTTTTTCCATTACAAATTGTACTCTATTGTGATTTGATTCATGGATTAAGAGTTGTGCTCAGCTTCAAAGTTTGTCACATTCATTTCCTTCTGTATTTGAAACCCTTATCATCTTGGAGTATAGTGAATACTATTCAATAGATTGAGCAAATGGATTCCTTATATCCTATGCAACAATATGTTGTTGACCCATCTTGTCATATTTTATCACTGGCCTTATACATGACCACATCTCACTACAATGTGTTGCATAACAACCCCTTCACAAGCTTTATACCAATAAATATTTATAAGCTCTCTGCATCGTATTGCCTTGAGATTTATAACAACAACATTTGTGGAAATGTACCTCCTTACATGGGACACGTGCGAGTATGCCTTCTTCCCAGGGACATATTGAAGAACTTTCCTAATTTTCTTCTTTCAAACAACAATCTTAGTTGTGTCCTTCCTTCTGAAATATGAGAGATGATGAAACTAGGAAAGCTCAATCTGAAACCGCCATAATCTCATTAGAACCATTCCCTGGAGGATTTTTTATCTCAACGAATCCTTCAAAAATAGGCAGTTTAACTAAGGTTTTAGATGTTAGAGAAAACTAATTGTTGGAAGGAACCATATCACCAACTCTTGGCCATCTTGTGATGTTGCTGACAAGTTAACCTTGATTATATGGCTGATGTGGAAACACTTAACTATGATGATTTGGATAGTGTTTCAAAGATACAAAATAGCCAATAGTGTTTATAAAATAGTTTTCTAAAAGAATATTCAAAACATATTTCTTCAAGCACTGCAACAAATATAATGCTTTCTAACATTGAAGGAGTCTTTCCTCTTGGCGCGTTTCTGTAATGTCTTGGTGGTGAGCACTCAAAATAACTCCTAAAACTTGAATATCTACCACATCAAAATAAAATTATTTTGTTAGGAATTCCTTCCAACTTTGGAAATTTAATGAGGCTTTATGAATGCATACAAACTTGTCCCTTTCAGGAATATTCCTTTTACAAAGGCGATGAGACCTTGGGGAAGAGCGATCTAGATATGGTGTATGATAACGTCGAGCATAAGATAAATGGCATATCATGATGCTTACAACTTAAAATATAAATGTACCTTCATCAACTACAACTATACTCTTACCTTTGCCTAGAAATATTACACCACAATTAGAAATATTAACTGGAACAATAGGTCTTCCTTGATCTGTAGTTGATAATCACTCAATTTTATTCAGTACATCTATTCCCTCAACAACTTTTCCAAAGAAGACATGCTTGCTGCAGATAATAAGAAAACGTACATTAATTATATGAGAGTAAAACAGCCAATAGATATGGGGAGAGGAAACATATCCAAATTAGTTAGACAAATGCTAGCCTCACCCCCTTAGTAGCATATAGATCAACTGAATTGGACTAAAGAGAACTGCCTACAAATATTTATTAGAATTGAAAATGTCAAATGGTAAAAATACACTCGTGTCTCGCACCCAAATAAAGTAACCCATTATTTCAAGGTAAAGGAATCTTGTATTTCTAAAATATGAAATTTCCATATGGTGACACTCATGAGTCATGGATAAAGAGAAAATATGTCGATCACAACCAACATGTAAAGCTACTTAGACAAACTCAGGTGAATACCAAAAATCATAGATATGGAATCAAGTATATACCCATCAAGATGAGGTGTTGCTACAAAATTAATAAAGAACTAAGAACCATTGGTGTTCTAAGATACAAAATTTCCATATGGTGACACTCGTGAGTCATGGATAAAGAGAAAATATGTCGATCACAAACAACATGTAATGCTTCTCAAACAAACTCAGGTGAACACAAAGTTTGTGGGACTTGGATTAATATTTTATGGGATCAACAAAACAATTACTCATTGAGTGAACAAAATAAAAAATGGAGCAAAGCCTAAGTATATCTCATCAAAAGAACCACTGCCAATTTTGTGCCCAAGTCTATACTTGTTGTTTATGTGTGAGTCCATGTCACAATATGTCACGATTTTAGACCCTATGTGCACACATTCGAGGTTAATATGCACATTCCAGTACCCACAATCATGTCCCAACACCCCCCCACACACTTCAAGATCTACACGTGTTATAGCTCTTTGCATACACTTTGTCATCATGAGATTTGTGGAAATGACCATATTTTGTTGAAGATCTCTACACTAAACTAGAATATGAAAATATATATATGCACAATGATATTTAAAAAGTTTCTTGTCAAGTTATGGTTTTCTCAAATGGTTCCCTTTAGCAGTAAAGTGCATTCTACATGTAGCATAGCATAATTTCTTAACAAAATAGTGAACCAACAACATACTTGGTTGTAATGATAAATAATCAAGTTTTATGCAATCAAGCACTAGAAAAATGAAGTCAAGAAATATAACAAGGATACCATATTTGGAATATATTGGGAAAATTGCCTGTAATGACAAGCTCAATAAAGGGTTTGGTTCTTGTATTTCAGACTTGTAAAAATGAACTTATGGTCATTAGAAACCAAATAAGACTTGAAGGTGAAAATATAGAGTTGAATTTCTTGCATCCTACACCTGAAGGAGGAGCTTGAAATGGAATTTTCTAATAGTTAAGGAATATGCAAGAGTTATACTTCTCACATATGAAACCATCCTATTGGCGTTGATTCCTTGTTGAATGGTTATCAAAACTACATTTGATATTTTTCCACTTGCATATTTAGCCTATCAATACCTATGTGTTGGAACATTGAATTCTCTACCAGCTCTTAGTAACGATCTGAAGAAGGAAAATTGATTTGTCGTAGTAGTGGCTCTTAAAATTCGAGGCATATTGAGAAATGTAATACTATGAACAAGTGACAGAGTATATTACAAAGTATCTAGTAATCAAGAGTAACATTAGCAATGGGGATTTACAGATGTTTGTAGAAGGAAATATCATTCGGACTCTATGGTGTTGAATCCTCCATCCAACAAAGTAGTAGGTCCACATTACCAGCATTCAAATCCCATATTTTGAAGATCAACAATAAAGATCAACCCCATATTCAAGGGCATAAAATCGACCATTTCCATGCAGTCATTTAAAAAGTGGTATTCAAAGGAGGGACAAAGGAGGGACAAATATCAAAGTATAGGATGTTAAAGCATATTTGGGTCATAGATTGAACACTTGAAAGCTACATGATTCCAAGAAATCCTCTCTATATTTATGGAAATAGTGGGGCATATATCCCCAAATTTTAGATAGAATATTAGTTGACAATTATAGTCAAACCTTATATTTTAAGGGAATTGAACTTAGTAGCGGTAGTAGCGTTTAGCAAATCAACTCAACAGCAGTACTTAGCATTTAGAAAATCAACTCCATGTGTAGCATTTCCTGGCTCTATGTTGCATGTTTTTCTTGTCAAAATTCATGGCGCAATTCATGTCACTGACCCTGGATTCATATATGGTGCATGCTATTCAAGACGTTTTTTTGGAGGCTATTATTGGCATTCTATGGGATGCTTTTGTGGACGCTAATTGGGACATTAATTGGGATGTTATTTGGGATGCTAATTATCATCCAAAATAACACCAACTTTTAAAAATGGATGATATTTGGGATGCTAATTGGGACGCTAATTGGGATGTTAATTGGGATGCTAATTAGCATCCAAAATAACGCCAACTTTTAAAAAGGGATGCTAATTGGGATTCTAATTGGAACGCTAATTCGGATTCTAATGGGGATGCTAATTGGGATGCTAATTGGGACATTAATTGGGATGCTAATTAGCGTCCAAAATAGTGTCAACTTTTAAAAAGGGACACTAATTGGGATGCTAATTGGGATGCTGATTGGGACGCTAATTGGGACGCTAATAAGGACTCTAATTGGGACGCTATTTGGGATGCTAATTAGTGTCCAAAATAGTGTCAACTTTTAAAAAGGGATGCAAATAATGCCATTAAAAGCCCCATCCCATGGAAAAACATCCACTTTGTCCAAAAAATGATGAAAAATACACTAAAAGGGATAGTGGATGCTAAAAAGGAAGCTAAAAGGGATTCTAATAATAGGTTTTTGTTGTAGTGTTACCGTTGCAACTAATCCTTTTTCCAACTTCAAACAAGTATCATGGGATTGTTGAAATTTTGATGATAACACCTTCCCTTGTCGTAACAAATCCGACAACCATCCCTTACAAAGATGTTGCAAATCCAACAGGTTGATGTCGTAAATCTGACGAGAACGTTCGTCGCAAAACCTATGAGGCATAAAGTCAAAAACTCGACGACCCTGCAAGATGACAAAAATTATTTGGAACGCACAATACTTTTTTTCATTGCAATCTGACACAATCGTACTTTACGTCAGATGTCATTGGATTCTATCATCAAATTTTGGGCCCAAATGCTATTGTGTACATACCTTACTTTTTATATGTATGCACAATTTTTTATGGATGTACATATGCATTCCTGGAATGATTTGAAAATAATGCACGTACCTTATATTGGTGGTATCTATATGCATTTACATGATGAGCTAGTCTTGTATATATAGATACTAATAATGGTTAGAAAGGGTTGCATTCAATGTACTTAGTGTTCTAGATACATATATTTCTAACAAATATTGTTTGAATAATTCATGCATAAATTTCTTTTGGTTATCATGCATGTTATCTAAAATTAAATGTTAGATTTTCCAAGTGATAATAGTAAGAAAATCTAACTTTTTTTAAATGTTTGTTGGGTATGAAGTGTGTTGGCATAGCCTTCTCAATTTATCAAGTAGGTTTATTGACATATGCATACTAGTTCCATTTATGAAATACTATTTATATCAACATGTAGTGTGTATTGAGTGATGTCAACCAAAGGTGAAGGTCAGGTACCCTCAAGTCTGACACTAGAGAGGAAAAAAGACATGCCATTAATTTTACAATCACCCATTTGAAAAAAAGAGAATACCCTAAGCATATTTTTACTATCTCATAGTGACACCAGAACTATATTGAGTGATATCAATCCCAAACAAGTAGTGTAGCTAGTGCAAATCATTCATTAAAAACATGCCATGTAATAGATCCTTCATAGTAACAATGGATGCCTCTAAACTATTTGTAATCAACAAATCAACTACATACAAAACTACTAACAAGAGAGAGTCATATTGTCATAGAATGTAGACATTGGGATTGAATGATAGTGGAAGAATCCATGAAATAGTAGGAATGAATCCATCTTGTTATACCAAACAAGAGGACCCCATTTTATACCATACACAGATTTCCTAAATTTGCATGCAAGTGAAGAGTTCTGAGAGAGCCCTTATTGATTTTTGGTTTGTTGGAAACATTTATGTTGTGAGAGGATGAAATTAAAGCATTCCTATTATTTAGATTATCCCACACCAAAAATTGATGTGAACGTCATACATGCATGGATTTGTGTGAAAAAATAATTAACCGTTGATCTCAGGATGCCAATGGTAAAACGAGTCCATTCTCCAATAGTATTTTCCCTAGTACTTTGACCTCATTTTTTCCTTTTGCTTGGGCTCTGAAAATGGGGGTTTGAGATTGTGTGGTGTTTTCCCTTACACCCTTTTCTTTGGTAATGGAGTATCTATTGTTTACTTGAGCATGGACCTCTTCTCTACATTTTTATGAATGATGGCAATGTTCTAATAAATAACCAAAGCTTACAAGTCTATTTTATCATGTTGGAGTCATTTTCAAATTGATATTTTCCTTGGGATCCCAATTTGTCCATGGAAGACAAAACCACCACTAATCTAGATACAAAATTCAACTATGGGAAAGAGGAAATCTCCACCCATACAATAACATGCATATAATTTTGTTGTGAGTTGCATGGTAAGGGTTAAAATTTCAACTAAGCTTCTTTTTCTTCATGCCCATATCTTTGTATACATTGACTTATATTTCCTATTGTATTTTGAGTAAAAATACATTGATTGAATAAGAATTTGCACACCCATGCCTAGTTTTCAAAAGACAGAAATGAATTATCCCTTCGTTTATTTTTTATTTTTTTATGAGGGGCAAACCCTCAATGAACTGATATCATTGGAATGAGAGGGATCACCACCTGTGGTTTCTGTCCATCCTCATGAAATGTAGGGATATGTCTAGGTTGACATATTACTATCATCATAGTAGGTCATACTTTCAACATCATTTAAAAAAAATTAATAGCTTCATCACTCTAGCGACGACCATTTGTGCAACTCTCCAACGGGCTTGCTATACTAGCGATGGAATTTTCATCCCTAGTATAGCAAGTTCATCGAAACATTAAAGGAATTGTCATTGTTATAGCGATGACAGCTCATTGCCACAGTAATGAAACCTTGTCACTATTCAATCATTCAGAATATGGAGATGGTGTGATGGAGAATGGGCCTAAGTGATTCAACGACAAAACCTCATTGCTCCAGCAATGATAGATCATCGCAACAACGATGGCACCTCATCGACATTCAATCATTCAGAAGATATATATGTTTTTTTGGAAAATTTTCCATTGTGATATAGCGATGACACCTTATCACTACAATGATGGGACCTCGTCTCTATTCAATAATTCAGAAGACAGAGATGGTGTTATGGAGAATGGGCCTTGGTGATATAGCGACGACACCATATCACTACAATGACAGAAGCTCCTCACTACAACAATGGGACCTCATTTCTACAACGAAGAAACCTTGTCACTACAGCGACACAGTTTGATTTTTTAAACAAGCCACATTTCATTTGTATAGTGTCGATATGGAGATGAACTGTGGAAATTGTTGCTAGAGTGACGAAAGTTTTTCCACAAAAAAAGGGGTCATGTTCATCACTATAGAAATGCACAAGTGTTGCAATATAAAATATTTTCCGTGGGAAAAATGTGCACATGTACTAGTGGAAAAAAATGAAGGGATATAGAGGGGATCCAAAGGAGAGACCCCTTCATAACCCAATCCACCAAAAGAATTAAAGAATCCAGAAACCTGCATGTTGAAAGGAAAAACCCTAGCTACCAAGGAAAACTCACTAAAAAGGAATTGATGCATATTGTAGGGTTTATGAGGCTCACCATTTATCAATAATTAGATAGAAAGTGTAAAATATGGAGAGGAGAAAGAAGAATATGGAGTTGATTGAAGGATCCTCCATCTTTTCTTCCCTTTACCCACAAAACGCTAAAAGTCATCACTTGGTATTTAAGCATCATTAGATATTTAATGGTCACTCAAATACATGATTGCAAATATTATGAGGGACACATGCATCCTCAAAATTAGATGTATTACACCCATGTTAAGATGGATCTAGCTAGTGTTTAGAATTAATAACTTATGCACCCATTGCATCATCATAGGAAATGATTTGTTACAAGTGTACATATATTTAAAGGATCATCCCAACCACCCTGGACTATAAAATAACATAGGGCCATCTTAACCTCGAATCTATAAATTTGTAGATAGGAATTAAAAAATCCTAAGTTAAAATATACATTTTCTTCAACACATCTCTTCCACCCAAGTTGTATGGTCATCTTGGTGTAATGACTATTTATAAATTAATTTTTCATAATTTACAAATATCATACCATTTTAAAGATTTCAAAACTGAAAAACACCTATCTGTATAATATAAAAACAACATTTTTTCCTAGGAGTGAGACCACATACTAAATAATAAACACAAAAATATTTTCAGCCAAAATTTTCTCTCCAATGCACAATTTCTAACAAAATACAAAATGAACTAAGTATTTCATGACGGATATTTTCGAAGATGAACTAAAAAATTTGACTAAATCCTAATTAATTTCAGTTTTCCATTTTGATTTGAATAGAAGTGGTATTACAAAGCATGTAGACCTCAAAGCATGTGAAAACCCAAACATCTACATAAAAAAATGAGAAATTCAAAATACCTCATCCTTAGCATAGAGAAGTAACCTTATCTTCTTGTTGTTTTAGCATTCATGCTGCCAACCATGCCCCCAATACACAATACCCTGCATAGTAGCATCCATCATAATCAACCAAAGAGTATTGGGATGTCCCAGTGAAGCAACCTGATACTTCCACCAACCCTCACCCAAAATGTTCATCCACAAATCCCTCATCCATCCAACCTTCATTCCTAAAACCCACATTATCTAAACCCTCGTTATTGAGTTGGAAATTTTCATCAGTTCCCAAACCACAATTTCTTTCTTCACCAATGCCCAAATCCATCGATTCATCAATGTTCATTGAGTTATCCTCCTCCTCTCTGAACCATTCAAACTCTAGACATCCCAAAGGGACATCTATCAATGCATTAAACAATGAAGAGTTGCGCATAAAGTCTTGTTCAAGCATATCAGTTAGAAGCTTCTCAGACTCATTCATTTTTTAGGCCTCACAGAGACCAGGGATCAGAGTAATATAGTGGACATGACCTGGATTCACCCCCTCCATCACCATCTCTTTAAAATATTCTAACACTTCATCAGCAGGGTGATGTTTGAATATTGGGAACCCACTAGAATAAAAGGGACTCATGGGGTCTCGTAGGGCTACAATCCATACTTGTGAGATGTTAGATATACTGAAACCAATTCCTCAGGCTGTGAAATCCACACTGGCTCTGGTACAAGTTCTATATAGAAAGAATAATTCCTTGTCAGAATCTCTTGGCAAGGGTTCAAGTTCTCACGAAGTTACAGTTGTCAGCAGGGAATATAATTGTAGTGTATAGTTGTCCATTAGTCCAATGTCTAAAGTATTGGATATATATAAAATAGATGGAATAAAATCGTCACCAATGAACATGACTGTAGTGACATCAAATAGTCTCTATGATGTTATGGTTTCAAATAGTTTTTTTGTTTTTGCTACTAAATCTAGATTAAACCATCATGATAGTGAAAAGTAGAAAAGCATATCTGTAAGATAAGTAGGTATTTAAACAAGTGAATTCTCCAATAAGATGACAAAATTTGAGCAAAAACCTAAAAAGAAGCATATGCAATATCCAACTTCATTGCTAGGAAGCTCTTTGAATATGTAAAGGGATTTGAAAGGAGGGGTGGTGGAAGAGGAATATGAACTTAGTGGTTCTTGAAGGAATCCAGAGGAGTTACTTCCAAGTTGGACTTCATTATCTACCTCGACAACTACTTTAGTGGAAGCCCCACAAAAGATAGTAAAATCTGTTCATGGAGAGGCTACCTATAAGCTAGCTATAGAAACAATTCTATATTCTTCATTTCCTGACCCTGATTCTGCTGCCCATCATTGTGGTTCATTTATAAATTCCACAAAATGTGCAAAGATACCATCACCAAAGAAGCCATCAGAAAACATGGTTAATGATATGGACACTCCCTCTTTAGGGATATCATGAGTTTCAACATCTGCCGATGAGATCATTGAAAGGGTTACATCAAGGGAAAAGTTGAAAACTGAGAATCTTTACATGATTTGGAATCTATGAATGAATTGGAATCTCTGAATGAATTGGTCATTTCTGATGTGTATTCATATTTGGGCACCTCGGGTCAAGGATCTGAAGAAAAAATAGAAGCTACTAGGATAGTTAAAGAGTTTTCTACAAAGGATGTTGGATTAGTAAAGAAATCAGTAGAAGATATGAAGTTTGATGATAGTATTATTCTTGTAGGAACATTTAAAATATCAACATCCAGTTTGGATACCATTAAAACAAATTCAAAACTTGGAGAAGTGAAGAATAAAAAATCTGAATCAACAAGAAGTAATGCTAACCAAAGCTGCAACAATATTCTTGTTAAACCTATAATTGGAGAGAACCAAGATCTTGGAAATGTCATCCATCCAGATCATCAATTGTAATGGTTTCTGATACTCCATTTGTGTTGGAAACTTCAAATTATGTTGAGATAGAGAAAGAGGTGTCTTATTTTTCCAATTCTATTATTGGAAAAGAAAAATCTAGTTTGAATGCAAGGGAGAGAAAAATTAATGGAATGCGTGACAGTGAATTGTAATCTCAATAGGTTAAACTTGACAATGTCACAATGGTATTTGATCAAAATTTGTTTAAAGAGAAAAAATTTGAAGTGTTCTCTGCATCTTTGCAATCAACATCATATTGAGGCAAAGTGGCTGAACAAGAATTGCAATTGGAATATATGACAGTGCTCCCCAAAGGTGATATGGCTATTTTCGAGGATAAATCTATTTTTTTTTTATTTCGTAACAAATTTGTTGATTGTAAATAATGTTTTGTATATAGAAAAAAAGCAAGGATAGCCATGAAAGTGTTAAAGTGCTTGGGGAAGGTTCAGCTGCTAATGTAAAGGAAATCAATACAGAGGATAAGGGTCACTTATCCAACACCAATAATGATATTGGTGAAATGGATGCTCAACTTCAGGTGTCTTCTTTGTCTATTGAAAGTGAAGGTAAGAAGGATTTAGTAGGTAGAGTGACATAAAAGGAGAACAAAATTTATTCTAATGCATTTTCCAAGAACAATGTTACAAATACTAGTGATGCTGCCAAGATAGTTATCAACCAGAAGAAGAAAACAAAGGAACTTTTAAGTAAGGAAAATGTTGCATCTCGCACGGGTGATTTATACAATGCATGTAAGGTTCAATAAGAGAAGCAAGAATATTTAACCCTCAAGAAACATCTAAGGAAGTAGTAACTGATGTTGTCAAGAACAATATTTCTACAAAGTATACTGAGGATCAAGTCCTGAAAGAAGTGGATGAATGGGAAGATATAGTTGAGATTTCAACTATCGTGAATCAAGTAGCTATATTAGTTACTAAATTCCCAGGAGACAGAAAGTGCTCTAGATATCTTTTGTTTACTATTAATGATCAGTGCAAAGATATATAAATTCATTTTGATTGTCTAGAGATTATTGAATTACATGGAAATTTGCAAGATCTTGCAAGCCATGTAGGAGAGGGTGATGCATTAATAAGCACATCAAGAAGACTTAACATGAAGCCAAGCGAGAGTTATGGACTTGAACATCATGGGACTAATATGTACATTTTAGATGATGATAGATGGGACAATCCAAGGGGTGCTCCTATTGTTGGCCAAGATATTCAAATGGATGTGGGTCCTAGTGGTTCCTCTTCTAGGATTTGAACTGGACAAGGTTATAATACTGGTTTTGGAAGTGTTTCCCATGGAGCACCGATGAATACGACTAGAATATTCCATGCAGGGCCTTATGTGCAAACACCATTTCAACAAGTTGGACTGGTGAGGAATAGTTCTTATGCATATAGTTGACATCATGCTTCTGGTCAGCAGAAGGGTTTTATTCCTCCTCCACAGTATGTATTTGTTTTGAATTTTTGGTGCAGGAAAAGTTTGAGCTAGAGAACCCCAACTTGGAGGATTCGATACATGTTTTAGAAGGAAAGAAATAAGTGATTTATGATAAATATTATGAGGAATTCGGGAGTTTCTTTCATAGATCATCCAAGCAATCCAAAAATAAATAAATAAATAAAGAGTTTTCCAAACCAATAAGAAATTACTAAAGTGTGTGGAATCATCAAGATAAAAACTTCTCTAACTTCTGGGAATATTCCAAAATCAGAATAACCTGCAATACAAATATTTCCCCAATTATAATATTATCATGTAGGTGAATCAAAGTTGTGTTTTCAAAAATTAACTAAACCCAATTGCTTCATTACTCTGCAACTTACCAGAATCGACACCAATCCATTTGTGAAAGTATCCATGACTTTAAATAAGATAAAAACATGGATTATGAGTGTCAAGGATAAGATCCAACCAAATCAGATATAGTTGAAAAAATCTAGAGCCATTTTCTACCACTCACAAAATCTTATCCTGATGGTCATTCCTTGACAAAACTAAGTCTTGGTACGCATGTTTAAATTTCATGATATCATGATGAGAAAATTTGAAAAATAAGAACATAACCATCAATAAACATTCATCAACATAACCATATTGCTAAACATTAATATTCAATTGTAAAATCTCAGCACAAAATTTTAATAACACTTAAAACAAACAAAATCAAGCATGAAAACATACAATACAGTAGAGAAATAATAACCCCTTTCCACCAGTGATTGCAATTTCAGATGCAAGTCTCGATTTGGATATGTAATCCCTTGCTAATCCTTCACCCTCATTATCATCTTCTCCATGGTGATGGAAATGAGCATGACTCACGTGTGATCATGTGGAAAAATATAAATGTAGAGAACCCCTTACAATAAAAGTTCCCGTTGCACTAAGGGATTGTGATCCCAAATAGAGGACCATTTTCAAACAAATTGTACCATAAAGATTCCTGTAAATGGAAGCCGCGAACAATAATTTGACACCTATTTTCACTGATCATGAATCTCGTGATTAAGGAGGTTGGAAATCCATGAATTATTATTTCATGGTTGTTGTGTAACCTCATAATGGTTTGAAATGGTTGAGAAAATGTTGAAATCAGTCGAAACCAAATTGAAGTTTGTGTATTTCCCGCCTTCATTGAAAGACCTAAAAATATTATTTCATTTTTTTTTATAAAAATTCAATGTGCTTTTAAATATCAAAAATATCTAAGTTAACATACAATTTTCATGCACATGGCTTATACTCCCTTGGTTTCATAAAATTTGTATAGGTGTAAAATATATTGTGGATATGACACATCTATGGAATAAATACTTCTTTGTGAAATTATAGAACATGAATAATGGTAATGGTGAGGGATTATGGAGTGCCAAGGATAAATAAAATTTAATATTGATGGAATACGTAAATTTTAGCAAGATTCCAAAGTGTAAATGGTGAATGATTCTGCAGTTTTGCTATGAATATGAATAAAATCATATTGATGGAATATGTAAATTTTAACAATATTACAATATTGATGAAACCTTATTGGGTCAATGACACATGGGATTTAAAAATGTAATATTTAAAGGGAATTTGAGGATGGTAATTGATCTCCTTGTTAATATTGTGTATCAACAAATGTGATATGTTTATCTTTTTGGTATGGTATGGTGCAAAAATAGAGTCAAATGTCTTAAAGCATATAGGTTCAAACATGTAAAAAAAAAACAAGAACATTTATTAAACAATATTGCTTCTTCAAAATGAATGTTGTCCATACTTATGGATGAATCTCCAAGACATGATTGGAATTTTTTCTTACCTAGGCACCTTAGAGGGGATCTTCCACATAGCATGCCCCAATTCTAATGTGACATCATTGTGGTATTTTCCCCAATACATTGTCCAAGAAAGTAATGAATTTTTGGCATAAAACCATCCCACATAGATATGATTGGGTAATATTAGTCACAGTAATGATGAGTGTGTTTCATAAACAAGGTTTGTAGATAGCCTCACCACCTATGTATTTGAATTCATTTCACCCAAGATCATTCCTAGTGATATAAAATGGAACATTTAATAAATTGTCATTTGTTCTGATACTTTCTAGGTTGAAACAATGGTGTTATTGGCTTGTAGGTCTTAGTTTATGACCAAATCCTACTTTTGTGATTAGGGGTACAAAAAATATCAAAGCCAATTTAAGGCCTTAGATTAATTTTTTGGGATAAAAAAATTTCAATTTTAAGAAGTACTAGGATCCTACCATGGAAGGTGAGTACAATAGTAGCAATCTATGGGATTAGTCAAAGGATAGATTTTCAAAGATGGAAGCACAAGTCACTGGAAAATCTAGAGAATAAGTTTGTAATTTTTAGGATTTTGGTAGCTCTAACTCATAAGCTATCTTAGACAAGAAATCTAGATATAATGAAGACCCTGAAAATCAGTTAAGAGAAAGAGAGACCAAGTTATAGTGCCATTAATTCTTCTTAATCTTTGTTTTAAAGGAGAAAAAAATGGACATAGAAACCTACTAGGGTGATATTGATGTTGCTAAGTTGAATCAATGGTTGAAGTAGTTAGCAATTTATTTCAATTTTCATAACATAGAATTTCAGAAAAAATATTTCATGTGCCCGACTAAAGGTAGAGGGACATTTTCAAACTTGTTGGGAAAGTCACACTGAGATGCTTAGGTTGGAGGGATTTCCCAGTAACTAAGTGGGAGTTGTTTAAAACACTCATTAATTCCTAGTTCTACCCTATTTGGTACAAAGAGGACTAATGGAGCTATTGGCATGAGTTAAAATAGAAGCAAAGGGAGAGTGTGCAAGAGTATACTACCTAGTTCAAAAAAATGGCCATTATGTTGGATATATATACCAAGAAATGAGAGGTACTCATCAAATATTTGGGTGGTATAAATAACCATTTGTGAAGGAAAGTGCGCTCTTTAAACCCATGAAAATTAATGAGGAATGTGTGCAAGAACAATATATGGGGAATATGGGTAAGACTAAAGGACAACCAAGTGGTTCCAAAAATAAAAGTAACTAAGATGCTTCAAAGGAGAAAAAAAATTGGAAAGGAGAGGATAAGAAGAAAACAACCACTACAATCAATGCAAGGATCCAAATAACCATTTCAACCATTGTAATATACATGGCCCTTTTGTTGCTGCAACTACCTCTCCAAAATTTTACATTTTTAGGGCCCCTCCTTAGAATTTTGATTTTAAGCCTTCCTTAGACTGGTTTTACTCCTTGAAATTTTCATTCCATAACTTAGTTTTTTCTTTGATCAAGCCAGAAAAGTTATTTTGATAAGTTAGAAAACTCATCATTTTCTTCTAATGTGTCAGAAGAACTCAATGACTTTAACCGACACATCGAAAAAACTTCGCATTTTTGTCCAAAAAATCAGATCAACTCGGCCAGTTTTGCCGTTATATCAGAATAACTCAGTGAGTTCTCTCGACATGGTCGCAAAACAATGGCAGGTTGATTCTGATTTATTTTAAGTAAAATTTATTTTTTTAGCTAAGTTTGAAGTTTTTGACCAAGGGAAATGTCTTTATCAGAAGAAATCCTCGATTTTCATTGAAGTCATTATCAGAAAAATTTGATGAGTTTTTGGCAACAGTGTCAGCGAAACTCAACATTTTCAGCCGACACTATCAATGAAACTCACCCTTTATTGCTGATGGCCTTTATCCGAGGTGTTTTTTGAGTTTATAGAAATATCTCACCGAGTTCTGCTAACCGTGTCGATGAAACTCAATGTTTGTAGCCGACAAGTTGTCATCAGAACACTTTTGTGAGTTGTGCTAAAAGTGTCTTTATCTCAAGAGTTTGATGAGTTTATGTTGACAAAGTTGATGAAACTCATCCTTTGCAGTCGACACATACACAAAAAACTTGGAGTTTGACGTCGACACATCGTAAAAATCGGGGAAAGCTTCCAATGGAGTTTAAAGTTAAGCACCAAAACGTCATTTCAAACTCGTTGCATTTAACTTACCCAACCACCACATTAATTATGTTTTATAAATGTTGGTTATAAACACGGTGATTTTATGATTTTTTATGGTCTGTTATTCGAATCCCATTTTCGACGTATCAAATCTCCATTAGACACTTGGATCCTTTTGATTGTCTCACCAAGCACCTTATCCGCATAGCCAGTTGTTAGGTAAGCCCTTAAACTTATCTTTTGTCATGTGTTATTTTAGAATATTGAAAGGACTTCACTGTTGGAATTTTAGGGTTACTATAGTAGGTTGTTTGATGTCATGGTTTGTGGCCTTGTTTTAAATATAAACCTCAACCCATATTAATCTTTCACAGTAATCTAGGGACTAAAACACAGTCTCATAAGAGATTTCAGACAATTAAGCATGAAAATGGCATAATAGTGCTACAATAGAATGTTGCATCTCTGCATAATCAATAAAATAATGATAGTACAATACAATGGTCATGCAAGGTGCATGAATTCCAAGACAATTCAAATTCCCAAGGAGGTCATTCGAATTGAATGAATGGGTGTAGCTTAACTGAATGTCCGCCACAATCGTTACACATAGTTAACCACTGAGCTAATCAATAATTGACTCTCACACTAAGTCCTAACTGAATCAAAGTGCAATAGATGATCGATTCTAACTGAAAGTGACTCATCACATGTAACTACATGTCCAACTAAAGGAGGTAGCGCATCCATAACTCCAAGTAGTTTCGATGGAGTTAACTGAAGTGACACATGTCATCAGAAGTGTTTGTAGGGGCCATTATTAGCTCCAATTCATAAATAATGGCAAAAAATAATCAACTAATGAATGGAGGCTCCTTCAAAACTCATCTTAACTGATTGTAACAATAAGTTAGAAATTAGGTGCATTTATGACACTCAGATCACCCCAAAAATTCTCCTTGTTTGAAGGAGGAATCCTAGTTAGCCTCCCTGAATGAAGGAGAAGGCTTAGTTGGCCTCCTTTACTGAAGGAGGGCATGGGGGATCTCATACAGATGTCATAGTGTGCACATCTGATGCCAAGTAAGTCAATTAAACTTAGAATAGTGGGTAAATAGGCCAAAATTGACCAAATAAGTGTGCATGTTTGGTAAATGACTCCAAAACCCCCCCTTAATCTATACTCAGGAGGAGTAAAATAAATGCATGAAATGCTAGGTCCCCAGAAACAAAGGCCATAGGTCACCTTCTACAATAATGTAACTCAAACAATGCTCAAAATAAATCTAAGTGAGGAAAGAGGGAAAACGCAGTGGGAAACCCCCCCCCCCCCCNATATCTTGGTGAATATGTCTGCAATCTGCACATCATTAGGGCGGTATTGCAGAATTATGGTCCTGTCATGCGCCAATACCCTAATATAGTGCATGTGTATCTCTACATGCTTGGTCCTTTGCCTAGAAATTGGATCTTTGGAGATCCTAATAGCACTTTTATTGTCATAAAAAGAGGACAGTGGAAAAATTACTACCAAAATCAAACTCTGAAAGAATGCGTTGCAACCAAACAAATTGGATGCAAGCATTCACCGCTCCTCGGTACTCTTCCTCTGCTAAAGATAATGCAATGGAGGCCTTATTTTTTCTAGACCAGAAAATGGGGCTACCACCAAACATGAATACATATCCATAATTAGACTTCCAATCAATAGAATCTCCCAGCCAATCTAAATCTGTGTAACCAACCAACTCAGCATAGTGAATGTCATAGGTCCTGGTGCCCTGAATATACTGGAGGATCCTCTTGGATGCCTTCCAATGAATATCATGAGGCTGCTGCATGTATATTGATACATAATTCATGTTATAACATATATCAGGCCAAGAATGAGTCAATTAAAGCAAGCTACCAATCAGTTGGTGGTAGATTGTGCAATCCATGGGTGGAGTGCTTTTTCCTTCTTCAAGGCTGATCCATGAAAGGAAAGGGAATGGAGCAGCCATACATTTAGCCATGTTAAATTAACTAACAGTTCTGATATGTATTGATACTTAGTGACCATTATTCCATCATAATTTTGGGCAATTTCAAGTCCTAGAAATTGCTTCAAGATCACCAAATCGCTCATCTCAAATGCATCATGGAGGGCAGTTTTCATGACTGAAATGGAAGCAACAGTGCCACCAGTAATCAAAATATCATCAACATATAAAAAAATGATAAGAAAATTACCATCATACTTCTAGAGATACACATTCAGATCTTATTTACACCTTTGTAAGTTTTGCGAGAGAAGGAAGTCATCCATCTTGGAATACCACTCTCTTGGGGCCTGTTTTAACCCGTATAGTGACTTCTTTAATTTGCAAACCAAAGATGAATCTGAAATGTATCCCTTGGGATGATTCTTGTATATCTCCTCATGAATATCTCCATGTCTAAAGGAATACTTAACATCCATATGATGCACTTCCCAGTGCTTGGATGCTGCAATTGCCAAAACTAGGCGGATGCAGGGCGGATGGAGTCCATTTTTGCAACCGGTGCAAAGATCTCATGATAGTCCACAACTTGGACATGGGAGAACCATTTTTATACCAGCCTTGAATTATATTTTCAGTTTATTCCATCATCAGAAACCTTTGTATGAAACACCCACTTTCATTGAACTAATTTCCTCCCCATAGGAAGAGATACTAGCTCCCAAGTAGCATTCTTTTGAAGAGAATTCATCTCTTTGTCCATGGAATCTTGCCATCTTGGATATTTCTGAGCATGGTAGTAAGACTTAGGATCTGAAATTATCATTAAATAACAAGTTTTTGATAGAAAAGAGTCATGATGAGAGGGCACAATACCTGCTCTTTGGAAATCAGACCGGATTCTTCTTAGATCATCAAGATTTCCAATGTTGTCACCAGCGAAAGAAAGTGTCTTTCTGGCCCAAGTTGGTTGATGTGTTTGTACTTCAGGTTCTGAACTTGAACTTGATGCTTTCTAGTCACTGATATCAGATATCATAGGTTCCAAATCAGGGTCATCACCCTCAATTTCATCATCCAGATATTCAGTAGAATAGGAAGGAAATTCAACAGTTTTCTCCTTCACTAGTTCTACCTCTTGAAGAGGCTCATTGAACCCGACACTTATTTCAATCATGATTTGTTTCGTTCTGATATCCAGAAGATTGAAACCTTTAGATTCACCAGGATATCCAATAAATAAACATTCAACACTTTGTGGTTGCAAAGCTTTCCTCTTATCATGAGGAATTCGGGCCCATGCAGTGGACCCAAACACCCTGAGATTCAATACATCCGTCTTGTGTCCAAAGTAGACTTCAAAAGGGGTCTTCCATTTCATAGATGAGTGAGGACCTCTGTTATGAATGTATACAAAATAATTCATGGCCTCAGCCCATAAATTTTCATCCAACTTCTTGGCTTCCATCATGTAAGTGGTCATCTCCTTGAGAGACCGATTCTTTCTCTCCGCTACACTATACTCCTGGGGAGTGTAGGGGGCTGAATGTTGTCTCTGAATACCAATTTTCAAACATATATTCAGCAAATAATTACTGATATATTCCCCATGATTATCAAATATCAAAGTTTTTATCTTTTTCCTGGACGCATTCTCAATCAGTGCTTTTAATTCAATGATTTTTTCTAAGACATTTGACTTTTTTTTATGAAAAAGGCCCATCTATATCTATAAAAATAATAACATACTGAGATACATTTAAGGATGTGATTGGAATTGGTCCACTGATATCAGAATGAATCAGCCCCAAAATTTCTGATGCTCAGCTTACCTTCCCCTGATCAAACTTCTGCTTAGGATGCTTGCCCAAAATAAAGCCTTTGCAAATTCTTGTGGTAGCTTTGATGACCGGGAGGCCTTCAACCATGGAATTTTTCTGTAATTGCTGCAAGTAATTGAAGTTTAGGTGGAAAAACCTCTCATTCCAGAGCCTACTAACTTCATTTCCATGAGTCAGCAAAGCTTTGGGGTTTGCATCCTCCACAAAATGGGAAAAGTCATAGGCTTTTGCATGATGATTTGTAGAGCCTTTTTCCACAAGTTTCCTGGATGCAAGTTCAGTAATTTCTACAACATCAAGGCTGAAGGATACTCTCTTAGGCACTCCAGTATGGGTTATTTGATAGACACTTAGGAGGTTTGATGTAAGATATGGTACATACAGAACATTGGAAAAATAACTGTGCTCAAGATTTACTGTACCTTGTCCTTTTGAGATGATGATAGAGTCATCTCCCATGTGGAGATGATGGTAGAGAAAGAGACTTTGTTGGACATCATGTGGTTCAAAGCTCCAGAATCTATGAGTAGATCCATGGAATTCAAGGCTCTTGCCAAGAGGGTATGATCTCTTTCATGTTGGTATTCCCGATCTTGATTTTCTTTCCTCCAAAATATTTCTAGAAGATTTATGTTATTTCTCTCAAGGAGAGAACTAGCTTCATCAAGTTTCTTTTTCATGCAGGCATGTTCAGGGTGGAATCCCTTCCCATAGTATGAACACTTGAATTTTTTCTTCCCATGGTGGCATTTGTTTTTGTTCTTCTTCAAGCCAAAAGGCTATTCTTGCTGCTGGTTTTGAACTTTTGGCTTAGATGCTTTGATTTTGGTTTTGGGGTTCTTCTGCTACTTTCCTTTCCCCTTTGAATCCTTGGGTCTTGAAGCAAAGAGGGATTGATCATGGGAGGATCTAATGATCCCCATCTATACAATTTTATCATGCTCACTTGTTAGGGACTCAATAAAGGCATTTAGACAATGAATATTCCATCCATGCATTGTGAGATTCCCTGCATGGAATGTAGAAACAAACACCGAATTGTCAGCTCCAAGTTTTGAGAGAATGGTGAGGATGAACTCATCATCCTCCTTCTTCACCTCACACTAATTCAACAAAAGGACTATATGCTTGAATTTTTTGAAAAAATCATTGAGGGTCTCAAAATTTCCAGGTTGAAGAGACATCAACTTGTTTTCAACCTGATAAATCCTCAAGTCATCCTGTTTTCCATATAGGGAGACAAGTTGGTCCCAAATCTCTTTCAGAGTCTTCAATCCCAAGAGGTGGAATAGAAGATCCTTGGAGATAGAGATACACAAGAAACTGAATGCTTCATCTTTCTTATTCAAATATCTATCCTTGTCTATAACATGAGTAGGCTCTTCTTCTGTGTCCATAGTGACCCGACAGAGTCCTCTGGCATGTAGCTGGATCTCCATGTCTCATTTCCATTGATGTAAATTGAATGAGGTCAAAAGATCTATGGAAGAAGCCATATCAAACTGTTGTAGTGAATTCGGTGAGCTTGTAAAACTTGCAAATCAAAACAATAAAGTCACCGTAAGGTCGAACATGCTGCACATTTCAGATTTTCATCACACCCATCATAATTGATCAAGCAAGCTTGATCAACAATTCCTTAACTTGGGGTATTAAGTGGTAAACCTTCTACTTCTGCTGCAGTGCTGGAATTTGAGCTTTTGCTCAATTTTTCATGCAAGATCCATCAAAAACCATGTTTTTGAAAAGAATGATCTTTGTCCCGCCATGAGCTTCGATACCCTATTGATATGTCATAGTAATGTAGGGACTAAAACATAGTCTCATAAGAGATTTCAGACAATAAAGCATGAAAATGGCATAATGGTGCTGCAATAGAATGTTGCAGATCTATATAATCAATCAAATAATGATAGTACAATACAATGGTCATGCAAGGTGCATGAATCCTAGGACAATTCGAATTCCCAAGGAGGTCATTCTAATTGAATGAATGGGTGTAGCTTAACTGAATGTTAGCCACAATTGACACACATAGTTAACCACTGAGCTAATCAATAACGACTCTCACACTAAGTCCTAACTGAATCGAAGTGCAATAGATGACTGAGTCTAACTAAGAGTGACTCATCACATGTAACTGCATGTCCAACTGAAGGAGGTAGTGCATCCGTAACTCCAAGTAGCTTCGATGGAGTTAACTGAAGTGACACATGTCATCAGAAGTGGTTGTAGGCACCAATGTTAGATCCAATTCATAAATAATGACAAAAAATAATCAAATAATGAATGGAGGCACCTTCACGACATAGCTTAACTTATTGTAAAAATCAGTTAGCAATTAGGTGCATTTATGACACTTAGATCACCCCAAAAATGATCCCTGTTCGAAGGAGGAATCCCAGTTAGCCTCCCTGAATGAAGGAGAATGCTTAGTTGGCCTCCTTGACTGAAGGAGGGTGTGGATGAGCTCATGCTAATGTCATAGTGTGCTCATATGATTCCAAGTAAGTCAATTAAACTTAGGATAGTTGGTAAATAGGCCAAAATTGACCAAATAAGTGTGCATGTTGGGTAAATGACTCCAACAGCCCATAGGGTTTCTATTTAATTGATTGACCACCAGAATCTACTCGAGTCCGGTTCCAAGAAAACCATTAACCTTGCTAAGTGATTTTTTGAGCCTACTAGCCCAACTATCATGGGTTTTTTCTACACCTTCACCGCACCAGTTGGTTTTGTTATTCAATCCGTACATAGACATATGTCGAACCTCAAAGGTTTTATGATGAAGCTAATCTAGGTTGGGTGTGCACCTTACGCATGTGGTTTAGATCGGTTTTTTCGGATGAGTATGCACCCTAGGGTTTATTTGAAAGTGATTTCCTCATCCTTAGGGTTTGTACTATCATGCAAGAGGTTTTCATGGGTTTTAGTCGCAAAACAGGGTTTTAAGGTCCCCCAAGATGCCATTGGTTTTGAGTCACAGAGTATTTGAAACGTTTTTATTTTACCTCTGGGGGAATTAGTCTTGATGCTTTAATATAAAAGGATGGAGATAAGATTTGTAAATTTTGTGAACAAAGAACAAGAAAGTTAATATTAATGCTTAAAAAAAACTATGGAAACTGATCAGCCTCCAATATATTGACTTGTTCAAAAGCAAAAAATGAATGTATTATAATACAGATATCACTCCCAAAATAACAACGTACACCCGTGTTGATGAGTTTCATTTAATGTTTTTCCAAACATTCACCCTTGTTGCAAGTGTAAAATGACTAGGCAACCTCTAGGTAGTGATCTCTCTTCTCCTCACAAGTCTGTCTCTAAGTCACTAGTAATGAAACGGTAAATATTGATTTGTTTCTTCTATCATGTTGGTTGTAATATGATCTTTGAAGAAGAACGACGATTCATCTATTTTGTAACTTGCCTTCTCATTTATTCTATTCCATGTTGATGTTAATGCATGTTGTTTTTTAATCATTAGTATGACTAAGACATCTCTTGTTGTGACCATACTACAACTTCAATCCTCACCTCACACCATGCCTAATAAGGGAAGAAAGAAGAAGGCTAAGACCAATGAGGTTGATTCAGACGTGGAGATAAGAAGGCCAAGACCAATGAGACTGATTCAAACGTGAAGATTATATCTAGGATGGAAATCATATATGAAGAAACGAAGGTCATCACAGGGGCCGATCAAGAGTTCAAGTGGGTATAAATATACCAAATGATCAGAGACCAAAACATCCCTGAGGCAGGCCTGGAAGATTTTCCATTAGATGAAAATACCATGAAATGAGGCATTACTAAGGCATCCAAGTGCCCATATATCTTTCCATGTGCTGAAGTAATCAGATGGATACTACCCCAGACAGACCCATCCACAATGATGATTTCCAACATAGAAGGGGAATATTTTGATTATTTTACTTCGGCGTACATAACTAGGTCCTACAAATTACCAATCCCATAGGTTTTGATGTTACAAGAGTGGGTTAAAAATGTGAATTTGGAAATTATGGACTGTGCCAAAATATAATGATCACAGGTAGACAGTTATGCAAAAAAACCACTGGAAAATATGGGACTGCGAGATTAGGAACCCCTTACAAGGTCATAGCCTTAATGTCAAATATAAGCTGTGGCCAGGAAAATGGGAGATTGTACAAGTTAAGTTGGATCCCACTGATATACTGTGTATCCTTTGAAGGAAATATTTTCAATTGGGAAAACAATTTGTCAAGAATATTTTCATCGTGTGTTGCTGCCGCACAAGGAGGACTGACTCAGAGAAGGTCGAAATTCTACATGGCCTCTTACCTAAGAGATTGCATCTTGTATAGGAATTCATTCCCAAATCTTGATTGTGATTGGTATTACACCAAAATCCCTATATATGTTTCCTATCAAATTCTTTGGGCACATAAGTAATCAATATTCTACAAGCTTATATGCGAGGAGTTCTTGATGCCGTTGTATGAACTAATTTTCCTCAAACAATCCAATTGTATGTCAGAAATTTACATGGAAGTCGTATGTGAATACAAATATTATTATTTCTCTCGAGAAGGCACTTACGTGAGGATGTATGGAGGATCTAGAGCCCCATCATTGATGAATAGTTATGCCACTGACTATGTAGACTATAAGGAAGGAGTTAGACAGTTGTTCATAGATGGAGTAGGAAATTTCCTATTTGACATGAAGAAGGTAGCTTTCCCACCACTGCCCTTTTGCATAGGCAGGTATAAATTTACGAGGGTCAAAAGTGTACCTGAATTTGTAAAATATCTAGAAAGTTTCCACTTTGGGGAAAAGAGTTTCTATAGAAATGACTCGATGAACAAGGTTGAAAACCATTGTGCATTTGTAGTATTTTTTTATTAATACTCTCATCATTTTTATAAAGATGAGGAAAGATACAGGAATGCCGGCAACATGACTTCCCTAAGTAATCATTTTAAGAAAAAGATCAACACTAGTGGGGGCTCAGGTAGTAGCAGCACAACAGAAAATCAGAAACAACAATAAGAAGTTGAAAAGAAATGAGCAGAAGATTCTCAGAGGCTACAGGAAGAATTTGAGAAGCAACAAGATGAAGAGGTTCAAAGGAAAAAAGAGGAGGAAGAAATATCACAAAAGGAAGAAAAAGAAAGAGTGGAAAGAGAAGCTGAGAAAGCAACTGAGGAATTGATAAAGAAGGAGCAAGAAGATAAGGATAGAGAAAATGTGGGCCAGGACACTTCCCAAGACAATCCAATAAATCCTCTTCCCTCATCAGGTGACACGATCACATGATGCCATTTTCTTCTTACAGAACTAGGACTTGTTCCTTTCACTCCATCGAAGCATCACACAGTGGCATTCTTAGACACTATATGCTTTGATAAGGCAAGGAAAACTATTGTTAGAAGGTGAGAGAAGACGTTAAATATTGGAACTCAAACTCATGTGGTCATAGTCATCGAGAAAACTATTGTATAATGCACCAATTAAAACCCTAAATTCCTGGTATCTGTAAGTATAGTAGTCGTGCAAGCCAACGTGGATAATGTTTACAAGTTGGTGGAAGATGTAGAGCATTATAAAGAAAGGATGGTAAAAATGAAAGACACTTTAGACAAAGAAAGAGGAGACGACTGAGAATTAAAAAGAAAGAATGATTAGATTCTATCAGAAAAGGAGAGCCTTCAAAAGGAGTATCAATATTTAGAAACAAAAAAGGATGAACTAGAGGTACAGGCTACCAATATGGAAGGGGAGAAGAAAAATTTGGAAGAAAAAATTGCAGAACTAGAATTACAGAATTCCGCAGCAATCCGTCAAGTGGGAGAACTGAAAGCCCAAGTAGAGGAAATAGTAATGAGGAGGGAATAATTTGAATCTCAACTGAAGATAGAAAATGAAAGGCAGTCAGACATCACTCCTTTCTGTAATTAATCCTGCATAATCCAAAGGAAAATCCATCAAGTTCAATTGAATCTTGTAGAAGAAATATATAAGGTCAAGATGGCAGAGACAAGGTTGAATGAAATCATAGAAGAATCACTTGATTTCAGAACAACGATATTGAAGGTTGTAGAAAAGGTTCAAATCTAGCTGACCTGGGTGGAGGCCAATTCCGCATTCCCCGAACACTTTCCTCAAATGAAAACAGGAGGTGTAAAGATAGAATTAGCACTCTTGGAATTTGGCAGAAAATCTTCTTTAATATTGAGCAATGGAATCTAAAAGACTCTAGAAAAATGCACAGAGTTCTATAAAAAAATGCATTTGGTTCATAATAAAGTTTATATTTCTTCAGCATCCAAGATCAAGGACTTCCCAGATAAAGATCAACATCTGAAGTTTCTACAAGACAAATTGCTTGAAGACGAACAATACATTCAGAAGATGGATATCATAAGTGAAGAAGATGTTAAAAACTGTCTTGCACAAGCCTATGTCACCAATCATCTCTTGGAAAATCTATAGAGGTTGACTCCAACAAAAGTGACAATTGTGGAATCACAGGTTGGATGTACATGAATTAACTGTGAGATTGTTGGAACCATTAGAATATCGAACTATTGCAGCAAAAGCAAATTCTTGGGGGGAATACATTTCAAACCCAGCTAGGCCTACTTGAGATTGTTGTCTTTTATGTACTTTTGTCACTTTATGTAATTTATTATTTTCTTTTCCCAGTGTAAGGAAATAAAGGACAAAATTTTGGAAGATCTAAAGTCAGGGAAGTTAAAGAGTCATTTGTAATTGTATTATAAATAGAGGTAGGAGGTAGAATAGAAGGGAATTTTCGCTGGCATAAGAAGGATGAGTTTATTTTGTAAGAAGACATACTTTTTCTACTAATAAATAAAGACAATTTTGTTGGGAGAGGACTGGACGGGGTTTTACATGGATTATGTGGAACTTCAAATATGGAACTACTTCTATTTAGTTTTTATATACTGTGATATCGTTCCAAATTTTGTGAACTGTTTCTTGAATGATGAATGATTTTTCTTTAATTTAATATTATGTGTATAAATGTAATTAATGCTTTCTTATTGAACGCTATCTTTGTTAATATTTATGTTGTAACTATGTGTATGTATTGGAACAGTTAGCTGCAAAATTCAGTATGTGTAATTACAGTACATTAATCTCTTTCCTTTAAACTTGCTCCCTAAGGGGATAAGATATATTAACTTAGAGTAGACTAGAACGTAATTGTTTTTCTTTTATAGAAGTGGTTGATGAGAAAGAGCGATAAAATGGGAGTTAAGGTCCTATGCATATCTACTAAGGTTCTTGTTCACTAGTGACTTGCATTTAGATTAGGCATTTTCAATTCATCCTTAATAAATAAAATCACATAAACCGTAGACTAGGATGCAATCGGTAAAATACTTAAACATGATTTATTTCTATGGTAGACGGCCCGCTAACCGGATGGGTTCCCCATACCAAACGGTGAATTATCTAGTTGGGATCGGTTACTTGGGAGAATCCCTACTGTCGGTACCTGGGAATTTTCTACGAATCAATAGGTCCCACCAAATATAAGTGTTGGAAGCTACATCCTAACATTAATACATAGAACTAAAAGAAGAATACCAAGAATACGAACATGCTAGTCGTGGATTCAAGGAACCAGGTAGGGCGTAGCCACGTCGTAAAATAGGAGTATCCTCCATAAATCACTTAATTTACTATCTAAATAGGTTCATGAAAAATAGTCCATGTGCTTATGTTTATTTAATGCCTTGGCTGTTATTCATTTCTAATATTTAAATCTAGATTTCAAAGCTTTGGGCATGGCTTTGTCAACATAGATTTGAGATAATGTCCTTGATTTAATCAAATATCAGCTTGTTTAGGTTAGCCAATCAAAAATTGGATTTGAATCTTTTCCAAGGCATTCAATTTTGAGTCTAGGCATCAAAATATTTCATAGTATGTTGATATCTCTCCTAAAAAATATCAAGGTTGATATCCAAGCAATGTTTCCCAAAACATTTCCTTCATGTAACAAAATAGTAGATTATCTATAAAGGGAATATTTGGTGTACATGTATTGCATGGAAATCATTATGAGGTTGTGTGCATCAATGATGGATCTCACTACACAACATTACCCATGCAAATGAATATTTGGCCCACATGTTCCATATGTGCAACATTTTGAGTTTTCATGGAATGTGTATGGCTCTTGCAGAGTATAAGAGGATTTTACAGGTCATGGACTATGGACATGATCCCAAAACACCACAGATGCTTTCCCAAGGAATATTTGGACTATAGGTGTTGTATGGGTTCCATTTTAGGGTTTTGTGTATTGGGGATGGTTCTTGGGGTTGTGTGAATGGTTAGAGGAGGAACATCAACATCTTAGGGCCTAAAAAATGATTTTATAGATCATGGGCCATGCACACAATCCAAAACCACCACAAAGGCATTGTAAAGTGAATCTTGCTAGGTATTTCACATCAAGGATGGCTCTCACAACCTTTATCATGGTTTGGGAATCAAAATTGAGGTTATAGATCCTATAATATGATTCTTTGTGTCTAGGGTAGTAAATATGTTTACTATATCCTACTCATATGATAAAGATTCCCTATGTAGGCATTATGTGGAAGTCTAGGGAATTTCCATGTTATAGGAGTGCTAAATATAATTTACTTGTCCAACCCATGTATTTGGGTACTTGTAGTTATATCCCCTAAACATTTGGGCCAAAGTTCTACTCATAACTTTACTCTTCCCATTGGTCTAGGGATGAAAATAAACATAATGATTTAGATATGTATCCATCCTTTGTTTCAATATTGCCCAAAACTTGCCTAGAAAACTATATTCTTGATTAGGCACTGTAGATTCAGTGTAGAACTTGCGAAATAAAATGTACCCATACATTTTCAAAGAACAATTCAATTGTTTCATGGTCTATAATAGTATTATTCTGATAAATAAGCACACACATCTCATTTAACTAATACACAACCAAAAACAAGTAGTCACAGGATCTCCTAGACATTGTCAAAATTCAAACAAAATCAATAGAGATGCATTCCCAAGGTTGATCTATATTATATACATAATGAAATATGAATGGAGTTAATAGACACACACATAAATATTGAAAATGTCATTGCATTGAAGAGGTGCATTCTACATCCCATTAGGAGATGTGTGTAATATCCCTGATCTGTAATAAAATCAGAATATTCTCTCTGATGTAATTTTAACCAAAATTTCAATATGAAATTTTCACTTAATCACATAACTCTTGAGACTATGAAAATAAGGGAAAGTGGCTGATAATTTTTCAAATAGGGAAGTGAGTTGTTTGTAGAAATCAAGGAAATTTTAGGAATGATAAAGTATAATCCCTAACACATTTAAATCATGGACCATTTAGGTTTCAGAATAATGTCTGTTGAAACCTACTCCCATGCTTTTGGGTCACCCAACCGTGCAACTAGGAATACTTTTTCAAATCCAATAAACCAAAGGCTTGGGAAAGGTTCATATGTGTTGAAAATTGGTACTAATATTCAAATAATGTTTCAAATAGTTAATAATATTTCTATAATGATTTGGGTCTGTTAAAAAATATTTGGGAAAAACTGGTAGTTTTGCCCCGAAGAGACCCTGTGTAGAGAAGGATGTGCAAACTAGGTACAAAAACAAACAAATATCCATATGAATATTTGGATTGGTATTGGGTTAATTCAGCTACCTACAACAATTTACGAAATTACATTTGGATGCATAAATCTCTCAGAATTAATAAAACTTTAAGACTAGTAAAATTTTCCTAGTCATTTAGCAAGAGTGTACATAAATTCATGAATTTTGTACCAAAATGAAATAATAACTAATAATAAAGTTTTATAGAGATTAATATATCCTTATTTAACACACTATATCATTCATTCTCCTTCTCATGGCCATTACTTTATTCTCTTTGCATTAAACTAATCAAAACCCTCATCTAAGGAGAAAATAAAAAGATCACTCATGAAAGCTTAACATGAGAGATCATTGAATATAAATATTACAGTATTACAAAATTAATAATCAGTGTTTTTTGTTGATGTAATTGTAACTTTGGAATGTATTCACTTATATATCTTATGTATTGTACCCTGATGTTTATTCCGGGAAGTGGTTGAGTCATGTCATGCCCCGATGTTCCTATAAGGAGATTCAATAATGTAAACAAGTCAAGTAAAGTCATTATGGGTAACCCTCCTATTGATGAAGGGTTAAAGTCCCCATATTTGTGGGGCCCTAGGGTTATTAGACTCTCCTAGATAATTCGGCCCTAGTGAGTTATTGCCAAGTTGGGAATTATTATAAATAGAGAGTGAGCCTCTCTATTTATCATATATTCACTCACACTCAATTGTAGCACATAACTGAGAGAGAAGAAGTTGTTGGGACAAGAGAGAGAGAGACTACTGTTGTTGGGAGATCATCTTACTGTTTTGGGGTTTTTCTTTTGGTGCTGATTCTATCTCTGAGGAAGTTCTGGGATTTTGTTCTTTATGGTTTCCCTGAGGAAAATATTTTTGTTCATTGTCTCTTATGTTTGATTGATGTGCTTTTTATTCTCTCAGTTAAAGATCCTAAGATAATGTTAGGTTGAATGATAAAAATCTAACATGGTATCAGAGCTAACTTGAGAAGAAGACATTATGTAGCTACAGAAGCTAGGGATTCTTACTTTTTGGGTCTCTCTCCATAATCCATCAACAAGATTATGCTAGGATGACTCTCCATTGAAGGGCGCATATTTCTATCGAAGCAGAATTTGATTCTAGGCATTTTCAATATTTTGGTGCAAGAAATTAGGGATTTTTATAGAAGACGAATTTTTGAGTGAGCTCGGCATAGGATTTATCTCCTCATCAAAATCGAATTTTAGATACCTAGGTCAATATTTTTGGTTGGGTGTAACTTCAAGAAAGTCAAACCCTAGTTTCACCCCGGGCTAGAAAAAAAACCTAAATACTAAAACTGATAAGTTTTGGTAAATTTTCTATATATCAGGATTTCAAATGGATCAAGAGCCAAAAATTTCATACATTAAAGATAAAATCCTGATGTACACTATATCCAAGTTTCATGCTTAGATTCGCTATATTCTAGGAGATATGATTCCTCCAATTTAGGGTTCCAAACTCTTCTAGGATTCATCCCTAAACATGACACTTGGGCAGAATTGCTATATCTTAGGCTACCAAGGTACAAATGAAATTTATCAAGATGTTCCAGAAAGGGAATAGACTTTAATTTCTGTGGTATAATTTTTAGACCCCAAAGATGAAAGAATGACATGTGGAAGTCCGTACAACTTCGATATGCTGAACAATATTGAAACAGGTCACCTTGGGAAACCGATCATAAGTCCCAATTGGTGAAACCAATTCTAATGAAACCTACGGTGTTGGAACAAGGACATACAAGGATACCACAGTATGAAATTTCAGACCTAGATAAGTATTTCCTTCATACATACCATGGAAATAGTATCAGGAATTTCTACAAAATAAATTGGTAAACTAGGGCTTCCTGTTCCGGGAGCTTCCCTCCATTGTTTTTAGAAAAGGAGTATATTGGACAACTCACCTTAAATATTTATATATTTCTATCCAATCATGTCTGAAATATTCCAAGTTTTGAAAATTAGGGTTTCTCTGACAAACCCTAGATCAACCAGCTTTGGAACTAGGACGGACACCTCAAATAGGTAAGATCTAATCTTTTTCCTATTTTAATTTGAGGTTCTCATTTCGAAGTGATATATGATATAAGCTTGATGATAAGCTTGGTGAAGTTGACAAATTCCAATCATGGAAGTATATTATCTCTGTGGAGAAAATGAATTGGACACCTACACAAGTAGAGAGGTCCCAGTTCCAGAGGGAGATAAGGCTAAAAGCCTTACACCAGATGAACTTGGTCAAGGCCAAGAAGATCATTGTTGATCAATCACGGATCACCTTATACCACAAGTGTCTTCCTTAAAGACACTAAAAGAGATGTTTGATTCCTTAACCAAGGTATTTGAAGGGAAGAACATAAATGGGAATATGAATTTGAGAAAACAGTTGAATAATGTGAAAATCTAGAATGCAGAGACCATACAGTCATACTTTACGAGGGTCTCTCAAATCAAAGAACAAACTGTAGCAGTAGAATAAGAAGTGGACAATACAGAAGTGGTGATAGCCACCTTGAATGGCCTCCCAGGATCATGGGATTCATTCATGCGAGTAATGTGTGCCAGAAGGAAGTGATTACTTTCAGCAGACTCTGGGAAGAAGAAGAAGCTCAACTCATAATAAGAGAAGAGAAGATGGGAGCAACTGAAGACCAAGCTCTCACCATCCAAAGAAGATCCCTCAAGCGATGAGGAATACGAAGGAATCAGCTCTTGAAGAAACTCTTATCCATCTTAGCATTTGTATTTTAAATGATGAATGAAGAAGATGATGAAGATGAAGGCTCAAGAAGGAGTCTACCCACAAAACAAATAAAGATAAGCATTCAATTGTCATTTCATGATATTGTTTTGTTATGCATTTGTTTATATTCAGTTGATGTATTATGCATGATATAATGTTTGCATTAATGACAGTATCCTACTGATATGCATGTAATGGGTAAGTAGCTCATGGTGCTATACAACTCTCCATTGCTACTTTGCTGACATATTGGATTAGTGCACAATCTCAATGTCATCCTGGTAAAGATGGAAGGCATCTAGAAAGTTTCCGTGAGATATGGATGAATGTTTTATTGGCTAAAATAGTTGCATAATCATATATCTTGATGAAAACAAATTTTTCATTATGAATATACCTTATGAAATTTTTTTAACCATACAACTAATGCATTTGACTTTTAGGAAAGATTGCGTAAAATCGCCTACAAGCAAAGAAGGATGAAACTTGTTCTGAAGAACAAGTAACGCTAGTTCAAGATGAAGAATAATATGACGAATGCTGTGACATCATTGATGCAGAACCTTCCATCTATGAAGAAGTAACCAAGAAGAAAAGGAAGACCAGTTCAAGAAGAATGATGTCTAAGATGCAGTATCGATATGTGAAGGGAAGTTCGTAGTTCCATCATGTAGTAGATGAAAACATCATGGGATACAAGGAAATATTTGTAGCACAAGGCTTCTCACAAAAAGAAGGAATATACTACGAAGATACATTTCTAGCCAGTGGGAGTTGAGACACATGACAGGCAGAATCATGTGTGCAAATGAAAGAAGGCCTTATACAAGCTCAGAAGACACCCATGGGATAACACATACATGAGGAGCTTGATGAATATCTGAACCTTTGTTACAAGGTTGAAGATGAAAGTCTATAGAGGATGACAAGCTCGTAGATCGGTACGAGAAGAACTTTTGAAAAAGTTCAAGATAGAGGATCTTGATATCCAGTGATCCTAGATGGATACATAGAATATTAGTAGTAAAGGAAGCTATTTGTCACTGCAGTACAAAATGTTTCAGTGCATAGAGTACGAAAGATAGAGGGAGAATGATGCTTCGCTTCAGATGGAGTGACTATAGAAGATCCTAAGGTTCAACATGGTATGACAGGATGGACAGATTACTGATGACTCTAGGCTTTACTGAGAGTAAAGTAGATTCCAACCTTTTCTTCAAGGTGTCTTCAAGGTTGAAGGTGGAAGACAAGTGATGCTCATGTTATATGTCGACGACTTGTTCCTGATAGAAAAGAGGAACTCATTAAAGTTGCAAGAAGGAGACTTGCTACTAAGTTTGAGATGAAGGACTTGGATATGATGCACTACTTTCTAAGCATGGAGGTGTGGCAGAATCTCCCTGGGACAAGGGAAGTATGTGATATAGATCTTGAAGAGATTTAGGATGATGGATTGCAAGGCCATGAACACACCTATGGCATTGAACCTGGAGCTATTGAGTGATGCTTCATCAGAAGCAGTTGATGCTACAATGTATCGTCAGATGATTGGGTCCTTGATTTACTTGAGGAATATGAGACGAGATATTTGCTTTGTTGTGAACACCTTGAGCCAGTTCTTGACAGATCTGATACATGTTCACTTGATTGTTGCAAATCATATTCTGAGGTACCTAAATGGTACAGTTGATTATGGGCTCAAGTATAAGGCTGATCAGAAGATTGCCCTGGAAGGTTATGTTGATTCAGATTGGGCAGGAAGTGCCATCG
This sequence comes from Pseudotsuga menziesii, assembly GCA_001517045.1. Taxonomy (NCBI): domain Eukaryota; kingdom Viridiplantae; phylum Streptophyta; class Pinopsida; order Pinales; family Pinaceae; genus Pseudotsuga; species Pseudotsuga menziesii. Next base: position 97,669 of record LPNX010501617.1, read on the forward strand.
ATAGAAAGAGCACTTTAGGGTGCTTCTTTAGTATGGGATTAGGTGTGATATCTTGGTTTAGAAGGAAACAATCTTTCATGGCACTGAGTATAGCTGAAGTAGAGTATGTCACAACTTGTTCATCTAGTTGTGAGGTAGCTTGTTCAGCTAGTTGTGAGGTAGTATGGCTGAGGAAGCTACTGTCTGATTTATTTGATCTATAGTTGGATGCTACTTGTATATTTTGTGACAACTAGAGTTGTGTGAAGTTTTCTAAGAACCTGGTGTTCCATGACAAGTCAAAGCATATCGAGATCAAATATCACTATATCAGGGATATGGTGCAGAGAGGAGCAGTGAATCTCCAGTATGTTGCTATAGACGAGCAAATAGTTGATGTGTTGACTAAACCATTAGCCAGAGCGAATTTTGAATACTTCAGGGAGAATCTTAGTGTTCTCCAGATGGAGGTTCCCTCCAAAGGGAAGTGTTGATTTCATGAGACATTATGACATGGTGAGAGGATTGGTTCCTTCCATGGTTAAATGTAAGGGTTGAGCAATTCTGTCATGGTGAGAGGATTGGTTCCTTCCATGGTTAGATGTGAGTGTTGAGCCATTCTAGTATGAATGTGGGATTGGCTCCCACATGATCAGATCTAAGTGCTAAAGGCCATTCTCTAAGAGAATGGAGGCACCTGGTTAGTTACTAGGAATTTGGTTCAATCTGGGACTGACACTTAGCCTGGGGTTGAGAGCCTTTCTTACATGGTTGATAGGATGTGTTCCTCCCATGGTAAGATATAACTGATGATCCTGTATTACATGGTTGATAGGATGTGTTCCTCCCATGTTAATATATAACTGATAATCCTTTCTTACATGGTTGATACGATGTGTTCCTCCCATGGTAAGATGTAAGTGCTGATCTTGTCTTACATGGTTTATAGGATGTGTTCCTCTCATGTTAAGATATAAGTGTTGTGCCTTTCTTACATGGTTGATAAGATGTGTTCCTCCCATGGTAAGATATAAGTGTTGTGCCTTTCTTACATGGTTGATATGATGTTTTCCTCCCATGGTAAGATATAAGTGTAGAAGAAGAAGAAGACCTACTTGGAGGCTATTCCTACAACCAACATGAAAAAGGGTTGGCTCTGTAGAACTTCCTATGACGAGAAGAATCAAGAGATAGCACCTGTGATGATGACCAGTGATGATCCAGCAGTGATGATCTAGATCAAGTGATGATCTAGATCCAGTGATGATGACCCAGATCGAGTGATGATCTAGATCCAGATGGAGATGATGAGAACCTGATGATGACCTAGATGATGTAGAGAATAAGACTTGTGCTGATAAATCATGTCGACAGAGTACCTTCCTAGTTAAGAGAGAGTTTTGATGTAATTGTAAGTTCAGAATGTATTCACTTGTATATCTTATGTATTGTACCCCGATGTTTATTCCAGGAAGTGGTAGAGTCATGCCATGCCCCGATGTTCCTATCAAGAGATTCAATAATGTAAACAAGTCATGCAAAGTCATTGTGGGTAACCCTCCTATTGATCAAGGGTTAAATTCCCCGCAGTTGTGGGCCCCTAGGGTTATTAGACTCTCCTAGAGATGTCATCCCTAGTGATTTATTGTCAAGTCAGGAATCAGTATAAATAGAGAGTGAGCCTCTCTATTTATCATACATTCACTCACACTTAGTTGTAGCACATAACTGAGAGAGAAGAAGTTGCTGGGATAAGAGAGAGAGAGAGAGAGAGACTACTGCTATTGGGAGATCATCTTACTGTTTTGGGGTTTTTCTTTTGGTGTTGATTCTATATCTAAGGAAGTTGTGGGGTTTTCTCCTTTATGGTTTCCCAGAGGAAAACATTTGTGTTCATTGTCTCTTATGTTTGATTGATGTGCTTGTTATTCTCTCAGTTAAAGATCCTAAGATAATGCTATCTTGAATGATAAAAATATAACATTTTTTGCACTTAGCACATCAAGATATGTTTGGAGGACTGATCTCTGTAAAAATGGGATCCAAAATTGAGGGTGAGAGGCCCAAATCTAATGCCAAGCCAAGGATTGGAGTGTAGGTGAAGTTCCATTCACTAGAGCTCAAATTAAAGGGAGGGATTGGCTATGATATATGTCTGATATGAATCTGTTCATTATCTCTCCAACACCTGCAATGAAAATGAAAGGGGGGAAGAAGAGAGGGTAAGGGACTTGGGGTGCATCTCCGAAGAGACCGAGGCACAAATCTCAGTATGAATTTGGGACTCACTAAAAATAAGATCATTCAATAACCAAACCGAGAAATGAATATTGAATTATCATTAAATAGACCATTGGTGACTTGTTGGGAAAGTCAATCACTTGATGGGAATTCCTTCCTTGCTAAAACCCAAGTGGTGCGCCCTCCTTGAGAAATTGGCAAGTATGTGTCATGTGAGATGTTTCCTCACCCATTTATTTCATCCAAATTAGAAACTGCACCCACCTTAGGCCCATGTTTTCCTACTTTTCCTATGACAAATTTTCTTCCTCTCCTGCTTTTGTGACTAAGCCTTCAAAAAGGAAACTACACCCTCCTGGTCAATTGTTGCATGCTTTTCCTAATGACATATTTTATGTCTTTACTGCTTTTGAGATTGAGCCTCTAAAAGGAAACTGTGCCCTCCTTTAGTTAAATGTTTCATGCTTTTCCTTATGACAACGTTTCTTGGCTTTTGGCACTTTCCTTGTTTTCCTAGCTGCTTCCTATATAAATACCATGGACAATAAAATACCATGGGTTAAAAACCCCTAGGACCATACCAGAAATACATTGTGAAGGACCTCCCCAAAACACTTTTTTCCATTTGCCATCATTTACATCATAAAATTTCTCCATTATTCCAATATTTTTCCATGCCATTCCCATGATATATGTTGATCTTTTCTCCATACCCATTTGGATGCATTCCCCCATCCAAAAAATAACTGTGGAAGAGACTGGAGACCAAAACCGTGGAGCTATGGGACCATTTCCAAGGACGGCTATAGTGGCCCATATCCAAAAGAAAGGTTTGTTGATTGTTATTTCTTCCATTAGTTAGAAGTATATATATTAAAAAAACCTAAAAATTGTTGTTGTTGTCTCTTTTCTTTTTGTTATCATTAACTCTTCCTTATGCTCTGGACGAGCTAAGGTTGGTGCTTTTGCATGTAGTTGGGGAGAAATCCCCACTACATTTTTGGAAATTCCACTCAGTTGATCCATACAGATCTTTGTTTTTGCAGGTTTTTATATTGGTTTGTTCTCATTTGCTTCCCTCAGTCGTCACAGATCTAAACCCATCATGGCAGATCCAAATCAGTACTGCGTTAGTTCTTTCCCCTCAATCCTAGCCGACGCTCTTTTTTTCAAAAGGAAATCTGTTCGGGTCGAGTCTCACCTATCCAACTGAAAAATGTGACCCAATTGCACCTTTTTTCCTAATAAGCGCAACCCAAGTTGTGCCTTTTTCCCTGATACGTGCGACCTAGTTCATAAATCCAAATCATTCCTATTGCTAATATGACTTTGTTTTGAGCAACCTATTGTGCTTGATCCTCTATTTTGCACAACCTGAGTCCATCAATTTTTTTTCTTCCTAGATCATGACTGTTTCCCTACTTTGTGCGACCCCAATCGTGCATGTTCCACTAAGCGGTGTGAACCATAGTTTTTTCAGACTATTTTGGTGCTTGAGATCCCTATTTCAGACCCCTGTCTGTGTTAAACCCCTTTTCGACCTATTTCTCTCCAAATATGTTCCTTTGTAACCCCCTCGTATGCTTTGTGATCCCATTTACTTGGTTTGTGAGTTATTCTAGTTGATATTTGTGGTTTATACCACATGTATGTTTCCTACATTTGATTGGTTCCTTTTACTGCTCATTTACTTCAAGTATATTTTATATCTAAACATACAAGTTCTTTTGCAACATATTTACTATCCTTTACTGTTTTTTTCTAATTTTAATTGCATCCCCACAATGATATTGGAACATCTTCATCATTGGATTACTAGGGTTTATACACATCATTTGCACACATCTCAAACCCTAAGAACAAAATGCTTAGTTCATGACCCCAATCCATCCTTAAAATTAACTTAATAAAACCAACACTGTAGCCTCACTTGAGGAGAAAACAATATTTTATCTAATTTATGACTTTGGGGATAGGAATCCAAACAACACCCTTCTGTCACTCACATATTGAGACATATTTGTTTTCCATTAGGGGAAAAAAATCCTTTTGTACTTGTTGACACAGTCAATGCCAGTTTGTTAGGGCCCCCCTGCTCAGCAGGAGTAAGCTGCAAAGAAGGGTTTTTGGAGGTCGGGGTGGAATATCGCACTCCATCTTGCACCGAAGGATAAATATTTGCAGTCTTCCCTGTATCACCTAACCAGAGGTCCGGGGCCAAAGGGATTAAGTTTCAGGAAACCATCATGGATGTGTCATGAATGAGGTATCCTAGTTTCCATTCTTCTAAGGCTCTTTTACCCAAAAATCCTTCATAGTAGTGGGATTCTCTTAGCTATATTATTCTTCCATTTCGTATTGTCTAACTAAGATTTCATCACCCTATTGATGATACAATTTATGAGGGGATTCAATCTTGTATTGGTGCGTCATTTTATTTTATAGGTAGTGTTGCTTGTTGGATTTTTGGTCACTTTGTTGTAGACTCACCTTGTTGTGACCCGTTGTTTCCATTTGGTTTTAGAGATTGTTGTTGGATTGTGAGCCACCATTTCATATGTTTTCCTTCTACACACTCTGTTGTAGTTGGATTTTTGAGCCTACAATCAATACTCTTGAGTTTTCTTTCATTACAAAACACTCCATAACGTCATCCTAGGTCCACCACACTACCGTACATAGGCTTAGGGGGAATACCACCTATTTTGGTTCCTTGTATTGTCACCGTCAGCGTCATATTCGACATCATTCAACACCTTTAGATCCACATATGACCTTCGAGTCTAATTCAAATTCATATTAGTCTGAACCCACCTTGTTCATTGCTACATATAGCCCCATGGATGGTGCACATCCTAATCCCTTTCAGGGGGGAATTGTTAGTAGTGGGATTACGTCCATTCCACCTATCATTGTGGGTATCCCTTTTACTGGTCCAATATGCCCTAGTCCTAGTGGGCCCCTTTCCACTACACACACAACTCCTAGTCCGTTGCCCACTATTAGTGGCCCCACTCCAGCCACTGTGGTTCCTACCATTCTACCATTTATACCTAGGATAGTGGCCCTTCCACATATGTTCCAGCTATTCATACCATACAAATGATTGTTCCTACTATCAAAATTTAACCTTACCCACCCCCACTTATACATGGGAAATACACTCCTGCAGTCGCTGTCACCATTTCTAGCGCTTCCTGATCCACATCCAGTTCTAGTCTACCTTTTATGGCTAGTCTCATCCTTCCTAAATTGGAATGACTAACCAATGGACCTATAGTAAGCATTTCTCCCTACTACATGGGCAGGAATGGCTCCCTTCTGTCTATAGGACAGAAGGGTAGGATCCTGCTAATGGGTAAATACAGAAAATGAAAACGTAATGTAAATAACAAAAACGAAAGCTAAAGTATGAGCAGAGAATAAAAATGTAAGGTAAATGGCAGTAAATTAAACTAAGCAAAGATGGAAAAGATGGAAGCATTGGTGAACCCCTCTGCAAACACAGGTTAGGGTTCCGCCTCCAAAGACCTACAAGCAAAGACTAAGCTACAATAACCTGCAAAACAATGTTAACAACAAAACCTACAAATGAAATAAGGGTTACAAATGAAAGGAAACTAAACAACTAAGAAACAACAATAAACATGGGTATACCTTCTCTTGGGTGGACATGGGCCACCATACCCAAGCTTGTGGAAGCACCTCTCTTGGTTAGGGAGCTTTGGCTCAATGGAAATGGAGGAGAGGGAGTGCGGGTGGCTTGAGAGGCAAATGTGTCTTAATGTATCCATGGGAAGCATCACAGTATGCAAGGGAGGAGTGTTTTGAGAGTGCCCCCCCACCCTTCTTTTATAGCTTTTCCAAGGGGTTTTAAGCCCTTGGTCAGGGCTTTAGCCCCTTCCCCCCTAAATTTAGCCCCTTTTAGGCTTTTAGCCCCTTTTTGAGGGCTTTAGCTCCTAGGAGGCTATTTTGGGCTCCTTTTTGTGTTTTTTAGCCCTTTTTCTTCATCCTTAGGCTATTTTGAGGGTGTGGGGGTCTAATGGAGGGATATGAGGGTCGTGAGATGGTGTCCTTGGGTGGTGTAGACCATTGAGAGCTTAGTCGGGGATTTTTGGGTTAACATATTGCCCCCTGATGTGTGAGGGTAGGAGCTCAACATATGACTGATGGACATCATAGGATTTCCTATGTGGAGGTGGTGCTTCCGGGGCTGGGGCATTGTGGCTTTTGGTTTTTGTATTAATATGGTTCCCGTCAATGGATGAGATACAAATAATGTGTGACATGTATATGGATGAAGTAGGCATCCCCATGCTCATGACAATGTCAAAAGAATAATATGATCTATGCTCTAAAATACAAGAACCGATCATATACAACTGATGGTACAATAATGGTTTCCTCCATGTGAGGCTAAGATACAATATTAATCTGGTATATTGGACCCATGGCATTCTCATGGAATGTTATATCTTCATGACTGACCATTTGCTAGATCTGGAGTGGTACATAGCTATGTGGACTTGCTGATTGAGAGTTAGAGTCTCTGTGGTATAAGTACGTTGCATCAATCATAAAGGTATATCGAAGTACTGCTGGGGCTTTAGATCACTATCTCCAACACAACCCAAAAATCACAAGGGACATAACATGTTTAGGTCCCTTGAGTGGACTCACCAATGTGCTAGAGTCAGGTGACATCTGGGGTCTTCAACCAAGTACTATGTGGAACAAACCCTGCACGAATCTCAATGGTGCGATGATGGATTTGAAGTTGAGCACGTGAGAAGCAACCATCCTGAGAGGCACTAAGGACTCCTCTCAAGTGGTCCAAGGAATTCATCAACGATGTCAATGAAACCAAGATACATGGACCTCTAGGTCTATCCTCTAGAATATGTGTGTTGGCGTCGACAGAGGGAGACTTGCCCCTAGTCAAGGCAATGATGTTTCCTTAACCAGGAGCGCGAGGGAGATAACCAAAAGGTGTGAAGCAATCTACGGACTGACTCACTGAATGGGGAGGGGAGGGGTAGGGAAAGAACTGAACAGGGGTAGGGGGAGCATGGGAGACTCAAACTTCCTTTTTTCAGAGTATGACAGCAGGGTAGATGTGGAAACAAATGAAACTGGCTTAGGGGGATGGGATCATAGCTGTAATACTAGGAATGTCACTGCAGATGGGAAATACTTGGAGGAGGTGGACATTTTTTATACTGATGGGGTCCAAGGAAGGCACAATACAGAGTACTCTGAACAAAGGTGACCCAATGTGGGAATGCTACCAAACTGTTTACTATGGGGTGGTGTCTAGGGACACCATTATGGTACAATCTCATGGATTTTTGGTGAGCTCGAGAAGGTAAATACTCAATGCTGCTTTCAATTTTACAGATTCTGAAAGCACAAACAAGACTCCAGTGGGGGCTCTTTTTCATTGGTAGTCTCCTGTGCCCGAAAAAGGATAAAAGTATACATATGAGAGCTCACCCATCCTGTAGGGGATGAGAGACTTATTTACCATTGGTAGTCCAATCAGGTCGAAAAAGGTTAAACCTGTACCGACTGGACGGTCATTCAGATACTTTTATGAGCATGAATAGAACCAAGTTTGCTCAGCAATCTTTTCTTGATGAGACGGTTGGAAAAGAGCATAACGACAACTAGTGGTGAGCATTTTCGTAAAGTGCAGCCCCTCTGCTCGAGAAAGCATAAAAGTGTGCAGAGGGGAACGATCTTGGCTTGCATGTGCCAAGGAGGTCCTTTTCAATTAATGGTCTACATGGTCCACAAAAGGAGGTAAATGAAATGATGTAGATGCCTTTTCCTATACTTTAGCGAGTGACAAAGGAAGCAGCTATGCTTGGCTATCTTTTCATTGTTTTAAGGAGTCAGAAAAGAGCTTAAATGAAACTCCCGTGTGGTCAACCGATTGCAGTGGCACGAGCAGTGCCCCATGTTGAGATGGTGGACAGAGGTCCAAAGGTCATCCGCATAGTATGGACAGAGCAAAAGGCTCTCAAGCATACCAATAGATCGCGGCAAAGACTCATGAGTCGGTGCGGCAAATGCACGCAAACCGAGGTGGCTCTCAGACAGAGGTCAGGAGAGCGTGTGTGTGTGTTACAGTGGACAGAATTGAGTACATGCGATGTAAGTGAAGGTCCAGGGGCACTTATATGCCAAATACATACAAGAAAAATAAAGGTTTTGTGGACGATGGTCCAAGTGTCCGCGTAAGGTGCGGTGAAAAAGACAATTATAAATACAAAAATAAAAGTAAAATTACATTCCTTAGCGGGTGGTGGCCCGAACACTCGCATGAGTAGCAGTCGGGAAGTGTGATACAAGTATAGGTCCGTAGACACTTGCATCATCATGTTATGGCTCATGAATCGAGGTGACTTGTGGGAAATGGTCCCGAAATTGATTTATTAAACATGAGATGATGGTCTCATAAAGAGAGAGAAGTTTGAGCTCAGAGATGTGAGAGGTATCTCGAACTGATTCCGGGTGACTTTGGACTAGCAACTGATGGTGTTGCCCCTGATTTTTGCTGAAAAATGTTGAAAAACAAGAAAAAGAAAATGAAGCGACTCATTGGTGATGTTAAGCGTAAAATTTCTTGAGGTAGATCCCATTGCGGGGTTTCTACAAGATTTGTCCATCAGAGTCAACGAAGAGGTATGCCCCCTTGCTAAGATGAAGGTCATTGGCAAGGCGGGGTGACGGAATCTGGTCTTTTATGGGAAGAACCAATTCCACACTATGGTTTAAAGGGAATGGGGTAAAACCTAAGGTGGTCTTACAGATATCTCCATCATCGCGTAAGTGGTGCTGCGATAAATAAGGTAGATCTTCCATAGCCGACGAGGTGAAAGGGAAACTGGTGCTAGATATCATGAAAATGGTATTGTTTATGGTTTTTGTGGCCTTGCCCCTAGTCTCTATTGGAGGGAGAGGGGCAGGCTTGGAGACAGAAGGAGTCTTTGATGGACTTGGAGGTAGGTGCAAAATCATCTCAGTTGGCTAGACATGAGTCAACATATCTTGGGGCCTCAGAGGTATGGTAGGTGGTTTAAGATACCACACAGGATCTCCCAGTGTGAGATCCTATAGATTGCAGGTTGCCAAGATAGACTTACTGACGATCTCAGATGGTAGGAAAAGGAAAGTGAAAAGGAAAAGGATCATGTTGATTGGGAATGAACCCCACTATTTCCCTGGTAATTGAGGTTGTGGCTGTGGCTGGGGAAACAATGGAAGAGACAGGTCTGATCGATCATCGATGATGGTGGAGACAAGAGGGTCTGTAGAATTGGACATCATGTAAATGCACATGGTGTCTGAAGAAGGTGGTGGTGGGTGGACTTCTTTGATTAAGGTGATTTTAGACTCAAGAGAATGTTGACGGAGGTCAGCGAGTGCCATTCGAAATTTAGGCAAGTCTTGGAAATGGTGAGAATAATGGCCATACAAGCCGTAAAGGGTGCAAGCATGGTTTGTCCTCGATGCATTGTTCCTGACTATTGGTGCGGTTGTGAGTTCAACCACAGGGATGTTTTCATTTGTATCCATGGCATCTAAATGTGCACAGATCATTGGGATTTCAGGGCAATTCTGAGTTGGATGGCCCTGTTGCTCGCAAACAGCACAAGGCAGGATTGGACAAGGTTCTGCGGTAGCTTTGGCATTCTTTCCCCTAGCTCTTTTGGGTTGGGGCTATGATGGTGCAGGTGCATAATGCATCTGCACAGCTGGGGGTGCTTGCAGTGGCACCATTACAAATGGGCCAATGCCCCCAAGTGTTGTGGGTGGGATAATATGAGTGGCAGGGACATTGCCCCCATGTATGATAGTAGGGGAAATGTAAGTGGATGGTCTGTTGCCCCCCTATGTGGTAGGAGGGGCAGTGTGTGTGTAAGGGCCACTGCCCCCATGTGCAGCAAGTGGGCCAGCTTGGCTAGACACTATAGGTGGTGGAAACTGACTAATGAAAGTCTACATGACTATGCTTGGGCCACTTGCTAGGTTGTGGGTGACAGGTTGTGATGTGGACATGGGTCCACTTGCTATGGGTATGCCCAAAAATGGATCCGGATTTGCACTAGCCATAGGGCTTGATGGTGTAGTATGGAGGTCTTGTTCAAACTGATATGGATCAGAATTAGAATCAAAGGCTGTGTGGCCCTCTAATGATGTGGGAGATCACTGAGAATGGCTTCGACGATGTCGACTGAGTGTTCCAAATGGTTGTGGTTCACCTCTTAGGCATGAAGAAGAATGTGGAGGATCAATTGTGTTAGATTCTATGTTTAAAACTTGGTGGGAATGAGATTTGGACCCCAATTTTAGTGCCTTCATATTGGCTAAAGGTGGTCTCTCGGCCACCAATACTTCCAGAAGACAACGCTTGGCTTGTTCCTCACAGGTGTTTCTACTCAATCGAAAGGGGTCGTTTCCTGTTTTGCTTGGCAATTCCTCTCAGCGGCCAGCTACTTTGGGGTTCCTGTGGTACTCCTCATAATGAGCTTCAGGGCAGAGCCCAAGTACTTCCCACAGTTGAAGCAGTCATGGACTTATGTCCTCAAAGACTGCAGAGTTGTTTGTACTTAGTGTAAATTAGTAAATTTTAAGGCTCACTCAGAGTCGTGAACTGAGTTGGGTTAATTAGTTGGTATGGTGTATTTGTGTGTTTGTTTTTCTGGTATTTGGTTGCTGTAAATGGTTTATGAATTCATCATGGTAGAGTTCATGTCATTGTGGTTGTGTATGCAATCATAAATAATCAGAAATTGTTAACAAATACAGTGATTAACCCTGAATGTTTGTTGGACTAACTAGATGTCTACCTCACACTGATATTCCTCTTCAACCAAGAGAAAGTGTTGGGCTCTCAACATAATGGGACTAATCCCATCCATAGATCCTCAGGTCACCTCTCGGATTCTAGGTTGGTTAACAGGGAGGACGCTTAGCATTGTGAGAAGCCCTCCTTCTCTACCCCCTCTACCTTCCAGGTCACCCGGTTTTAATGGTTTGGAAAAATATAGTGGAGTTCCTAGATCTATACGAGCTTTCCCTTCGTTGTATCCCAGAATACCCCGGAGGGTGATGACTAGGTAGAGGAGGAAGGGGAAGCAAGACAGTATGTTTCAAAAGTTGATTTTAGTTAGACTAGGCTCATTTTATGAAGCCATAATCATTTACTTGAAATTTACACATTGTTCATGAAATGAATTTCTGAAAATGGTGTGCTGGACAGAGGCAGCTGAGCCACACTGACAGTCCCTATGAAAGCAAATAGTGAAGCCCAAAAATGGGTCACACACCTGTAAAAGTCATGTTTTTGTGAAGTAGATTCTGATCAAACCGTGAGGAATTACCTCAAACGGTTGAACACCCACTTTGCAGATGGGCCCTTTTACCCCTAATCATGTGCAGATTCTCAAATGGCTCAACTGTTTGGGCAGAAAATGAGCCCAAACATAGGTGAATTTTTAGAAATTTGCTTCAGCCATTTTTGCACAGTTGAGTGATTTGCAAACCAAAGAATGGCCGACAGTAACTGGTACTGTGGCCAAATGGGCTTGAATTGGCCTTGAGGAGGCTCAACAATAACTAGGAATGTAAATAAACAAGAATCTAAGCTATATTTAATGGAAAACTAAACCAGGGAAAAAAATAGAACTAAAAACTAAAACTTTGAAAAATAAACCCAGGGATCCTATGGGATCGACCTAGTATGGTCGCCAGTTTTGTAGTAAGGACTTCTCCCTACTACAGGGGCAAGAATGGCTCCCTTCTGTCTATAGGATAGAATGGTAGGTTTTTTCTAGTGGGTAAATGCAGAAAATGAAAACATAATGTAAATAACAGAAACAAAAGCTAAACTATGAGTAGAGAATAAAAATGTAAGGTAAATGGCACTAAAGTAAACTAAGAAAAGATGGAAAAGATGGAAGCATTGGTGAACCCCTTTGAAAACATAGGTTAGGGTTCTGCCTCCAAAAACCTACAAGCACAGACTAATTTACAATAACCTAGAAAACAATGTTAACAACAAAACCTGCAAATGAACTAAGGGTTAGAAATCAAAGCAAACTAAACAACTAAGAAACAAAAATAAACATGGGTATACCTTCTCTTGGGTGGAAATGGGCCACCATACCCAAGCTTATGGAAGCACCTCTCTTGGTTGGGGAGCTTTGGCTCAATGGAAATGGAGGAGAGGGAGTGTGGGTGGCTTGAGAGGAAAATGTGTCTCAAGGCATCCACGGGCAGCATCACAGTATGCAAGGGAAGATTTTTTTTAGAGTGACCCCCCACCCTCCTTTTATAGCTTTTTCAAAGGGTTTTAGGGTTTTAAGCCCTTGGTGAGGGCTTTATCCCCTTCCGCGCTAACTTTAGCCCCTTTTAGGATTTTATCCCCTTTTTGAGGGCTTTAGCTTCTAGGAGGCTATTTTGGGCTCCTTTTTGGGTTTTTTTAGCCCTTTTTTATTCATCGTTAGTCTATTTTGAGGGTGTGGGGGTCTAATGGAGGGATATGAGGGTCGTGAGATGGTGTCCTTGGGTGGTGTAGGCCATTGAGAGCTTAGTGGGGGATTTTTGGGTTAACATATTTCCCCCTGATGTGTGAGGGTAGGAGCTCAACATATGGCTGATGGACATCATAGGATTTGTTGTGTGGAGGTGGTGCTTCCAGGGCTGGGTCATGGTGGCTTTTGGTTTTTGTATTAATATGGTTCCCATCAATGGGTGAGATACAAATAATGTGTGACATGTATATGGATGAGGCAGGCATCCCCATGCTCATGACAATGGCCTCCTATTCCTACCAAAATTCCCTCAGACATCCCTAAGTTTGGGGGTAAGGTAGGAGAGGATCCCCAAAATCACATTATTTCATTACACTTATGGTGTTCATCTAACAACATAGTGGATGACTCTATCAAATTGTGGTTGTTCCAATGCACACTCACCAGTGTTGTGGCCAAGTGGTATATCGAACTTCCTCATGCCACCTACTTTGACTTTTCCTCATTATCCTATATGTTCCTTCAATATTTCCAGTTACCCATATGTTATGATGAGGGAATGGATATCTTATTATATTGTCAATAGAAGACAACTACCCATATCACGGATCATATCCATGAATGGCATCATCTCTATAGCTTGTGTTAGATCCAGTTAGATGATAGGATCTTCCTCGACTGGTTCCTCAAAACCTTACTCCCCCCATAGCCAAGGACGTCGCATCTGTGTGCTTGCAAGCCAAATAGGAATCCATCTTGAAGGATCAACAATTCGATCTTATATACACCCAATTAGATTACTTGTATACCATTATTCCCGATGCTCCCCGTGTCGAAACCTCACGTCATGATACATCAGGGGAATCCCATGCTGTTGATGGAGTTACCTTCTGTATTACCCATAATTCTCAATTTTATCTGGCCTCTCCCATTATTCCACCCCATCTTGGTAACACCCATAGTGTTTCCCAACCAAGTTACGCCCATGATATTTCATGTGTAAAGACTCAGTCCGTAGCTACGCCCTCCTAGTTACATTGCTAACCTTTCATGCATAATGGCTCATTTAGAAACCATGCCATTCTATGCGCATTCCACACAAGCCCCTCACATTCATGGACAGACTTGTTTGACAAATTCATGTACTAGCCAAATAGCTTCCTTTGTATCCCCACCAGTTGCTCCTGCTTATTACCCATCACCAATAAAACCCACTTCAGCTCTATCCCCAACTCCTCTTGCTCCTCCAGGATAGGTCTACACATAGGAGAATTTCCCTAACCAACCCACCTCTAATAACTAACAAGAGAAGAAAATGAACTAGAGAGGTTGGAATAGAGGCAATAACCAGCCTCAAGGAGGTGTCCAACAGTCAAACCCTCCAAACAATAACAAATCCAAACCCCCTGCACAAAACAATTATGGACTAACCATGCATGTGATATATGTAACACCTATGATCATTATACCCACCAATGTCCTCACTTGACTCATGTCCACCACTTACTCCAAAAACATAGTCAACGTGATCCCAATGTGGTTGCTCTGGCTCATCCAAACCCAGCACCACCGTGTCCTCCACCTATGCTGATCCAAAAACCCCTACCACACCAAGGGATGGTTGTAAGCTATCCCTTGCCCCCACAAACTTCTACAACCACTACTATGGCTCAACCAATTGACCCTAGTGTCCATCACCTCATGAAGTTATTGTCTGATGTCATCCTCCAGACTTGATGAAACCAATATGGTACCACCATGAAAAATGTTGACCCATCTACAACATATACCTCCACCATGACTGATATGTATTTTCATTTATGGATACCCCCTACGGATGGGACTGCCAAATTCTTGTGGTTCCCTTTATGTCACATCATGAACAACGCCACTACCAGAGTTGCACTCAACTATAGTATTGTTGATGAGTTGGCTGAGTCTCCCACAACCATGTCTACTTTGGAAGTGCTCAAAACCAGTCCTTCACAACATAAAGTTTTGTTATCCATTCTAGGTTCCATCGATCCATCTGATTCTAGGTTGATCACCTTCAACCTTGAACAAGGAGAAACCTAGATGCCATCATCCATCGCCTTCCAATTTTTTGTCATGATTCAAAATTTGGTTATCCACTGATGCATCATTGATGAGGGGGGATCAACTTGTGTTATGTCAACCTTTGTTCAGTAGAAACTTGGATCCCCAACCCTTCAACCTTCCACCATCGTTCTTCACACCTATGATGGATTCTTGGCTCAGCCCCAAGGTGTTCTCATGAACCTCCTTGTTGATTTAGCAAGTAAAACTGAGTTGATTAACATTGAGCTTGTCAATGCCCAACTCAATTACAACCTCCTTTTAGGACTTAGTTATATCTATGCAATGCGAGCCGTTTCCTCTACCGTATTTCGACACTTGATGTTCCCTCGTGATGGGAATATCATGACCATCGACCAACTTATGTACTATGATCTGAAGGGTTCGGCCATAATGGAACACATCCTTCCCACTATCAACACTACCATTGAGGGCATGTCCTTTCCCTCCTTGTCTGTCATTGGCCCTAGCTTGTTTTCCAATGATCCTATGATAGACACCTTTTTTTCCTTAACACCTCCACATTCATCGATTGATATATCATATTTGTGCATTATCACATCCGATAGTGTTTTGACCTCTTCATAACCCCAGTCACAAATTCAAGCACAATCCTTCAAGAATTATTGGGGTTCATTCCTGGTCCACATGTTTCCATTCTTTTTTTCACCATCCAACATTGTGAGCAATCCTATCATGGCTACTCTCAACTTGACTAATTTCACTTTGAGTATTCCTATGTGGTACCTCTAACCACCTACCCCACCGCCGACCCCCCAAGCCATGTTGACTCTAGTCCAGCCTATTGAGATGATGTCACACCCACCTCCCACTCTACCAAATACTACTCATGTCTCTACTACTACTCCTCCTTCTCCAAGGAATTTTGGGGGCAAGGTGACCAAATCCATGACAAAACTGTGTCTTGCTTCTATCTGTGCTTTGTGTAATGTCCAAGGCCACGTGAAACAAAAATGTTCTGATTTTCCTCTCCTTTGCACCCACATGGACACAATAGAAGATACTGATGGTGTCGTAGTGGAAATTGTCCCATATCCACCAATGTTTAATAATAATTCATTGCTCTCCAACCACCCCTGTGTAGTTTGAGGCCTATATGGTCATTATTCTCAACATTTCCTTGACTTGCATGAGTATTGGTCACTCCTTTGTGACCTTAGAAATTGCTCCCGTGAGTCTAAAATTACTTTCCACCCTATGGTTTCTTCCTCGGACACAACCATCACCATCTTCATGATCTCTAGTTCGAGTCCTACTTATTTATCCTCAGTCATGGAATATCCCTCTGATCTATCAACAGACTGCTTTCACAATTATCAGGAGATCCTTGAATCTCTTTCAACTCCAGAGTATCCTTGGGATGATATGCACCATCTCTCCTATTTCATCCCCGATGATCTTTCTTCATCATTGGACCAATACTCCATCGAAACGAAATACTTCATCCACGGAAAGGAATACTGGTTCAAGAACCCCATTCCGACACCTGACCAATTTGAAAAGGGAAACATGGCCAACATTTCACCAACCATCAAGGTCAATATATCAACCACATCAATAGTAATTGAATATATTACACTCGAAGATTCTTGCTCCCCTAAAGAGGTTGCTTCATACAAAGCACATTTTCAGGAGATCTGTGATATTTTTTCTTGGTCATATTTTGATATGCCTGGGCTTGATCCATCTATTGTCGAACATTGTATCAACGAATGGAATGATGTTGCACTCATTCACCAAAACAAACAGCCTATTCACCCATCAAAGGCTCTCACTGTTAAAGTCGAGATTAAGAACTTGCGTAAAGCGGGTTTCATCTAACCCATTGTGTATACCACTTGGGTTTCCAATCTCGTTCTCATCAACAAAAACTAGGGTACCATTCATGTCTGTACTGACTTTCGTGACTTGAATTTGGCATGTCCCAAAGAAATTTTCCCCACTTCGTTCATTAACTAGATCATTGATGCATGTGCCACCATGAAGTAGTTTCTTTCATGGACGGTTTTTCTAGTTATAACCAAATTCAAATATGGAAAGAGAATCAGTACAAAAGCACTTTCACAACTCCTTAGGGCACATTTGCATACCGTGTTATGCTATTCGTCCTTAAAAATGCTAGAGCCACCTTTCAGCAGGCCATGACGTTCTGCTTCCACGACCTCATCCACATTATCGTGGTCTACCTATATGACCTCACAACTCGATCTTGGAAGCATTCTCAACATTTATATTACTTATGCCAAGTCTTATTGCAATCTCACAAATATAACGCCCACTTGAACACCCTCAAGTGTGTGTTTTGTGTCCATGTCAGGAACTTAATAGGGTTCATCGTATCTCACAAAGGGATTGTGTTGGATCCTTTAAAGGTTCAAGCCATTATGAATCTTCCTCCGCCATGTACTTTGTGCGAACTACAGAGTGTGCAAGTCAAGGCCAGCCTCCTTGGGTCATTTCATTATGGATTATGCAATGCAATTCCATGGGTTCATATGCTTGCTCCCTGCCAATGTTCCTTTTTTTTGCAATCAACATGCACTAGATAGCTTTGATGCACTGAAACAAGCTCTAACTTCTACTTTGTTGTTTTCTCCTCCCGAATTCACCAAGGAGTTTATCCTCTATGTGTCAGCATCTGAAAAGGCTATTGCTAGTGTCTTGGTCCAAGAAGATGATTCTCGTTAAGAGCACATGATTAACTATGTAATTCAAAATATTTTCAGACCCCTTTTTAGTTACTCCCACAAAGATAATATATCCCTCGTCATTGTCTTTTCGATACAGAAGATATACCACTACATCTTCTTGAGCCGCACTCGAGTCTTGGCCAATTTTAACCCAATGCAGTATCTCTTGAGCCATCTCCTTGTTCAAGGTCGCGCTTTCAAGTGGATTTTTCATTCTCCAAGAGTACGATATGGAACTCTTAGCCCCAAAAAGCACAAAATATTTGGTGTTATCTTTCTTAATGGAAGACATGCCATTTTCATTTGCATCACCATCAGTATTCTTGATGAATTCTTATTTTTCATCTCTATAGAAGACCCATGGTATGGAGGCATCCTCCTATACTTGTGCACACGGAAATTTGAGCCCCATTTAATCCATGAAGATCATCATCATATCTAGCGCAAAGTTACTCATTATCTCTTCATCAATGATTTCTTGTATCGCCATGGTGTTGAAGACATATTGCGTCATTGCCTCACCCACGATGAAGCTGAGAAAGTCCTGAATAACTGTCATAGTGGAGCCTATGGTGGCCACCTCTCTATTTTAGATATCATCGAAAAGATCCTCTATGCCAATTATTTATGGCCCACCATATTTGCTGATTGCATCAACGTAGTTAAACATCATCACAATTGCGAGGTCTTTTCTCCAAAAGTAAGGAAATATCCTATGCAGCTACATCATATCATTACAGTCGATCCCTTTTGCAAATGGGTGATTGAATTCATGACCTGCAATCCTCCCCTGACCAACGAACATAAATACATCATTGTGGTTGTTGCTTATTTCACCAAATGGGTTGAGCCCATGCCTACAATCAACTATAAGGAAAATATCATGGTATGGTTCCTTTTTAACCATGCCATCACTCGTTTCGGTGTCCCCTAGTAGTTAGTCTCAGACCACGGTTCTCGTTTTGAGGAAATTTTTTGGATAGATCTTTCTGCCATGTTGAATTTTGAACACTAGTATTTCTCCACTTATTATCGACAGGAAAATGGACAAGATGAGGCTGTCAACAATATCCTCAAAACCATGTTCCAATTAATGGTATACAAAGATAAGTCCAACTGGTACCACTTGCTCTTTTCTGCCCTCTCAGCCTACCAGAAACCAACAAAAACCACCATCAGTTTTACCACAGGGGCTGCACTTGTAGACCAATATTTTATCATGTTAGTTCATATTGTGGGTTTTAAAATTATCAAAAATCAAACCAATATATTGTAGGTATTGGGGGGATGAGGGGTTTAAGGTGGGCATGGGTAGGGTGGTTTATAAGGATTAAGGTATAAAAAGGGGTGGGGATTAGGTTTTAAGTATTGGGAGGGGGTTTCAAAAAAAATAGTTTGGGTCAATATCTCTCAAAATTAAGGGTATTCTTTAATATACCACGATCGCACGTGCTATGTGAGAGGTTCACTAAGTGAATTCCCTGTGAGTTTTACCCCTTATCACTTATTCCATGGTGTGGATTTGGTACTTCCCATTGAGTGTAATATTTAATCGCTCTACCTTTCCTTCGAACTCCACCCTGACACCTCACCATTAGAAAAATTCCTACTCATGCTTGAACAAACCAATGAGGACCGTCGGGTTGCTCTCGAGATGATTGAAGAAGCCAAGACTCGGTCGATGTCCCATTTTGACTCCCACATCCACCCATGCACCTTTATAGAGGGGTATCTAGTCCTAGTTACAATAATTGTACCCATATCTACCCATATTTGACATTAATTAATCATTTTTCTCTTATTCCTAGATTCCTAGATTTCTTACTATGTTAGTTGGCATCCACTTGCACCTAGAACTTAACAAATGCTAAAACTTACTAAAGGAGCATTTTATAAAAATCATGGGAAAAATTATAACAACTATGCATTCATTCTAGAATAGCAAAAGCACAGTTCTTCTTTTTCCTAAAGATTCCTTTTTTTTTAGCGGGTTTAAGGAAGAAGGGAAAAGCTAGTCTAGGAGTAACTATATTGTTTTTTTCCTTAACCATCCTCCTCATTTTTCTCCATTAAAAAGTATGGATATTATCTCTTTCCATCACTTATCATCTGATACATCTCACTCATCCAATTTGTGAGCATATTGACAAATTAGGAAAGTGATTTATGCACCTATGGGGGATTTTGACTAGTTTAGTAAGCCTGCTTTTTGTCCAATTAGAATAACATCCTTATTATTTCAAATATCTGATGTAATTATATACTTGTATATCCTATTACTTCATGAGGTTGGTTTATGTACACTTATTCAATACAGGATTTTGTTATGCTCCATATTCAGTCTCCTTTTTGTGGAATTTTGCATGTTTGACTAGTCATTTTGTGAGTGTAATTGATTTACAACTTGTGATTAATTTAAACATGGTATCAAATCATTTTTTTATTGATTTCTATCCTTCCATATTTCTATTTCAGGTTTTACATAACTGACTGGGAGTGCATTCTACTGGTTAAAGGGAACAATTTCTAATATATGGACCAATCTCAAAGGATAATCTTGACTCCATTCAATTTCTTCGAATGGAAAGATGAGATGGATAATTTTTTGAGGGATAAATTCCTATGTAGGGTTAGTATGGAAACTGTGGTAGATCCCAATGCAAATACAGAATAAATTAAATGACACAACAGGAGGGATGAGTCCTATGGTCTTAATTTGTGCTTGAGCATTTCAACAGACCTCCTCTTCCATCTTGATGGATTGACATCACCAAATGAAGTTTGGGAGAAACTTGAATATCTATTTGGAAATACATATGAAATGAGAGGACATCAACTTGAGAATGAGATGATCTCATTGAGTCCCAACAACTTCATATCCTTGCAAGTATTCGTTTCCAAGTTTAAGGCCCTAGTTATGTAGTTAAAACAATGTGGAAATAAAAAGAAGGAAAAGAAACTAGTCTTGACCATACTTTAGAATCTTGGTCCTGACTACTCAGTGTTTGTTTCAACCTTCCATGCCACCAAATTGACAACACAATCTTGGAATATGCCTAAGCTTGCTGACTTGATGGAATCCGTCACCCATGTGTAAGATAAATTGGTAATGACGGGCACCATTAAATCTTCCAAAGACCAAGATTTTGTTGCTGGAGTTTCGAGGGTAGATTCAAAAGGCAAGAACAAATCCAATTCAAAGAAGCCACCTGTGAAAAATAGAGACAATTCAAAGTCTCAAGAGGAGCCCTCAGGATCCAAGAAGAACTTCTAGAAGAAGAAGAACAAAGATGAAATGAGTAAGTTTGCATGCTACAGTAAGGGCTATCATCCTGAGATCTCTTGTATGAAAAATAAAATTGGCATGTTGACCCAACTCCTGGAGAAGAACAACATCTCCATTACTAAATGCGCAAGAAATAGGGAAGGAGGATCAAATTCAGAAGACAAGGAGAGAGTACATGTCTTGGTTTCCATCACTTCAAGATCATCCACCTTCATAATTGATTCTGGATCTTATAGACACATGGTTTTGACAACAGAGACCTTCTCCTCTCTTGATAATTCGAAAGGTCCAAAAATTGTTTTGGGAGATGACTCTATTACTTATAGTTTGGGGAAGGGTAGGACTGATATTTACCATGGTTCTTTCAATGATGTATTGTATATCCCAGGTGTTGATGCTAACATCTTGTCAGTGTATTAGATGACCCACACTGGGTCTCCTAATAAATTCATCTTCTCTCCGAACTAAGTTTAAATAATAGAGATTTCAAATTGTAAAGTCATAGCAAAAGGTGTTGTGGATCACAATTCGAAGGTATACAAGTTTTCCCATTTCCTACCTTTCTCAAACCCCTCAGATATTCTCACTCATTCTAATGAAGCAAGAAATATTTTGCATGAGAGATTTGGCCATCTTAAATACAAGTATATTTCATATTTTAGTTTCAAATACATGGTCATAGGGTTACCAAAGATCAAGTTTTCTAAGGGAGTCCTCCAAGGTTGCATCCTAGGAAAACACCCAAAGCATAAGTATGAGAGACATAGTCATGAGAGAGCCTATGCTCCCCTTGGGTTAATCCATAGTGACATTTCTATTCTATTCCCTAATATGTCCATGAGTCAATCCAAATATGTCCTAATCTTCATAGATGACTTTTCCAGAGTTGGGGAACTATTTGGGAATCCTAGTGACACTAGGAGGACTAGATCTCAATTTGAGAATGCCCTTTGTGTGAAAGACCCATTCTTTGCTGAGAAGTGTTATTTGATGGTTGAATCTAACCATTAGAAATATTAATATGCATTAGATGATCCAATATGGAAAACAACCATGAAGGAAGAATACATCTCGCTCTAGAAGAATGACACATGGGAACTAGTTGATCTCCCCTTGGGGGGAAAGCTAGTAAAGTGTAAGTGGGTTTATAAAAGAAAATTTTGATGCTAATGGTTCAACTTTTAAATATAAGGAAAAATTGGTATCTAAGGGATACTCACAATTCTAAGGTATTGATTACAATGAGAATATTGACATATTAGGAAAGTGATTTATGCACCTATGGGGGATTTTGACTAGTTTAGTAATCCTTTTTTTTGTCCAATTCGAATAGAATACTTATGATTTTGAATCTATGATGTAATTATATATTTGTACAACCTATTACTTTATGATTTTGGATGATGTACACTTATTCAATACAGGATTTTGTTATTCTCCACATTCAGTCTCCTTTTGTGTAATTTTGCATGTTTCACTAGTAATTTTGTGAATGTAATTGATTTACGGCTTGGGATTAATTTCAAAAATCGTTGTTTACTAACAAGGAAATGATAAGCTATGGAAAGGAAATTTTTATTTCATGTGCTATGGCCCATATATTATCCATCGATGTCTAGGAAATGAGACATACATTCTTGTTGACTTTGACAACCACCTCTTGAAGAATCCCCACAATGGGCTCTACCTCAAGAGTTCCTATTCCTGAATTCTCACCATGAGTCCCCTTGTATCATATTTTTTCTTTATTTTTTACATTGTTTTTACCATGAGTCAGTGAATCCCTCTAGTAGTCTCTCCATGTCTAGCCGCAGTGATTCCATTGTAGTACTCTATCGTCTCCTATGCCAGTGAGTGGGTGGATCTAAACCCTCCAAACTAATATTTTGCTACTTCTACCCTGCTGGAGGGTGCAGTCCCACATATACACATGCACACAGTACGTCATACACATGATCTAGATACCACAATGCTAGTAAGCTATATATGATTGCAACCACAAAGAGTCATGTATACGTACCGTCAAGACTCTATACCTATCCTGGAAGTCGAGGAATCTACGCATCTCCTCGGTAATATGTGATCACATATGGATAATTCTCTATGAGGATTGGAAGATGCTTCCATTATGCAAAAATATCCCAGGTGAAGAAATGACCTACTAGACTTCCTCCCTCATCGATTTTTCAGGCCATTTCTCGAAATTCATCTCGAATTTTGTTCCCTCGCGCGAATCACCCGACACACATACTGGCATGTTCATGAGTCATACTCTCCATCCATATTGCATAGTTGGCCTTATTTTACTGCCATCCATCATCCTATAAGGAGGCCCCATCCGTGTTCCTCAGTTCTTCCTATCATCCATGTTTACAACATAACCTCTTTCCATACATAAAATGCTTCATCCTTTCTTAACTGAACATTACAAAGTTTATGTTAATCTCTTTTCTAACTCCTAAAAGAATGAAAATATTGCCGAGCATGCTTGATTCATTTCACGCTCATTAAAGTATTTGAACAAGCTTCTACGTGGCCTCGTTGATATCATTTTTTAGACTACGTAGACTATTAAAAGAAAAGTATCACCCTAGCACCTTTAAGCTAAGAATGTTTCCCTTTGTATCCTTTTATGCTTTCTCAGACATTGGGACCATAACTTACAAAAAAATATCATTATGGGTTGTATTTAATCTCTTTTCTATCCCTCTAATAAAGAAAATATTGTCGAGCAAACTTGGTTTCATTCATGCTCGTAAAAGTATTTGAATGACCGTCCAGTTAGTATAGGTTTAACCTTTTCCAATCTGGTTGGACTACCAATGGTAAAGAAGTCTCTCTTCCCCTATGGTTGAGAGAGATCTCCTTTCTATACTTTTATCCTTTTTGGGGCTTAGGGGACTATTTATGAAAAAGAGAACCAATAGAGTATTCTTCCTATTTTCAGACTCTCTAAAAATGAAAACACCATCGAGTATTTACCTTCTCGGGATCGACCAAAATCCATGAGATCATATCATATTGACCATACTTTTATTCCTTATTCATGCTCCTTAAACTATGAAGAAGGCCCAAATGGTGTCTTTAGGTGCCACCACATATGATCTCACATTATGGAAGCTTTCCCACATTGGGTCTCCTTTGTTCAGAGTACTCTGTAAATAGAATTATTTGGATCCCATGGATATCACTATTCCAGTTACCTCCCTTAGTATTTCCCATTGGAGTTATCTCCCCTGTTTCAATACTATGATTCCTC
Source organism: Pseudotsuga menziesii (assembly GCA_001517045.1). Classification (NCBI taxonomy): domain Eukaryota; kingdom Viridiplantae; phylum Streptophyta; class Pinopsida; order Pinales; family Pinaceae; genus Pseudotsuga; species Pseudotsuga menziesii. The sequence continues at coordinate 121,783 of LPNX010501617.1, forward strand.
TCCCATGAGTCAGTTTCATTTTATACCAAGTCATCCTTATCATCATACTCTCAACAAAGGAAGTTCGATTCCCACGTACTCCCCTTCCCTCATTCCCCCATTGATTGTGTCAGTCCTTTGACTATTCCAGATCTTTGGTTATCGCCCTCGTGCTTCTAGTCAAGGAAACATCATTTCATTGATTATTTGTAGGTCTCCCTCTGTCGACATCAAAACATCTATTCCAGAGGATAGAATGAGAGGTCCTAGTATCTTGGTTTCATCCACCTCATTGATGAGTTCCTTGGACCACTTGAAATGAGTCATTATTTCCTTTTGGGTTGGTTGTGTCTCATGTTCTCCACTTCAACTACATCATTCATATAGGGTATTGGTCCATTCATTATTTGGTCAAAGACCCTAGTTGTCACCTCAATATAGCACATTGGTGAGTCTACTATGGGACCCATATAGTCTCATGTACCTTATGATTTCTAAGCTGAATTGGTGATAGTGTTTAGAATCCCACAGTATTATGCTTACATGTATATCCAATGCTTGATGCTGCATATTCTACCAAAGATATTTAGATTCCCAATCATTGAGTCCATCCATTTATCTATACCTACAGATCCAGTAGAGCATCAATTGTGATGATATTATATTACATGAGAATAGTATTGTTCTTATGTATCGGTTCTTCAAATCATTATATGTATTTAGCCTCCCATTGAGGCCACTAGTTGTATATGTATTGATTGAATCACATTATTTTAAGCCTTGATCCCCATTATTTATTATTTTGACATTGTTATGAGCATCAGTATGCACACCTCTTCCATATACATTTCACACATTATATGTATCTCATCCATTTTTGAGAAGTAATACAAAAACCAAAAGTCATCGTAGTTCAAACAAGGAGACTTCCCTTCTCCATGGTCCTCTCCAATATATCCATCGTTGTCACCATTTTACAATGATACTATGATGTCTATCGGACATACAATGAGGTCCTGCCCTCACACATCAAAGGGAAATATGTTAACACAAAACATTTCTCAACTAGCTCTCTATGGTCTAAACCATAGTCGTACATCATATTCCCACCATTATTTACTCAATTTTGACCTTCACAATTATATTTACACTAAAAATGGTCCAAAACATCATTATTCCTTGCCATAAATGAAGGGCTAATGAGCATTTATTGTGATTTATCCCCACTCTCTCCCAAAAAGAGTCAAAAACCCTAAAAATGAGAATGGGTCAAAAAACCAAAGATAAATACCATGGACAATAAAATACCATCGGTCAAAAAACCCTCGGACCATACTATAAATACATTGTGAAGGACCTCCCCAAAACACCTTTTTCCATTTGCCATCAGTCCCATCATACACTTTTCTCCATTGTTCCCATATTTTCCCACGCCATTCCCATGGTGTATGTTGAGTATTGATCCATACCCATTTGGATCCATTCCTCCATATGAAAACTAACTATGGAAGAGACTGGAGACCAAAACTGTGGAGTTGCAGGACCATTTCCAAGGACGGCTATGGTGACCCATATTCAAAAGAAAGGTGTGTTGATTTTTATTTCTTTCATAAGTTAGTAGTATATATATGAAAAAACAATAAAAATTGTTATTGTTGTTATATATATATATATATATATA
>LPNX010501617.1:123674-254829 GCA_001517045.1 Pseudotsuga menziesii
CGTTTTGTGATCAATTAGGTGTGGATATGAAAGTCCTCCTCTCCCAAATATGCTTGTCCTCAAGTAGAAAAAAACCAGGATGCTGCAAGATCTTCTCACCCTCGCAAGTGGCATATTCACTGGGTAACCCCTTCCACTATATCAGATACTCTTTGATGGTTATGTTCCTCAGTTTCCTTTCTCTGATCTGCAACACTTTCTCAGGTACTAAGACCAAGTGGCATTCATCATCCAAGGGATGAATTTCTTGTTATGTCACTGCATGTTGGCCAACTACTTTCTTCAAACAGGATACATGGAAAGCATTATGGATTTTACTTCATGATGGTAGTTCCAACTCATAGGCCACTTCACCAATTTTTATTAGAATATTGTAAGGCGCATAGAATCTTGGTTGAAGTTATTTAGTCCTATTATTCTTCAATATCTAAGGTTGCAACCTTCGGTAGACCAAGTCTTCTACCTGGAATAATCTATCAATTTGGTTCTTATATGCATACACTTTATGTTGGTTCTGGTCCATCTGTAAGATCCCTTTTAACGCCCTTAGAAATGCTTGGTTTCCCTGTAACCAATGTTTATCCTTTAGGGCTTTTCAATCTCCAAACATTAGATCTACAAAATATGGAGCCTAATACCCATAAAAGGCCATAAATGGGGTCATTCTGGTAGAAATATGAAAGGTAATATTATAGCATAACTCACCCAAGTGGAGCCAGGTCTCCCAAGATCTTTGTTTTCCTGTAACATAATTACAGATGTACCCTTCAAGTCATTGATTCACCCTTTTAATTTTTCAATCTATCTAGGGGTGATAGCTTATGCTCATGTTTAGGTTTGTTCCAACTATCTCAAATAGTTCCTACCAAAAGGCACTAGTGAACTTGTTATCCCTGTCACTGATAATAGTTCTAGGAAATCCATTAAGCCTGAAAATATCCTTGAAAAATAGAGCAGAAACCTCACTAGTTGAAATAGTGGACGTGAGTAAAAAAAATTGTGCAAATTTTTTCAATTTGTCAACCACCACATAAATGTTGTCTTTTCCTTGAGCCTTTGGTATTCTAGTGATGAATTCCATGGAGACACTCTCCCATTTCTATCCAAGAATAGGAAGAGGCTAGAGGAGTACAGTGAGGTGTGTGTGCTCCACCTTGTTCTATTGGAATGCAGACCATTCCCTCACCTACATGAGAACATCACATTTGAGACCCTTCCATGTGAATCTCTCTCTTATCTTCTGATAAGTCTTTAGAAAACAAGGGTGTCCAGCCACTGGTGCATCATGTGCAACTTCTAGAATCTTCTTACTTAGTGCAGACCCAGGCACTAAGAAAATTAATTTCTTATAGAATATGAGGTCATAATGTACCTTTTATTCTTCATTCTATATTACCCCATCCAAAACATCACAAGCAAACTGATTGTTAGAATATTCAGTGCCCAATTGTATCTTCCACATAGTTAGAATCTGCAGCAAAGAGAGTGTGGGCTCGTAGGAAAGTGAACCGGCCACAACATTCATTTTCCCCTTTTTATATTCAATATCAAAGTCATATGACTGGACTTTACACACCCATTTCTATTGCTTGTCATTGATCTCTTTTTGGGTTAGCAATGTCTAATATTGTTGTGATTAGTCTTCACTATGAATTTTCCTCCCACCAAATACTGTCGAAACTTGTCCAATGCATGCATAATGGACAACATCTTCTTTTCATAAATTGAATACATCCTTTCATGAGGCTACAAATTTTATCTCTCGAATGCAATAGGGTGCCTCTTTTGCATCAGAACAACTCCAATTCCTTCTCTAGAGGCATTGCATTAAAAAAAAAAAGGCTTGGATAAATCAAGTAAAGCAAGTACCAGATAGTTTCTCATGGTCTCCTTCATCTTTTGGAAATAGTTTTAACCTCCCCATTCCAATTGAATTCACCCTTCTTAGTCATATCTGTCAAAGGTGCAGTGAATAGGGAGTATGTAATGGGGATTTATCCCCTATTACGTGCAAATGCACCAACCTTAGCTCATCTAGATCATAAGGAAGAGTTCAATGGAATAACAAAAAACTAACTTACTATAGAAACCATGATAACAAATATTTTTTAGGGATTTTTTCATATATAAACTAATTACTACATAAAATAAAAGCAAAATACATTTTTCATGCAAGATGGGCCACCATAGTCATCCTTGGAAGTGGTTCCACAGCTCCACGGGTTGGTTCTCCAATCTTCTCCATGGATAGTTGTCAAACAGGGGATGGATACAAAGTGGGTATGGAGAGATATCAATGTACACTGTGGGAAATGACGTGGCAATGAGAATAATGGCAGGAAAGGATGTCGTATGTTTGAGAGAAAAATGGCACAACGTAAACACAAGTGAATGAAAAAGTGTTTTCGAAGAGCCCTTCACTATATATTTATAGTATGGTCTTCGAGTTTTTTAACCCATGGTATTTTATTTCCCTTGGTTTTTATCTATAGTATTTTGATCCTTTCTCATTTTTTAGGGTTTTAAACCCTTTTTGGGAGATAGTGGGGATAAACCATAATGAATGCTCACTATGCCTTCATTTATGGGAAGGAATAATGGTGTATTAGACCATTTTTGTGGAAATACGATTGTGAAGGTCAAAAATAAGGGAAATATGGTGGGATTATGATGTATGTATATGTTTCAGACCATGGAGAGCTAGGTGAACACTTTTTAGTGTTAACAAATTGTCCTGTGATGTGTGAGGGAAGGAGCTCATCGTATGACCGATAGATATCATAGGATCATGGGAACAATGGTGACAACAGTGGAGATACTGGCGAGACCCACAGAGAAGTGGAGCTTCCTCATTCGAACTATGATGGATTTCAGTTTTTTATTAGTTCTCAAAAATGGATGAGATACATATAATGTGTGACATGTATATGGATGACACGAGCATACCCATGCTCATAACAATGTAAAAAGAATAAATAATGGGATCAAGGCTCAAAACATGGGATCTGATCAATACATATACAAATGATGATACATAATGGTGGCCTCAATGGGAGGCTGAATACAATGTTGATATGAAGAACTAATCTATGGAAACAATGGCATTCTAATGGAACACAATATCATTGCAAGTGATGCTGCTACTGGATCTGGGAGTGTACATAACTGGAGGGACTCAAGGACTAAGAGCCATAATCTCTATGGTACAATATATAACATCAAGTACTGGAGATACAGGGAATCATAAAACTGGGAGCTCCTGAACACTATCACCAATGTAACCCAGAAATCACAAGGGACATGAGATTGTATGGGTCCCATAGGTAGAGTCACCAATGTTCTAGAATCAGGTGAGAATTGAGGTCATTAGAGGAAATTTCAATTCAAAATGGGCCTTTTAACTTTAATTCAAATTCCATGTCATCATGTGTTAGCCAATTAAATTAATTTAAATTTTAAATACCCTATAGGTCTTACACACTTTTTTAATATAAATTTGGGGACATGTATCATAATAAAAACTACTTTTTTGTTTGTATTTTCGACATATCTCCCCATGTTTTTACTCAAATTTTGATCAGGAGAGCTTGTTGGATGTGGAATTAAATTCCACATCCAACAAATACCCACTTGGCATACTTTCGATAGACCCTGCTACCCCAAAAAAAGAAATACCTGAAAAAATGTGATGATGATGTCATCATCACGTTTTTCAGGTATTTCTTGTTTTTGGGGTAGCGGGGTTCGTCAAAAGTATGACGAGTGGGTACTCTTTGGATGCGTTAACTTTCGCATCCAACGAGTACCCACTAGACATACTTTTGATAGACCCGGCTCCCCCAAAAAGAAAAAATACCTGAGAAAATGTGATGATGACATCATCACATTTTTCAGGTATTTCTTCTTTTTGGGGTAACAGGGTCCATCAAAAGTATGTCGAGTGGGTACTTGTTGGATGCAGAAGTTAATTCTGCATCCAACGATCTCTCCCAATCAAAATTTGAGTTAGAACACGGGGAGATATGTCGAAAATACAAACAAAAAAGTAGTTTTTTTCTTTTCTTCCTCCAAAATTAATAAATATTATTTTATTATTTTAACTATTTTTTTATTTTTTATTTTTAGGAGGACCAAATAATTAATAGACCAATACCCTGTACGATTCTCAATAGTGCAATGATGTAGCTGAAGTTGAGCATGTGAGACACAACAAACTCGAAAGGCACTAATGAGTCCTTTCAAGTGGTCCAAGGAACTCATCAATGAGGTGGATGAAACCAAGATACAGGGACCTATGGGTCTATCCTTTGGAATAGATGTGATGATGTCAACAAAGGGATACCTAAAACTAATCAAATAAATGATGGTTCCTTGACTATAAGAATAATAGGGATAACCAAATATGTGGAACAATTGGGGGACTGACACACTGAATGGGGGAACACGGGCAGGGGAGTAAGGGGGACTCAAACAACCTTTGTTCAGAGTATGAAATAAGGGTTAACCTGGAATAAAATGAAACTCACTCATGGGAGAGGGATCATAGTTGTAATACCAGGAAGATAACTACAAATCGGAAATACAGAGGGAGGTAACTCGACTAGTGGTATCGAGGGGATCCAAGGAAGAATCATTGCATAATACTCTTAAATTAGGAGACCAAATGGGGCAAAGCTGCCATACTATAATATAATATGTGGTGGTTCCTAAAGACACCATTTGGTCCTTATTCATAGTTTAAGTAGCACGAATAAGGGATAGAATTAAGCTCAATATGACGTGATCTCATGGTTTTTTAGAGAGCCCGAGAAAGTAAATGCTCAATGATGTTTTCATTTTTAGAGAGTCTGAAAAAAGGAAGAAAACTCTAGTGTGATATCTTTTTCATTACTAGTATCCTCATCCCAAAAAAGGATAAAAGTATACAAAGGACAGCTCTCCAAACCTTTGGGGGAAGGGAAAATTCTTTATCCTTGGTAGTCCAACCAGGCTGGAAAAGGTTAAACCTATACTAAGTGGATGGTCGTTCAAATAATCTTACGAGCATGAAAGAAACCAAGTTTGCTCGAAAAAATTTTCTTTATGAGAGGGTTGGAAAAGAGCTTAAAGACAACCTGTAATGATATTTTTCATAAAGTATGATCTCAATGCTCGAGAAAGCATAAAAGGATACAAAGAGAAACATTCGTAGCTGGAAGGTTCTAGGGTGATACTTTTCATGTAATAGTCTATGTGGTATGAAAAAGGAAATATGAGGACATATAGACACCCTTTCAAATAATTTAACAAGCTTGAAAGGAAGCAAGCGTGCTCGACAATATTTTCATTCTTTTAGGAGTTAGAAAAGAGCTTAACAGAACCTCTATAATGGTCTTTAAAGAAAGGGGGAAGTGTTTGATATATGGAAAGAGGTTATGTTGTGCACATGGCTCAGAGGAACATGGATGGAGTGGATGGCTCGTGAACATGCTAATACATACAATGGGAGACTTGCATGATGGCATGCAAATTGAGGTGCCCTCCAGGAAATGGCCTAGAAAATCATAGTGAGAGCACGAGACAAGGGTCTTGTCAAAAGACAGAGGGCAGAAAACTAAACCTAGTAGTTCGACTGATGTATCAAACAAACTCTAGGTGACTTAGTGGTGCACAAAAGAAAAAATAGACTAGATGGAGGCCTATAAATAGGGGGGACCACATGACATGTGTCATTTTCACTGGTTAGTGTTGAGTTGAAGTGGAGGACCCCATAACCCAACTATCAATTTCTTTCGATTGGACCAATGGTTTTTTGATTTGTGAATGGCAGGTAAAAGCTCTCATTGAACCCGTATTTTTTATTGGTTTAATTTGTGTTATTTCTGATCCTAGGGCCTATGCCGAGCTCAAAGGATTCTCGGGGTTGGGTCACACTTTTAGAGGGAAAAAGAGCGATGCAATTCGCTCATATTGGGCTAGCAAGAATGAACCAGTTGCACCTATTGGGAATACAGATGTGACCCAAATCACACCTATTCAGCAGACAGAAGCGACCTATATGCTCTTATTCAGGGTTTTTGAGCGACTTAGGTCACACAAAAAGGTCGAACAAGAGTGACTCAACCTAGGATGCTTTTTTTTCATGACTAGATGTGATAGGGACTGCGTGTATGTGTAGGATTTCAAAAGTGGAGTGGTCAAAGAGATATATTGGGAACCTCTAAGAGGAGGTGCATGATCATCCAACAGTGCATGATTTGCTTGCTTGGTGTGGGCTATGAAAGTTCTTCGAGATCCTGCTCATGCGTTCAACAAAGCTATTGTTGTACAAGATGATGAGATTTTGCGACTAGGAGGAAGAGTGTTTTATCATCTGGGAGAAGCGGATTGAGATCATGCTCCTCATTATCTATTTTATGACTAGACTCCCTGTATTGGGTGTGATCAGTGAAACTACACCAAAGCTCTCACATGGGGCATCACTAGACGACCTATGCGAGAGGAATTGCTATGCCTTTGAATTAGTGATCTCATTGTACATATTGGTGTGTGAAATTGTGAGTCTTGAGACTTGATTTGTAGAAATGATGTTGTTTCGTATACTGGGATCATCCGGACCGCACAAGATCTATGCCGGTCAGATCCGATATGGTGGAGCATGTACTGAGGGGAACCTACTTTGGATGGACCCAAATGTACCTGACTCAGGTTTGATGTGAGTCGAACCATTCTTGTTAAGTGGGAGAGGATTTATGTTTCCCCTCTTTCTTGTGCTCATTCGTTTTGATCGAACGCCTACTTTACGACCACATCTGGTGGTGTGTGAGGGAGGACCTCATGAGCCTCTCATGAGGAGGTGGAGCGAGATGATGGAGGAAGGTGGCTTAGTGGGATGATTATTCACCCAGGATATTTTCATACAGTAGAGGAATCTTCCAGTCCTTACATAGGACTACCCATATGTAGGGATGGATTACCAAGGAGACACGAAGATGCCTCGACCACACGACCAGTTCTGGGACCCAACGGTACGTATACATGATGTTGTTGTGGTTGCATTCATGTATAGTTTTACTAAATTAGTGGCAGCTAGTTTATTTGCATGATAGATACTAATGAAATATTGTGTGCATGTGTAGACATCGAACCACAGAATCTAGCAGGATATCAGATGCGTAGGGGCAGAGTGGAGGGTTTGGACCCACCTTCTCGCAGGAATAGGAGGCTCCAGAGTGCACTAGAATCAATACAACTTGGTGTTGAGATCTTACTGGAAGGGGTTATTAATGATGGATGGCAGTATCTTGACAATGACCTGATTGTTGCATGCTACCATTCTCCTCCAGAGTGGATCCCCCTGATGAGGAGGATCGCAGTTGCTACTGAGTATGTAAGAGCAGTGACACAAGGTGATGTTCCTATGGAGGAGGAGGATGACTCCAATGAGGAGGACATGGACCCATAGTATGAGGAAGATGACTCTAACTAGAATCTATTGATGTTTCCCCCCAATGCAGTGGTGCATGGGGGATTTTGTACTATGTGTATGATCAGTAGAGAAACCTTATGGAGCTTCTAATTTTGTGTTGAATATTATGACATGATATATATATGCACGTGGATGCACTTTTTATGTATTTTTATGAGTTTTTATGATTATTTTATTTCATGGTGATGCCTATATGATGTATATGACATATGTAAGCATGACTATATGATGATGGATGATGCAACTTGTTTCCTATATGCGATGATTGATGTGCCACTCTAGAACATCATTAGTCATTTGGTTTACTACACTATTGATACTTCTAGTAACATGCATGAATGTAATGGATTGAAAATGTCTAACCAAATTTCTAGTGTGCAAGAAATTTCTAAAGTAACATGGATCACATACTTGGTAGTAATTATTCAACTGGGAGATAAGCAGCTAGGAGTCTAAGAAGACATTGAGGTGACAAATACCCAAGTGGAGGGAAGCGACCAGGAGACCAGTGACACCATCATACTTAGCCTGGTTGTATGTAGAAATACCAAAACACATTCCATTGATATGGATCAACTCATGTCGTGGGGAATAAATAACACATGTAATCGAGGCGAGATTAGGAAACCATATACTTGCTTCGTCCGTGAAACCAATGTAGTGAGGTGAGGTAGGATCCATCTGGAAAAACCAAGGAAACAAACTGTGAGATTCATGACAAGAATGATGCAAAAAAAAAAACTATGACACAAGTGTAATGCATGGTGAACGAATTCAGGCATAGAACCTCTTGAGGTAGAGCCCATTGCTGGGATTCTTCAAAAGGTGGATGCCAAAGTCGGTGAGGATGTATTCCCCCTTGTTGAGGCATCGATGGACGACATATGGGTCGTACCACATGGAATCAAACTTTCCTTTCCCTAGCTTTTCATTGGCCTGATCATATATGAGGATTGAATCTCCCTCGCTAAAGGTGTGAGGGTGGACATTGGAGTCAAAATGGGACTTTGACCTAGTCTTGGTTGCTTCTATCATTTGGATAACAGCACAACAGTCCTCATTTGTCTATTTGAGCATAAGTATGCACTATTCTAATGGTGAATTATCAGAGAGGAGTTCGATGGCAAGGAGGAGCGATGGGATCTGGTATTTGATGGGAAGCACTGATTCCACATGATGGACAAAGTGAAAGGGAGTAATACCAGTGGCGTTTTTTGTTGACATCTGGTAGGCCCAGATGGAGGAGAAGAGCATGTGGTTCCAGTTGGATTTGTGCTTGTCTACCATTCACTGGAGTATTGTTTTGTGGATCTTGTTGATAACCTCAACTTGGCCATTTCCCTGAGGGTAATAAGAGGAGGAATACTTATGCTTGAACTTCAACATGGCACAAATTTGTGTCTAAATAGTGTCCTCAAAATGGGAACCATGGTCTGAAACTATCTATTAGGGGACACCGAAACGTGATATGAAGTGGTTGAAAAGGAAACATGGTGCAGTATTATCCTTACAATTGAACGTAGGCATGGCCTCGGCCCATTTGGTGAAATAACCAATGGCCACAATGATTTATTTATGGCCATTGGCCAAGGAAGGATTACACGTCATGAAGTTGATTGCCCATTGCAAATGGGACCAATCGTGACAACATGATGTAACAGCGTAGGAGGTTGTGATAGTGTTTGATTGCATGGATGCAATTGAGGAAGATGGTGGGCCAAAAATAATGAGCGCAGAGAATCTTTTGAGTGATGGCCAAACCATAGATTTGGTCACCACAATCTCTACTATGACGATCATTCAGGACGTTTTCAGCCTTATCACAGGTGAAGCAATGACAAAATATGGTATCGATGCCCTAGTGGTGCAATACATCACCAATGAGGAGATATTGAGCATCTTGGTGCCGAATGCAATGACGATATTCATAGATAATATGGGGCCCAAATTTATTTTTGCATAGGTACAAGAGAATCCCCCCATACCATGGGTATTTTGTAGAGATGACAAATAAGGATTTGTCAAGGAGAGTGATTGTGATAGGTGGTGAAGCAGATGAGGGAGGGAAATATGTCATGAAGGAAGATAAAGCCAAAGCTTTGGTGCTCTTTGGGACAACGAATTCCAGATCATACTCTTGGAGAATAACGATCCACTTGGTAGCATGACCTTGGAAAAGGTGACGAATCAAGGGATACCTCATGGGTTTGGAATCAACCATGACTCAAGTGCAACTAAAAATGATGCAATGGCATAAATTTTGAATGGAAAAGACGAAGGTGAGGGCCATCTTCTCTTCATATGAGTAGCGTAAAGGGGGTCTAAAAATATTTTGACTTACATAATAGATCACATGCTCTTGATGAGCATCTCCTTCTTGGACCAAGACTTCGGCGATGGAATTTTCAAATGCTGACACGTAGAGGATGAACTCCTTATTGAAGCTGGGAGGAGACAACAACAGAGTGGAATTCAAAGCTTGTTTCAATGCATTAAAGGAATCTTACACATGCTGATCCCAAACAAAAGGAATGTTGGTACGGGGTAGGAATTAGTACCCATGGACCTTTGTCACATAGTCGAGAATAAAACAAAGAAGGAATTTGGCCTTGCCTTAAAGACTCTGCAGTTGGCACAAAGTATGTGGGGGATAAATATTCAGAATGGATTGAACCTTCAACAGATCCACTCCGATCCATTTGTGAGATACTATGAACCCAAGTAAATGCCCGATGGGGACACAAAACACACACTTGAGAGGGTTTAAGAAAATGCTATATTTGTGACATCACAAGAAGACTTGGCATAAGTATTCTAAATGTTGGGAACGCTTCTGGGATCGAGCCGTTAGGTAGTCTAGGTAGACCAATATAATATGGAATATAAGGTTGTGGAATTAGAACATCATGGATCACTGAGAATTTTATCTAGCATTTTTAAGACTGAATGTCATAACGCGATACGCAAATGTACCCTCTTTCCAGAAAATCCATCCTTGAAAGAAAAGAGTATGTGTCCCGCACATGCATCGATGATTTGATCAATGAACAGAGTGGGGAAGTTGCCTTTGGGGCATGCCAAATTCAAGTCAAGGAAGTTAGTATAGATGTGAATGGTACATTTTTTTTTGTTGAAGGGAACAGGATTAGAAACCTAAGTGGTATACGCAATGGGTATATGAAACCTACTTTACGAAGTTTCTCGGTCTCAGTTTTTATGGCGGGATCCTTTGACAAGTGCATGGGTATTTTATTCTAGCATATGGGCACAACATCGAGCCATGTGTTGATATAATGTTCGACAATAGATGGATTAATCCCAGTTATCTCGATATAGGGCCAAGCAAAAATATCACGAAATTCCTGAAAAAGTGCTTTGTAAGAAGCAACTTCTTTAGGGGAGAAAGATGCTTCGAGTGTAATATCTTGAACTACCTTGGGTTTGGTTGATAAATTGAATTTGATGGTGGGTGAAATTTTATCCATGTTTCCCTCTTCAAATGAGTTAGGTGTAGGAATGGGGTTCTTGAATCATTCTACCTTTCCATGGAGGAAGTCTTTCGCTTCGACTAAGTATTGGTCCGGCAATGTAGGGGGGTCATCGGGGATAAAAAAATGAGCGATGATGCATATCATCCCAAGGGTACTCAGGGGTGGAAATAGCTTCAAGGATCTACTCGTCATTGTTAAAACAATGTGTGTTAAGATCAGAGGGATCCTCTATAACTGGGGAGATGGAAGGACTACTAGAACTGAAGTTCGTATATAAGGTGTTGGTTGTCTCCAAGAAAGAAACCAGAGGGTTGATCTCCTAAAGGATGGTAATGTCAGATTCACAAGAGTGTTTCTGAAGGTTGTGAAGGAGTGATTGATACTCAAGAAAGTCTAGGAAATGGTGAGAATAATGACCACATAGTCCGCAAACTGAACAAGGATGGTTGGTTCAGAATGACTTGTTTTTTACCACTCGTGGATCCTAAATGGTGAATATTCGGGTGTCATTGGTCTCGATTATAGTGTGCAGGTGGGTGCGTAGGTGAGGAAAATTGGGAGATTTTTGTGTCACATTGACTTGGACATCACACTATGTGCAAGTAGGAGCCATACATGGTTTTGTCATGGCTTTGGCTGCCTTGCCCCCAACCTTCTTTAGAGGAGGAGGGGTAGGAGTAGTCTTTGGTGGAACCAAAGGTGGGCATGACATCATCTCAATGAATGGATGGGAGTCAACATGACCTGGGGGGTCAGGGGTGAAGTAGGTGGCTCGAGGTACCACACAAGAATTCCCAATGAAAAATTAGGCAAATTGAGAGTATCCATGACAGGATTGCTCACAAGGTCGGATGGTGGAAAAAGGAAGGGAAACGTGTGGGTCGAGAATGAACCCTAATAATTCCTTGAGGGTTGTGATTAGGGTTGTGACTGAGGTTTTGAATAGGTTGGAATGCTACCCAATGTGATAGTGCATGGATCAAATATATCATTCGACGAAGAGAGAGGTGGTAAGGACAAAAATGTGTCTATCATAGGAGCATTGGAAAACAAGACCGGGACAACAGTAGACAGGGATGGAATGGATATGTTATCTATGGTAGTGTCAATAGTGGGAAGGACATATTTTGGTGTGGTCGACCCCTTAGGGTCATAGTACATCAGCTATTCAATGGTCATGATATTCCCATCATGAGGGAAAATCAAGAGCCGAAAGAAGGTAGAGTAAATGACTCACATTGCATACATGTAAGTATGTCATAGGAGGAGGATGTAGTCAATTTGGGCATTGACAAACTCAATGTCAATCAACACTATTTTTTCGATAACTCAATAGGTACATTCCTAAGAACGCCCTGGGGCTTATTAGAGCGGTCATCATAGGTGCAAAGAGCGGTGGTGGAAGGTTGAAGGGTGGGAGATCTGATTTTCTTCCAAACAAAGGTTGACATAACGCAGGTGGATGCCCCCTCATAAATAATGCATTGATGGATTAGCAAATTCTGGATTGTTACTAGAACTTGGAAGGTGATAGATGATGGCATCATGGGTTCTCCTTGATCTAGTTTGAAAGTGATCAACCTAGAATTAGAGGGATTGATGACACCTAGCCTAGAAAACAATGCTTTACGTTGTGAGGGGAAATTTTGAATCACTTCAAGAGTGGACATGGATATAAATTACTGGGCCAAGTATTCAACTCTACTATAGTTGAGGTCATCTCTAGCAGTGGCATTATTTGTGACGCGATGCATAGGGAACCATGGGACTCTAGTTGTCCCATCTTTAGGGGGTATTGGTAAGTGCAGAAATAGATCATGATTGGTAGACGTAGATGTCACTGATGGGTGAATGGTTTTGTGGTGGATCTATACTCGTTTTGTCAAGTCTAGAGGTTGAATTTGGATGATAACATCATAAGGTGATGGACACCATCCTCAACAGGTCGTGTCGCAGCAGTGGTTGTGGAAGCTGGTGGGGCCAAAGGATGGTTTGCAACCATTCCATGGTGTCGTAGGTGGTTTTGGAGGACCATAGGTGAAAGACCTGGTGGTGTTGGGCTTGTCTAAGATGGAGCACCCACGTTGGGATCACATTGACTATCATTTTGGAGTATTTTTTAGACATGAGTAAAATGATGGCACTAGTGACTATAGTGGTCGTAACTGTTACAGATGGAACAAATATGGTTAGTCTATAACTGTGGTTTCTTACCAGGTTGAACGGGACAATGGGGATTCTGTGTAAGAGTTTCAACATCATTGTTGTTTGGAGGGTTTTCCTGTTGCTTGCCTCCTTGGGATTGGTTGTTTCCTCAATTCCTACCTTTCTTGTTATTTCCCTGTCCTTGTTGGTTATTGGGAGAAGGATGGTTAGGGATGTTCTTATGTGAATATACCTATCTTATAGAAATAGGAGGAGTCAAAGTTGGAGATGAAGTGGGTTGCATAGGTGGTGCATAATAGACCAGAGCAGATAGTAGGGTTGCAAATCCAACCATTTTGATAGAACATGAGTGTGATGAACAAGTCATTCCATGAATGTGAGGAATTAGTGTGGAAGGGGCATAGGAAGAGGTGTCTCCAGAATGAGTCATTACGTCTGAATAATCAGGGGTGTAACTATGAGGCACACCGGAGGAAGTAGCTACAGATTGAGTCGTCACACGTGAGTAATCAGGAGCATAACTTGGTTGGAAACCACTATGGGTGTTATCATGATGGGGAAAATCATGGGAGAGGCCGAGAAAAACTATCGATACTGATTCATAGAGCTGATAACTCCATCAACAGCATGATATTCCCTCATCATATCTAGACATGAGTTGTCAATCCGGGGGCATCAGTTATAATGATATAAAAGTAATCGGATTGGGCGTATATCAAATCGAATTGTTGAGTCTTAAGGATGGACTCTTCTTCAATTTGTGTTCGCTTAGATGATACATCCTTGGCTATGGGGTGAGTAAGGTTTTGAGGAACCTGTTAGCACTCTATTTGAAACTGTCAATTTATGGGCTTGAAAGGATTCGAAAAAATGTCATGTTCAATGAGGAATTATATGAACACCTCTCAGGTTATCCAATGGACAGTTTCCATCAGCTAAGATCGTCAAATGGATAAGGGATATCGATCTACAGAGGTATATCCTTCCAAAGATCAATACATGCAGTGGTGAAAATGAGAGCAAAGGGGCGCCATAGATTGACGACCAGATTCAAGTCAGAGAAGATCGACGATGGAGCGTGGTTCCACAAACCGAAGATGCAATGAAAGATTTAAATCTAGTATTCATGAAGCCAATTAAAGAGGATAAGCGAGGAAAGGATGAGATCAAGGTGAATCCGTATTGACAGCCTAAGACGATCCCATTGGGAAAACATGCTCAGAAGAAGGAGTTTTTCCAAGTTGTGAAATGAATAAAAGGATGGAGAGATCTGACGGTGGAGTCAAAAGTAAGAGCAGATATACAATCATGGATGACTTTGTATCCCGGACTAGCGCAAATAAAGTCATGATTCTGAATCGTGAAAAGGAGGTATTGGCCGCAGAGATCAACAGTCACAACGAAGGGTCAGGATTGATCAACAGACATGGATAATTTCACAACTTGAAAGTGATTTCTCTATTAGATGAGGGAAGATTGGAAAAATGTTGACGTGCACACAATCAGATGGTACAAATGAAGGTTGATCGTGAATCGAGGACTAAGGTTTAAATAAAAGTGGACGACAGATGTGAAAGGTGCCCAAACTGGAAGGTTGAGAAGGCCTCAATGCCATATGTATCACATCCAAGACATATATAATAGTAGAGGAGATGTTCCCTCACATGATTTTCCTCCCAATGGGTTAGTTAATTCCCCAGACGCCATTTGTGGTGTATGTACAGGAGAAATCATCCCTATGGAGGATCCATATCACCTAAAGACAGGAAACCTCCATGTGGTTTGGCATGTGGAAATAAAGGAGTAGCCAGTCAATCCGCTCTTCACATGGGGCAAGGAAAGACCAATGAGGGATACCATTCTATTTCCTACGTCACAGGAGTGGGGGAGTGTGAGAATGTCCATTCCATGTGCTTTGCAGCATGGGGTCGACTATACAAGGTAACACCTGAAAATATTTACTGCATCAAATAGTAAAGTTCCATAGCCGATGAAGCGACGTGACTAAATATCTAGCAGGTAAAATATCACTCGGCTCATGCCCTCACATATGTTAGCACCAAGACACTCGATGATGGAATGTGCAGGAATGCTGACTGATCATTGTAGAGTCTAGTCTCTCAGTCCTATAAATTATGACACCATCTTCCAAAACCTTTGTAATACTAGGAATGACCTAGCATACTTTTTTTTTAGCTCGAGGTTTCATTTTGTTGTGAGTCCATAGAAGTTAGAGAAGTTGGAAATGGCAATTTGGTTCAAAAATCTTATCCATCTAGGTGTATTTATGGTTGGTGAGTTAGTTTCTAAATCTATCTGTTGTCTTGTTTTTCCCATACCAAGGATGGCACCAACCATTGGGGTGTAGTCGTGAAGAATTTTGACAAATATACCCGTCTTCAGATGCCCACACCTCCAGTTGCACATTGCCTAGGAACTCATGTCCCATGGGTGTTTTTCCAGGATCCCCCAATACCATCGCTACCTCCAAATCCTCCTCACAAGAATACATTCCTAGGCTGCACTCTGTGGGAGCAGTTGTTCGAGTGGGAGCATCAGGGGTCCAATGCCTGCACAACCCTATTTGTGAATTCCACTTACCAAAGGTGATGGAGCTGGTGGAGGTACACACCACAGTATTTCCTTTGGGAGAGCCAACCTCACAGACAATGAGGAGTACAAGAATGAAAACCCACTACAAAGTATTTCCTTGGCTATAAGCAATATGGCCCTTCTTCCAAACCCCACATCTAACAGTGTTACCCAGAGAAGGAGGGGCTGCAGAGAAGGTTGAGCAAATAGGGGACACAAACTTCCCTGCCAATTTGCGTCCATGCAGAAAGGTGACTTTGAAAACAAAGGGGACACAAAGGAAGTGGCATAAAGGGCACTATGCTGATTCAAAAAACCATATATAGAGTCCAAAACCCAGTCAATGGTGACTCACCTGAAAAACACCAGAAGGCATCATCCTCGAAGTCTACAGGCGCAGCAATAGAAATGTCGGGCTATCATCCAGGCCGAGCATGCTCACTTAATCCATGATGTATTTTAATATTTGTAAATCATGGAAATAGTACCACACTCTAAACTATTACTATCTGATCGTGACTGAAAATAGTTTCCAGGTTTTGTTTCAGGGATTACTCTCAGGTCTAAGATAGTATAAATATACTCTCGATAGAGGGAGATAGAGGTTGGTTGGGAAACTTTCAAGGGCCAAGGATCTCTAGTGTAATTTGTTTCTGTATTTTCGTCATATGAATAAAATTGCATAGGAATGATAATTTTTCATGGCAAAGATTCCCACATCGTCTTTTCTTTCAATATGTAATTCCCTTCCGTGAATGTTTATCCTATTTTTCATTCCAGTTTGTTATTTGCTTTGATGTTTGGACAGTAGTTTATAAGGGCCAGAATTCATCATGTATGCTCTTGGCCCCTTGTTTCAAACATATTTAAACAATTTATTCTAAATTCATGTAGAATTCATCTTGTAAATGCTCTACATGATGGGATTTTTTCTCTCATCCACTAGTCACGTGCCAAATATCTCTTGATTGAAATATGGATGGCTACATTTCCTCTATTTGTAAATTTCCATGATTCTTTACCTCCTACAACACGTTCCATACCCAAAATGTCAACTCCATCACCCAACGGTCCCCCTCTCTGATCATCCCACCTACACCTTATAACAACATACCCATCCCATTCAGGAATATGACCTCCTGACCATTCTCAATTAAATATCTTGCATGAGAAAATTTGGTAAGTAAATGAGAGATCCCTCTCTGACTATGTTGGGCCAGAAGCACAGTTTAAAGCGGTTTTGCTGTTACCTGGGAGCGAGCCTTCCACATCCTTTGGTTCAATCCCAGTGCTAACAAATTGGCATCGTTGATGGGGACAAGGCTAAAGATCATCCCTGGGTATGAATGACATAATTTCAGATTTAGTTGTTGATGGTGAACAACAATCAGACATCAAGAAGGTTGTGCATTTTTCACCTGGAAACTCCACTCTTAAAGAATCTAAACTTTAGCGAATCTGCTGGTGATATGACCAAGAAATCAAAATTTCAGAAAGAACCGGAAGACTCTGCTAGGAAATAGAGCTCATTGTGAAGTCTAAAAATTCATGGTGAAAATATAAGATACTCAAATTTCCGTTTCTTTAAAGGCACCTTATCTTGCCTTGTAATTTTGTTCTTGTATTTTCCATAAACTTATCAAAACAACCTTCCATGGCTCATTTCACTCGAAATAGAACTATGAATGCATTTCTGTATATCCTTCTTTGCGAACTGAAATTATTGCATTGTCTTGTGCATTTGATTATGATCAAGATCTTTCATCCGAAGCTCATAACACTAAAGATCACCCCTATGGGCCTCCTAAATCCACAGTTGGTAACCTATCCATTTCTCCTAACCTGGTCCTTCCTAGTAGTCCAAGATGAAACAAGCCACTTCACTTGCCTCCTCTCCTCAATGATTTTCCTGCAAAACATTACAAGTATCTACCCAAATTTGATGGAGAATCCAAACATCTCACCGCTGAGAAGCATTTACAAGCATTCAAACATTTCTTTGACTATTTTGAAATCGAACACGATGATGTTTACATGAGGGATTTTTCCTGGTCATTGCAAGGAGATGCTAAAAAATGGTTTAAACACCTACAGCCTAAGTCCATCAGTACCTGCGAAAATGTTTCTTGCACATTTTTGAAATTTTGGGGTAGGAGAAGGCCGCTAGATCAAATAATTTCATAATTTAATTCCCTGAAGAGGTAGGAGGGTGAATCCATGTCTAATTTTAACAGAAGATTTGCAAGATTTTATTATAACATTCCAAAGGAGGTCCAACCTCTTGAAAACGCTGCTAAAATCTATTATGCAGCTGCCTTTCCTCTTGAACTGTCATTACATCTTTTGGAAAGAAAATCAACCACTCTATAGCATATGTTTGTTGATTGTTTGGAAGTTGAACAAAACCTTAAGATGTCCAAAAAATTAGTAGGTCAAGACAATGGTGGTGAAATAAAAGACACATTAAAATTGGTTTGGCCACATAAACAGAAATAGATAGTCCCTATTCAGCTGGAGATTTCCCTTACTAGACAGGAAAATGATCATCCTGATATAAAAGCAAATGGTTAGACCATTTTGTTTTCTAAAGGTTGCAATCTACTCAACACCGAGTTCATTAATGGTGATTTTAAAATGGATTTCAACACACTCGTGTATGATGAGTATGTGGAGGAATACTTGGAGGGTATACTAAAGGAGCTAGCTATAGAACCAAGGTATGCTAATGATGAAAATAAAGCTGCAATCCAAGGTCAAAGGGCTGAGATATGAAAAAATAAGAAATGTGATGAAGGTGACAGTATACCCTTGTGTTATTCCTCATTTGAATTAATAAGACACAGACTTAATGCCTCTAAGAGGAAACATAAATTAGAAGGTATGGTGCATTCCATAGGATTGTCTGGGGCAGAAGATTATGAAGGTGATAGAGATGATAAAGATGATAAAGATGAACAATCATGTAATACCTCTCAGGTTATAGAGACATCAGTAGTTCGTGACGAGGCATTGGGTCACAAAGAAGGATGTAAAGGTCCTCAAATAAATGCATTTTTTAACTTTTTTCCTTTAGGGATATCATCCCATAAGGAGGGATCATGCTTGCTTGATTCTGTTGAAGAAGAAGATGATTTCCATACTGAGGCATATAAGGAAGGTGGGGTTATAGCTTTAGAAGTTTTGAAGGAAAGGGGGTATATTTCAGTTGAAGACAATCATGGGAATCTCTTTCAAAGATATTTCGAATATCAGTTAGACATGTCGCCAGAGGAGTGGTGTTTTAGACATCTTGCCCATGACAAACAGAGAACAGAATATGCTGGAGGTTGCTGCGTTTTCTATGACCCCATAGCAGAGTATATGGATGGGCTGAGTAATGGTAATTATTGGTTATATATCTACTGTGAAGATCAATTTATTCGTTATAACCTTTTTCCATTATGCATCTCATTTATGTTCGTAATCAAGCATGAAAAGGAAACGAAATTGTTGGGTAAGCTACTTGATTGGATTCATTGGAAGTTAGAGTTCACTTAATTAGGCATGTATGCTCAATTAGGTAGAGTAGGTAGGTACAAATAATCTCGAGGTCTAATGAGCATTTCCTTCAGTACTATTCAACTTGTTTTCATTTTCAGTTGTAAATACAGGTTTGCAGTCACAACTATACTCAGTTTAGAGTATGGTTAGGAACATAATTGCAAATTGACATAAATTTGTTACAACAGTAGCTCTAAGCATGTTTAAGGCTTCAAAAGAAGGAGTGGGGGTAAACTAATATATTTGGCACTTGGTCTATGGGATTCTTTGCTACCTCACTAGGAGGATAGCATCCCTCATGGAGACAGCTGTTAGCACTCCATTTTAAACTGTCAAGTTATGGGCTTGGAAGGATTCTAAAAAATGCTCATGTTCAATGAAGAATTATACAAAAACCCCTCAGGTTATCCAATGGACATTTTCCATCGGCTAAGACCGTCAGATGGAGAAGGGATCTCGATCTACAGAGGTAGATCCTTCCAAATATCAAGACATGCTACAACGGAAATGAGAGAAAAGGGGCACTATAGATCGACAATCCAGATTCACATCGAAGAATATCGACAATGGAGCATGGGTCCATAGACTGAAGATGCAAGGAAATATTTAAATATGGTATTCATAGAGCCAGTTAAAGAGGATAAGTGATGAAAGGATGAGCTCAAGGAAAATCTCGATTGACGGCCTAAGGTGATCCTGTTGGGAAAACATGAACAGAAGAAGGAGTTTTTCCAAGTTGCGAAATGAATTAAAGGACGGATATATCTGATGGTGGAGTCAAAAGTAGGAGAAGATCTATGGTCATGGATGGCTTTGCAACCCAGACTAGCGCAGATAAAGTCACGATTCTAAATCATGAAAAGGAGCTATTGGCTGTAGAGATCAATGGTCACAATGAAGGGTCGGGATTGATCAACGAATGTGGAGGATTCTGCAACTTGAAAGTTCTCGCTCGATTAGATGAGGGAACATTGGAAAAATGTTGATATGCACAAAATTGGACGGTCTGAATGAAGGTTTCTCATGAATCAGCAGCTGAGATTGAAAGAAACGTGGACGATGAATGTGAAAAGAACCCAAGTTGAAAGGTTGAGAAGGCCTCAAGGCCGCAGTTATCACATCCAAGATAGATATGATAGTAGAGGAGATATTCCCTTGCATGATTTTCCTCCCAGCACGTTAATTAATTCCCCAGATGCCATTTATGGTGTATGTACAGGAGAAATCATCCCTATGGCAGAGCCATATCACCTAAATATGGGCATCCTCCATGTGGTTTGGCATGCGGAAATAAGGGAGTAGCCAGTGAATCTGCTCTTCACATGGGGCAAGGAAAGCGCAACGAGGGAGACCATTCTATTTCCTACGTCACAGGAGTGGGGGAGTGTGAGAACATCCATTCCATGTGCTTTGTAGCATGGGGTCAACTATACAGGTTAACACCCAAAAATATTTCCCGCATCAAATAGTAAAGTGCTGCAGCCGATGAAGCAACATAAATATATCTCCAGTAGGTGAAAGATCACGCGGTTCATGCCCTCACACATGTCAGCACCAAGACACTTGATGACGGAATGTGAAAGAATGTTGACCGGTCATTGCAGAGTCCAATCTCTCATCCCTATATATTATAACACCACGTTCCAAAACTTTTGTAATACCGGGAATGAGCTAGCATACTTTTTTTTGAGCCCGAGGTTTCGTTTTGTTGCGAGTCCATAGAATTTCGAGAAGTTGGCAATGTCAATTTGGTTTGAAAAGTTTGTCCATTTGGGTGTATTGAAGGTTGGTGAGTTAGTTTCTACATTTATCTGTTGCCTTGGTTTTCCCATACCAAGGATGACACCATCCATCAGGGTGCAGACGTGAAGAATTTTGAGAGATATACCCATCTCGAAATGCCCACACCTCTATTTGCGCATTTCCTAGGGACTCATGTCCTGTGGGTGTTTTTCCAGGAGCCCCTAATACCATCACTGCCTTCAAATCCTCCTCATAAGAAGATAGTCCCATGTTGCACTCTGTAGGAGCAGTTGTTCTAGTGGGAGCATCAGGAGTCCAATGCTTGCACAGACCTATTTGTGAATTCCACTTGTTGTTGGCAAGTGTTTTGGGAAGTGAGTTACGCATCATCGCGGAAGTTGCGCAACCTCACGCGGTATCGTGCAAGGCTAGATTAGCGCGATGGGTGGAAGAATAACCGCTTTGAATATTTTATATGTTATTTGACCAAGTTTTATTGTAATAGGTCATTAGCATTTATAAGTTAGTCAGAAGTGGACCCTCAATGTATTGGCACAAGCCTATTTATAGATCTAGTTTTGCATGTAGATGAAACCACCAAGGGAGGAAAAATAGGAGAAAAAGAGGATCATGATTATCATAGGAGAATCACATCGGAGGATAATTGGGGCATAAGATCTAGTGTGATCTGGTTTTGTGACGAGTTTCCTATGTATATGCAATTTATCTCGGTTTTCCTGATGTATGAAGTCTCTAGTTTTGGAGAATAATTGTGTAATGTGGGTCCTTTGTGCAAGGTTAATATGATATGGCAATTGTTGCACAAATATTGTATATTATCATTATTGCGATCTAATCTGTTATGATGTTGCGACCTGTTCTATTATGATGTTGTGACCTATTTTGGTATAATGTTGTTGTGATTTAATCTCTTTCTATTATATTGATGTGATCTAATTTTCTGCTATTGTCTGTTGCACTATGAGTAGATATGTTTTATGGACAATTCTGCGGTATTAGCAATATTGTGACAACTATATGATGCTATAATGATTGCATAAGTTATAAATACACTCGGTAAGTTGAGTAAATGGTGTAAAGTCGACTGCAAATCTCTAGATATACTAGTTATGGTGCCCTTTCATCGGATCCCCATATCCTCCATCCCCACTACCGAAAACTTGGTTCCAACAGATCTCCCTTGAACGCCTCAAGTGAGACCTCGTTTGCTCCGGAGACATTGCTGGGTAGGGTAAAACCTGTTCGGACCAGTGCTCAGGGAGATTGCACTTGTTGGGCATCGACAAAGTGGGAACCCCTGTTGATGAGGCTTTGTTGGTGGGTTTCACCAACAAATGGTTTCATTGCCAGGACATGAGTTGCTATTAAGAGGAGGATATGTTTTGGCATACAACTCAACCAGATATTGAAGGGTGGTTTGATCTAAAGTTGCGGGAGTTTGCTGAAGCTAAAAATCAGAATCCGAAGTTGTCAAGGACGAGAGCCGACATCTTGGACCCCAGAGTTGATCCAGGAGTTACAAGAAACCAATAATAGGGCATCATGGCCCGTTGAAGCATGGTTGGATAGTATCTTAGAAGGATACATCACCGAGTTTGCAGTCGACACCAATAAGTCCTTTATCGAAGTAGAAAGAGATTTCTTTAGTGGACCACGAGGAAGGTTCTTGTTGTCGCTGCAGATGTCCATTAAGCAACTAGTTTGTGAAAGAGGTATTATAAAGATGGACCAAGAGTAGTGTAACTCTAGTGTGCAGAGGATGTAGGCACCATGATGGAAGGGGGGAGACACATGAAAAGGTAAGGGGTAGATGGGCATGATTTCTAGTGAGAATGTGAAGGTCATCGAGGAAACAAGTTGTTATACAAGGGGAGGAGCAAGGTTTTGAGAGAATATGTAGAGGACAGGAGAAGGTCCTGTTGTGATCGAAGTGCAATGCTGTGAAGAGGAACCACATGGGAAAAAGTGACATTTTTATGATGACGAAGATGACCATGCCTAGGTTACGCCCAGAAGGACAATAGGATCGAACCCCAATAGTAAGTCCACCATAAGGAAAAAATACACCCTCTACGTCAAATTTACCGATGTGTCAGTAACATTCTAGTAATAGAGAACCAGTAGGAGGAAGAAGGCCCAAAATGGAGGGCGATGAAATGAAGTTACCAATATTCAATGGGAATGGCACTGGTGATCCAGAGCAGTACTGGTTCTTATGTGAGGCGATCTGGACCGCCCAACAAACTATCGATGATGATGTTAAGAAAATTCAGCTGGCCACTACTTTGAGGGTCCGTGCACTGGAATGGTTCATGAGATTCATGTAGATCCCTCATAGAGGTACCGGGAAGACATTAGATGAGATCCCAGCGGGGTTATTTGAAGAATTTAAGAAGCCAAACTATGAGGCTCAGTATATTACTGAATTGAAGGAGATGAAACAGTTTCCCAATGAGACAATTTGGGACTTTGATCAGTGGTTTAAGACATTGATGGCTCAGGTCAGTTTTCAGATGAGTGATGTTCAGCACAAAGAATGGTTCATTTCCACACTTGTCCCACATATCAAAACACTTGCTAATGCAGCAAAAGATTGCGACATAGAGCGAGGCTCTGGACACTGTGATGAAATTGGAGGCATCACTAGTAGGAGAGTATGCAGTCAGAATGAACCATATTCAAGCATAGTTGGCCAATTTTACGCTCCAACTGCAATATATCAAAAAGTCCAAGGAATGTCATGATGATCTTTGTTGCACCCATTTCCATGCAGACAGACATACCAGGGACACCTATCGGACGTTTCAAAACTATTTGCTATCAGGAGCCCTGAATTTGTTGAGCTATGCTGGTGTACCATGGTGTCTCGTATATTAGGTCTATGGGCATTGACATGAGAACTATGATTACATGTAGAATATGGTTACCAAGGTAGAAAATTTGCATCATACATTTTGTCGGTCAGTCAGACATGATGACAAAGACTACCAAGTTTATTATTTGCTCCAGGAAAGGACATATGATTCATACTTTGTGAAAGTTGAGGACCCCCAGATAGCACAAGAACAACCACAAGTAGTGCAACCAGCAGCACAAGTGCCGTATACACCACCACCTCCATTGTAGTTTGTCCTCGTGCAACCACAACAATAGTTTATAGTGCAGCCGCAATTTGCACCTCTATCGTAAATGGTGGTACAACAGCAGTATAACTAGGCACTGCAACTACAATATAATCAGCCATAATATGTTCAAGCTGCACACTATGTCCAATAGCAACCAAACCGACCACAACAACAGATGGCCCAACCGCAGTTTCAGCAAGGAGGAGTCCAAGGAGGATTCTGACAAGGGTTCATAGGTCGAGGAGGAGGATTTGGTCAAGGAGGAGGACGAGGTCGTGAATCAATCCAGTGCTGCACCTATGGGGTATTTGGGAATTATCAAAGGGAGTGCCCTCATGCACATTGTACATACTATGTAGCCAGCGATCATAATGTTGAAAGCTTCCCTCAGTTGATCGCAAAATGGTAGGCAGGAAATATTCCTCAGTTACAGAATGTACAGAATCAAAATCATCCTAAATTTCAAGTACAGAACCAACCGATGATGTAGAACTTGGTCCCACCGCAGACTCAGACCCAGAACCTGCCTCAGACTCAGAACCAACCATTGAATTAGAACCCGCCATTGAACTTGAATCAAGGATTGACAGTTGCCACTATTCAGGTCAAGCCGCAAACGAAGGATTTCAACGTTGGGATCATCACTCATGCTGGTGTGACAACTAGAGATGATGGATCGCGACTGTAAGTTCATCTCACTGGTAAGAAAAAAATTTCATTTGATATTGCAACAGAGAAAGATACCCTCTTTGATGCAAAGAATGCAATCGGGTGAAATCCAGGTAAGTTACCAATTTTTGATATGCCATTTTCTTTCAATCCATCTATAGATGCAAGACCATTGTGGTAGCACAGTACCTTGCAAAATTTCTTTGAGAGTTGTTTATCACTGGCAAGGGACTCTAGCACCATTGTCGAGCTTGAGACACTATTACACCACCCAGATGAGATAGTGAAGGATTCTACTATGAATTCTTTGCAAAAAAGGAAGACATGCAAGGAGATGAGGATGAATATCCAAATTGGAGATTATGAGGCTGACTCAGCCATTCTAGATCTTGGATCAGATGTAAACATTCTGACCAAGCAAACTTGGAAACTTATAGGAAATCCAACATTGGGATGGTCGTCGTTACAGCTGTGACTATCAAATTAGGAAATCATTCAGCCCATTGGTCACGTTTCAAACTTGGTTGTCAGCATTGAAGGTATGAAAATGCATGCTGACTTTGATGTGATAAAAGTCGCAGACGATGGTGGTTCCTATCCCATGCTACTAGGGATTGGATGGGCTAAGGATAGCATGGTAGTTATCAACTTCAAAAAATGAGTTATGACATTTGAAAACCAGGATGTCAAGGTCATTCCTCCTATGGACCATCAGGAAGGACGGCGATATATTGAACCTATAAAGGATGAAGTCGGGAGAAGTTGGGATCACACTTATAACATCTCTGAAGACTATATCCATCCTACCATCGATGGCGAACTTGGATGGTGCAGCACAATTTTCGTGTCCTCTGACTTTGAAGACACTCTAGAAAATTGGTAGAACCTGTTGCATGAAGTATCATTCAGGAAATATGGATTGATTGCACAGTCTCTCCGGCATGTTGCAACTGAGACTGTCGATTTTCCCATTTATGAAGGACTGTCGAGACTATCAGAGTTATTTCAGGAACTTGAAGAGAAATTTTTTGAACTACAAAGGATACTGGCTCTTGATGTAGCACTGAAAACTACTCGGGCTCGATGGTGGGAGACACACAAACAAATGATCCATGACTGGGAACAGTGCTACAGATTGATGATGGTCCGCTTTGGCGATTTATAGGTCTATCACACTGGGAGATATTACAGATGGAATGATTCCATCGGTAATTTAATCGAGTGTCAGACTTTATGGGCGTCATGACCCAAATATGAATGGGTCCACGGTTTTGTTCACACTCTGGAATAAATGTCGAGATCCTGGTATGTGGCGGCAGAGTTGCAGATGACTATCACAACTTGGGAATAGTTGTCTGTTTGTTTTGCGTAGACATTTATTTTTTGGGACATCAACCTAGAGGTATGCAATGCTTTATAAATCATTCGTGACATCGTACTTAAGGCCACCTCTGTTGCCTATCCAATTGATCTAGATGTGCATTGTTCAATCCAGTCCATGATGACCTGCTACAACTTGTCTGGGGAACCTGAAGATGATGATGAATTGTGGAATCTTAATATTCTAGAGTCTAAAGGAAGCTATGACGTCGCAACCCCCGACATACCAACGAACTCAATGAGTCAGTTGCTAAGGATCTGAAAAGTCAACATTGGATTGACAAAGAACCCAAAATTTGCCAATGTCAGAGACTACTGGGACGAGGAGACAATGGCAAATATCACGGACCTACTACATGAATTCCAGGACCTTTTTTCAACACGATTTTCAGAGATGAAGGGAACTTTAGGAGACCTAGGGGAGATGAAAATCATGTTGAAACCAGATGCCAAACTGGTGCGACAGAGGTCGTATCGACTAAATCCACGATACAAGGACCATGTGAACGTCGAGATTGACTAGATGCTTGATGTTGGGATCATCGAACCTGTAGAAGAATCTGAGTGGATAAGTCCTATGGTGGTATAGGATAAAAAGACAGGAGAAATACACATTTGCGTCGACCTAAGGAAGTTGAATGATGCATGTGTACATGATCCGTTCTCGACTCCTTTTACAAACAAATTTCTTGAAGGTATATGCGGCCAAGAGATGTATTCTTTCACATATGGCTTCTCAAGATACCACTAGATCTAGATTGTGAAGGAGGATCGCTATAACACTACATTTGTCACTGAGTGGGGCAGTTTTCAATATACAGTCATGTCGTTTGGGCTGAAGAATGCACCAACTATATTTTCTCACGTAGTTGTCGCTGTATTTAAATATTTTATTCAAAAGTTCCTACAGGTGTATATGGATGACTGGACTGTCTATGGACTAATTAGGGACCATCTGGACAACCTGCGGCTGATGATAGAAAGGTGTCGCCAGCATCAGATCGCCTTAAACTTTAAAAAGTGTATTTTTTGTGCACCATTTGGCATGATACTAGGGCACATCGTTTGCAAAGAAGGTCTATTGGTCGATTCGGTGAAGATCGTGCTAATCCTTAGCTTACCACCACCGACTAATGTCAAGATGCTTCGAGCTACACTGGGGCATACTGGATACTATCGCAAGTTTATCAAAGGATATTCTACAAGTACTACCCCCATGGAGAAACTACTAAAGAAGGATGCATCCTATGAATGGACTCAGGAATTTCAAGGAAGTTTTGACGCTTTGAAAGCCAAGATGGCCTCTACGCCCATACTGGTTTTTCCTGATTGGGATAAGGAGTTTTATGTGCATGTCCACGCTTCTTCTATTGTGCTGGGGGTCATTCTTGTGCAACCAGGTGAGGGTGACCTAGATCACCCGATCGCATATGCCAGTAGGAAGCTGTATTTTGCTGAACAAAATTATACAATGATGGAAAGGGAAGGATTGATGATGGTTTATGCATTGCAAAAGTTCCAGCACTACTTGTTGGGTGGACATTTCAAGATGTTCACTGATCATTCTGCTTTGCAAATGCTGGTCAATAAGCCTGTGTTGGGGGGAAATATCTGTCGATGGTTGTTACTCTTCCAGGAGTTTGATTTTGAAATAGTTGTGAAGCTAGGGTGATTGAACACTAGCCCCAATCATCTGTCTCATGTTGAGAACGGTAAAGAACTGACAAATATTGATGATGAATTCCTAGATGTGCAATTGTTCCATGTTAACATCGCAGATGATCACTATGCACCAATTATTCATTTTTTGGCCACTGGTGTCACCCCAGAGGACATATCAACTGGCCAAAAGAAGCAGCTGGTTGTAAAGGCTTCTGATTTTCAATTAATAATGGGACAGTTATATAATCTTAGACCAGATGAAATCTTCTGACGATGTATTTTACTGCATGAGAAGGGTCCCATTCTCAAAGAAGCACATGTAGGAATTACGATAGGTCACTATGGATTTTGGGATACTATGCGAAAGGTGTTGCACACCGAACTATGGTGGCCTACGTTGCATAACGATACCGTAGACTATGCAAGGAGCTACGACGTCTGCCAGCGTGATGATAAACCATCATGGATGGATGAGATGTCACTACTACTGTAGATGACTCTCCAACCATTTGACAAATGGGATCTGGATTTTGTCGGTCCTATTAATCCACCAAGGAAGTGGACTGGTGCCCGATACATCTTACTGCAACCGCCTATCTCACTAGGTGGGCAGAAGCTGCACCTGTTGTGGATTATACTGCTACGAGGACAACGAGGTTCATCTTTGAACACATCATGACATGGTTTGGGTGTCCTAGGATCTTAATGAGTGACCAGGGCAGTCGCTTTGTTAACCAGACTATGAAAGCACTAACTGAGGAGTTGCAGGTGCAACATAAGAGGATTACACCATACCATCCATAGGCAAATGGGACCATCGAAGCATTCAACAAAATCTTGGAAACAACGTTGACTAAGGTATGTAACGCTAACTGTGATGATTGGGACCTAAAAATTTCAGCAATGCTATGGGCCTATTGCACTACTTGTAAATGGATAATCGGTCAGACACCATTTAAGTTGGTCTATGGGCAAGAGGCAGTCATGCCCATGGACTATATTGTTCCCAGTCTAGGCATTGCCGCAGCAACAGGCATGGATGATGCAGAAGTGTTAGAAGAATGAATTACACAGTTGATCCAGCTTGAAGAACACCATTTTATTGTTGGATTCCACCAACATGTTGTGAAGGATTGAAAGAAGGCATGGCATGATCACGACATTAACAAAAAATAGTTTTCGATAGGAGATTTGGTGCTATTATATGACACTAATTTCATCAAGAATCCAAGTAAGTTACAAATGCACTGGTTAGGTCCCTATCTTGTTCATTCCATTACTTCTAGCGGTGCAGTTCAATTGAAGCAATTAGATGGTGCAGTCTTACCAACACTTATCAATGGGAGTCACTTAAATCCCTATAGGTCAGGGCCAGCGATGTGCACTACTTGAGGTGCTCAATATATATATATATATATATAGATATATATATATATGAATATTTTAGTTTAGAACAACAAGGCCAGCCCTGGGGGAGAGGCTACGCAAGGTTCAAGCTGTTAGCGATAACTGGTCACCACTTGCGACAACGACAGGGCTGTGGGTTGGTCAAATCATGTAATAAATGCAGGTAGTTAAAATAGTTGGTCGACGAAACTTGTTGAAGCGACCCACATTAATTATTGATCCAACCATTGGAAGAGTAGGATTGCCGACAGATTTGGCGTCATTAATACCAGATTTAGTAATAATGGTAATGATGAATTTTGGATTGGAGGTGGCTATAAAACAATGCACAGGAAGTGTAAGAATGGAATTATTGAGTTGAGTGAGCAGAGTGTGAAGTAGAGAAGGGATTGTGTAGTACGGTGTGAGCAATTGAGTGAGTTGTAGTGTTGCAGGTTAGAGCTGTTGAGTGCATTCTCGGGTTTGAAGGGTGAGGGATGCTAAGTGACCTTAACGCCATAGAGATTTCTAGTGAGTACGAATCCCCTATTAGGCCCAGGATTGTTGAAGAATAAATTATGAGCATTCCAGTCAGTTCATCATCCATTCCCAAGCAGAAGCAACAAGCTCAGAGGCTCAGTCCCATGCCGTCGCAGAAGAGGAAAACTCGCACCTCGACGAGAGTGCAAGGTGAAGAAACTGCACAGACCAGGCCATTGAGCTTGGGAGCTGTTGAGTCCGTGGCACCTTGGGGTGTCTCTATTCATGGCATTTTTGGATATGTCACTCATAAGCATCTGGGAACCAAGCTGAGGTAGCCGTCCAAGAATCAAAAGTATCCACCAAAATTGTTTCCGCTACCGGAGGGGATGAAGTGCTCGGTCGACATCATCCCTGCATTAATCATGTTGAAATTTGAATACCATGACCTGTTATTACTTAAATATGTCAGGGATGATCCCTATGAGTCAATCTCGATGGGGCTTGTTTCCCCAATTAGGTGGATTCCTCAACCTTGGGCAAGTGGGTTAGATTAATCTAGATTGTTGGGGATCATCAATATGCTTCATTTTGGGTGATTGAATGAATCACATGCATGCGTGAAGAAAATGTTGTCTTGTTTTCATGGAGGGACACTTTGTTTGAATACACTGATCCTTGTTATAGTAGATTTGATCGTAAGCATCATAGGCTTGCCGAAGACTGAGGAAGATCTGGCGTAGTATATCTGTGGGAGAGATACTGAGAAAAGGCTTTCCAAGCAACTGAAGGAGAACTTTGTTTTATAGTGTGATGGCCTTGCTTATCTCATCAATAACATTAACTCACATGTGGTGTGCATCGGCGCAACAATTCTGGCAAGCAAGGTCGTTCGGGGAAACCGACCAGTCCAATGCAATTTGGGTGTTGTCGCCTGCACCTAGAAGTGTGCTGAGGGGGTGCAAATCAATTAGTATTTGTTTTTGTTGAATCAGCTGCAAGAATATGCTCTTGCTGCTCCTTATTGCGCTAGTTTCCTGGATGGGACCAAAATATTATCAACCGATGGTAGTGGATGCGGCAAAGGTGTGTGGAGGTGCAAGGTATCAAAACTTATGGTGGGTTGAAGAACCCAGTCGACAAATGGATTGTGCCATTCACTTTTGATTTTATTGGGAAGCATTTCAAGCTACAACCATTGTTGTTCCCTGATTCTCTCCTTACGCCATGACCAAGTATCAGCAGATCCTTCAGTTTTCCATAGGTCCCCGCTTTATCTACATTCAGGCGCGTCGAGACCTCTACAAGCAGTGGCTCCATTTTCCTTACAAAGTCACGACAAAATAATTGGATGCCATTGTCCAAGAGTGGTCGATGGAGTGGTGAAACCTGGTGAGTCAAGAGGAATTATATAAATAACATCCATTGAATGCCCCAGAAGAGCCTGCCCAAAAGGACCTGAGCACTCACGAATCTGACAACGAGTCATCAACGGACCCCGAGGATGCAGCACAGTGCATGCAGGAGGAGACTTGCACCAAATGGTTCCAGGAATATGAAGTGGTTAGTGGTTCCAAGTTAGGGATAGAGGATCAACTGCAGCAGCTTATCAATGCGGTCACTGACTCATCCATGGATGCGACAAAGGTGATCCCAGAGTCAAACCATGAAGAATTTGGTGTGGTAAGAGATCGATTAGATTCAATTTTTTCCATTATTTATAGGCAAAAATCTATGCGACCCATGATGTAAGAAATTCTGTCGATTAGCACTGATCCCTGGGCCAAGAACATGCAAGTTCCCCTGACTACGATCGACACAAGAAATGAGGAATTTCACTAGTTGCTGCGACCGATCCAGAGCGTGGATTTGGGCATGAACAAGTTGTTCGCTATGGCATTAGTGGATTCACAACCCATTGTCACCCTAGAATTGGTGTAACGATAGAAAGAACTGACTGAGGGCTATGTCCATTCCTAGAGCGTCGCAGAGATGCTACAAAAATAGGTAAACGAGCTACATCAGGTTCGGGTGCAACTGGCAGAAGAAAAAGTTTGAGAAATCAATGCCATGAAGGTGACATAGGATTAGATGCAGCGAAAGGATTCTAAAGAGATTTCGGAACTAAAAAAGGTGCAAGACCGCCTGATCATTGAATAGGCGTAGATGTGTGCCAGGTGCAGCAAAGTCGAGCAGGCTGTTTCTGAAGCCTACTAGCACATTTTTGAGAACACAACCAAACTCATCCCAGTCGAAAAGGACAAACGATTGGGGAAAAATATTGTTCAACTTTAGTATACCAACCTGATGCTCAACTCCCTGGTACAACCTATGACATTGTAGGAGCTGGTTGTGAAAATGAAATCCTATGATTGAATATATCGCAACTAAGTTTGAAAGCATGGAGCAAGAGGCTAAAACCATTATGGAAGCAACAATGCAGTTTTCGCAGAGCGTTGTCTAGGATGAGCAGCTTGATCAGCTGACTGTGCAAGTGCAAGAAGCCAAAGGTCAACTGAAGACCTTGAAGACATCACTGAGGGCCATTCCACTGATGGTACAAATCACACGGGCTGAAGAACTGAAGGATTTATAGCAAAGAGCTGCTTGTGTGCAGGAACACCAACAAAAGCATCATGCTCAGCTTAATGAATTGCAGGAAATCAATGAACAGTTGGCTGTTAAAGTAGTCACCACAATGCAGGAAATACAAGAGCATCGATAAATGATCGATAGCAAGGCTAGAGAAGAGCACCCAATGAAGCAAGATTTGACTAATTGTCAGAGTACTACCAACAAAGTCTAGCTGCAGGTACATGAGATTGTGCAGCAATTTGAATATTTCAAGGCATGGACATCGGCACATACCCTATCAACCTGACAAGCGTTGGGGACGAGCCACAAGACTACGTTGGGGGCCTGTTGGAAATGGTTTTGGGTAGTGAGTTGCATAGCATCGCGGCATCCATGCAACCTCACGCGGTACCGTGCAAGGCCATATTAGCACGATGGGAGGAAGAATAACCGCTTTGAATACTTTATATGTTATTTGACCAAGTCTTGTTGTAATAGGTCATTAGTAGTTAGAAGTTAGTTAGAAGTGGACCCTCAATGTAATGGTGCAAGCCTATTTATAGATCTAGTTTTGCAAGTAGATGAAACAACCAAGGGAGGCAAAACAGGAGAAAAAGAGGATCATGATTATCATAGGAGAATCACATCACAGGATAATTGGGGCATAAGAT
Organism: Pseudotsuga menziesii; assembly: GCA_001517045.1. NCBI lineage: Eukaryota > Viridiplantae > Streptophyta > Pinopsida > Pinales > Pinaceae > Pseudotsuga > Pseudotsuga menziesii. Next base: position 156,643 of record LPNX010501617.1, read on the forward strand.
CTAGTGCGATTTGGTTTTGTGAAGAATTTCCTATGTATATGCGATTTATCTGGATTTTACCGATTTATGAAGTCTTCGGTTTTGGAGAATAATTGTGTAACGTGGGTCCTTTGCACAAGGTTAATATGATATAGCAATTGTGGCACAAATCTTGTCTATTATCACTATTGCGAACTAATCTGTTATAATGTTGCGACCTATTCTGTTATGATGTTGTGACCTGTTTTGGTATAATGTTGTTGTGATTTAATCTCTTTCGGTTATATTGATGCAATCTTCTTTTCTGCTACTTTCTATTGCACTATGAGTAGATATGTTTTATGGAGAATGCCGCAGTATTAGCAATATTGTGAAAATTATATGATTCTATAATGATTGCATAAGGTCTGAATACACTCTGTAAGTTGAGGAAATGGTGTAAAGTCGACTACAAAGGTCTATATATAGCAGTTATGGTGTCCTTTCATCAAATCCCCATATCCTTCGTCCCCATTGCTGGAAACGCGATTCCAACAAATCTCCCGTGAATGCCTTGCGTGAGAGCTCGTCTGCTCCACAGACATTGTTGGGTAGGGTAAAACCTGTTCAGGATGGTGCTCAGGGAGATTGTGTTGGTTGGGAATCGATAGAGTGGGAGCCCTTGTCGACGAGGATTTTTTGGTGGGTTTCGCCAACACTTGCCAAAGGTGATGGGGCTGGGGGAGGTACACCCCACCATATTGTCTGTGGGAGATCCCACCTCATAGAAGGTGAGGAGTACAAGAATTACAAGACACTGCAAAGGCTTGCCTTGGCTATAAGCAATACGACCCTTCTTCCAGACTCCACGTCTAACAGTGTTACCCAGAGAGGGAGGGGATATAGAGAAGGTTGAGAAAATAGGGGACACAAAATGCCCTTCCAGTTTGTGTCAATGCAGAAAGATTCCTTTGAACACAAAGGAGACTTAAAGGAAGGGGAAGAAAGGGCACTATGCTGATTCAATAAACTGACTATAGATTCCAAAACCCAGTTAATGGTGACTCACCTGAAATAAACTAGAAGGCATCATCCTCAAAGTATGGAGGCGCAACAACAGAAATGTCGGGTTGCCATCCAGGCCAAGCACACTCACTTACTCCATGATTTCTATTAATATTTGTAAATCATGGAAATAGTACCACACTATAAATTGTTAGTGTCTGATCGTGACTTAAAATAGTTTCCAGGTTTTATTTCGGGGATTAGTCTCAGGTCTAGGATAGTATAAATATACTCCCGGTAGAGGGAGATAGAGGTTGGTTGGGAAAATTTCAAGGGCCGAAGATCTCCACTGTAATTTTTTTCTGTCTTTCTGTGATATGAATAAAATTGCATAGGAATGATAATTTTTCATGGCATAGATTCATTCGTCGTCTTTTATTTCAATATGTAATTCCCTTACGTGAAGGTTTATCCTATTTTTCATTCCAGTTTTTTATTTAATTTCATGTTTGGATAGTAGTGTATATGCGCCAGAATTCATCCTGTATTCTCTCAGCCCTTTGTTTCAAATATTTTTAAACAATTTCTTCTAAAGCCACACAGAATTCATCCTGTAAATGGTCTGCATGATGGGTTGTTTTCTCTCATCAACTAGTCACCTGCCAAATATCTCCTAGTTGAAATATGGATAGCTACCTTGCCTTTGACTATAAATTTCCGTGATTCTTTACATCCTACAACATGTTCCATATCCGGACTGTCGAATCTATCACCTAATGGTCCCCCTCTCTGATCATCCCACCTACACCTTATAACAACATACCTATCCCATTTAAGAATCTGACCTCTTGACCGTTCTCGATTGAATATCTTGCATGAGAAAATTTGGTAAGTAAATGAGAGATCCCTCTTTGATTGTGCTGGGCTAGAAGCATAGTCTAAAGTGGTTCTGTTGTTACTTGGGAGTGAGCCTTCCGCAACCTTTGGTTCAATCCCAGTGCTAACAGAACCAATTGAGGAAGATCCTATCTTCTAACTAGATCTTACACAAGCTATGATGATGACACCATTCATGGATATGATCTGTGATATGGATAGTTTTGTTCTGGTGACATGATAGTAGGATATCTACTCCCTCTTCATAACGAACGGGTAACTGGAAGTAATGAAGGAACATCGAAGCAAGCGAGGAGAATTCATGGTAAGTAGCATGAGGGAATTCGATATACCACTTGGTCGCATCACCAGTGAGTGTGCACTAGAACAACCTCAATCAAACGAAATCATCCATAATGTTTTTATATGAACACCATAAGTGGAATGACATGATGTGATTTTGACGGCCCTCTCTTCTGTTTCCCACAAACTTAGGGATGTCTGAGGGAAGCTTGGTCGGCATAGGAGGACATTGTAGGTGGTGGCAAATGTGGTCATTGGTTAACCATTCCAAATATGGCAAGTTGAGACTAGCCATAAAAGGTAAGCTAGAGCCAAGGTTGGATTGGGAAGGACTATAAAGGGTGTCGGTAGCTGTAGGAATGTAGTTCCCATGCATAAATGGGGGTGTATGAGATTGAATTATGATAGTACAAAAATTCACTGGTATGGAAGGAATAGTCGAAACTGATGTGGAAGGGACACTACCCCTAGGTATGAAAGGTGGAATGGTATTGAAAATGGTGGTTGGAATGGTACCACCAATAGTGGGTAGTGAACCAGCAACAGTGTGTGTGGTGACAAGTGGCCCACTAGGACCATGACCTTTAGACTCGGTGGAAGGGATTCCCATGATGATGACTGGACTGGACGTAAGACCATTACTAAAAATTCCCTCTTGAAAGGGGCCATGATGTGCACCATTCATGGGGCTATATGAAGCAATGAACAAGGTGGGGTCGGACTGATATGAATCCGAATAAGACTCATAGGTTGTGTGACGTAGAAGATGACTCCGACAGTGATGGTTCAAATAACTGAACTGGTGGTTGTGCCCCCTAAGCCTATGTTAGTAGCATGGGGGATCTATGATGGCATGGTGGAGTGCTTTGTAATGAATGACAGCTCAAGAGGATCAATTGCGGGATCAAAAAACCAACTACAACTGAGTGTGTAGGAGGAGAGCATATGAAATGGCAGCTCACAGGCCAACAACAATCTCTAAAACCAAACTGCAACAATGGGTCACAGCAAGGTGAGTCTACAACAAAGTGGATAGAAATCCAACAAGAAGCACTACCTATCAAATAAAAATGAATTACTAACCTATGCGGTATGAGTGCAATAAAAATCCTAACTACAAGCTGAAATCCCCTCACAAATTGTATATGGTTTAAACCATGGAGATCTAGGTGAACACTTTTTAGTGTTAACAGCATGCCCTTTGAAAAATTTGCGGTAGTAATTGCAAAGGCCAATGAATCCTCTTAGTTCGGTGAGGTTCCTTGGGATTGACCAACCCAATATGGCCTCTATCTTTTCTTGGTGCACTTTGACCCCATCTTGGTAGATCACATGGCCTAGATAGAGAAATTTGGTCATGCCAAACTTACACTCAGACAAATTAGCATAGAAGGAGTGATCTTCTAGTATAGTGAGCACCATATATAAGTGGAGCAGGTACTCCTCCCATGTCGTGCTATAAATCATAATATCATGAAAGAAAACCAGGACCTACTTACATAGCTTCTCACTAAACCCCTTGTTCATGCATGACTGGAAGGTTTCCAAAGAATTAGTCAAGCCAAATGGCATGACCAAAAAATTCAAAATGGTTAAAATGACAATGAAAAGTTGTCTTCTATATGTCTTCCTCCCTCATTCTAATTTGGTGGTGTCCTGACCGGAGGTCTATTTTTTATAAGAACTTTTCTCCATGCAGTTCATCCATGATTTCATCAATCTGGGGGATTGGGTATTGGTTCTTTATGGTTTTTAGGTTCAAGTCCTGGTAGTCTATGCACATTCTGAGTGTCCCATCCTTCTTCTTCACCAGAACCACTGAAGAAGAAAAAGGAATGGACCTTAGTCTAATGAGGCCCAACTCAAGGAGCTCATTTATAGAATTCTCAATCTCATCCTTGAATTTCTTCTGATGCTTATAGGGATGTATTTTTATTGGGAGTGTACCAACTTCTAGCTCAATTCTATGTTCAATGCCATGGTCAGGTGGCCTGCCATATGGAAGGTTTTCAAAATCTCTCTTGTGCTTGTGTAGAATCATTTTCATGTCTTTGGGATGCCAGGAAAATTTGACTGTAGCTCCCTCATTGGTGATCCGGTATTCATCATCCCATTCAATGTATCTATGCCTTAGGATGGATCTCATACTATTGGCATATATTAATTTCTTAGGTCAGTATTCATACTCTTCAGAACTACTGATTTCCCTTGATCATATTTAAATCTTATCTGGGGTATTTTGTAATTCATGGAATGTTCTCCAATAGAGTAAAACCATTGAACTCCCAACAACATGTTGGTGTCTTCCACATTCACAACATAAAATGTTTCTTTCACTATGTAGTCTCCTAGATTCACTTGCAGGTTTAGAATCCATCAATTGCATTCCATGGTATGGTTCCCTAGAATGACCATAGTGAATCCTTTAAAGGAATCTGTTGGAAGCTTTATTTTCTCCACCAGGGCTGCATTGATAAAATTGTGGGTGGAACACCCATCGAAAAGTACTATGATTATTTGGCCTTGTAGTACTCCTTTTAGCCTCAAGGTATGGAACAGGGTACTCCATTAAGTACTGCAATTTTTTTGTTGGTTAGAGGGAGATGCTCCTCTTCTTCAGTTGTTTCATATTCTCCATCTGCCATCTTAGCTTCTTCCACCATCTCCTCATCACTTTCAGAGAACACTTCAATGTAGTCTTCTTTCCCCTTGACACACTTGTGGCCTAGAACCCAAGGTTATTGGCAGGACAAAAAATATGTTTCCTCCTTAGTTCATCTCGATCCTTGTAGGAGTAATGTTTCTGGCCAGGGGAAATAAATTTCCTCATTGGGGATCTTTTATTCTACAATTTAAGGGGCATATAGTGTCTGGGAGGATACTTGGCCCTCGGAATGGAATCTGGCAGTTCTCTAGTTCTGCTCATTGCTTATTTCAAAGTGGTGGGTCAGTAAGATTTCACCATCCCTTTCATAGGTTCTTCTAGTTCTTTTGTATAAAAAAAGATTAGCCTCACTTCTAAGATATCAGTGACCATCACTGCCACCTTTTGGAGTCATGATATTTAATCTTGAAGGGTTCCCACTTGTATAATAGTGCCAATTCATGGAAATAAATGTCAGGATCTCTCTGATCAAAACTTTCTGCTAATCTCTAGGTGAATTTCTCATAGGTAACTACTTGATCATGGCCTAAGGTATTCATTGCATGAAACCACCAATCATTGGCCTCCCTATTAAGATGTAAGGATTCCAACTTGATGGCGTCCTTCTCTACCATGGGATTCAACTACAAATAGGTGTCCAATTTCTGAATCCAAGAGCTTATTGTGCACTTGGAAATCCCATCAAAGTAAGGTAGGGTAATTCTTCCAATGGAATTCCTTAGCTCAAAATTATGATATGGAATCCTTTGTATTCCTCTTGGATTCCCTTTATACTAAGTTTCACAAAAGTATCTGAATGGAATAACCCTTCTGCACTCCTCACTCAAGGTTTGATAGGCATCAAACTTCTCCTCCCATGAATCAATTGTTTCATTCTACACTCTAGGGTCTTCCTTTGGGCATTCCATAAACTTGGGAATGTTGGGTTAGGGCTGAAACTTATGTTCATATTTATATTGCATAGGCCTATTCTGAATCCCAGTCCTAGAGAAGATACATCCCTCTATGATATTTCTCTCTTTGCACTAGGAGCCAATGCTGCTCGCTTCTCCATATTTAACACCCAGTTTCTTAGCTAGGAACTCGTTGGTCTCTTGACCAAATTGGATGATGTTGGATGAAATTTCATGCATCCCTCTCAACATATTCCTCACAAAATTTCTCAACTCATCCTTCTCATCCATGTCTTCGTGGGATATCCATTCCACATAGTCAATTTCATCTTCTTCAGAGACGTTCTTTTTGAATCGGAATTAAATTTTGGACCCATTAATGAATATCAAGACCAGGTATGGAGGACCATGCTCTAATATCATTGTAATATCCTTGATTACATATCAGGGATATTACAATGTGTAAGTCCTTCCATGCTCATCCTAGAGAAGGAAAGTTTCCTTTATAAAAAATAACATGTCGGCTCAACTTAGATTTAAAGTATTTAGAATGGGATATAAATAAATCCACACAAATTAGATAAGTTAAAACCATAAACACTTCATTACAAAATTTCTCTTAGTTTCTACTCTAAAAAGGGGTTTGCAAATAGAGAGATTCGATCTCTCTCAACACTTGGTAGATCCCTTTTTAAATAAATCTATGCTAATAGTAATATAGTGAAACCTAATTTCTATTAATTACTAGAATAGAAAAAGACTATAAAATGAAAAGCAATACAAACTAGCTAAAATGATGCTATCTTATCTCTTAATAGAGAGGTTTCAACTACACCCATTTGAAAAAACGACATTACAACAAGATGGAAATGGATTTTTAACATAGAGTGATAAACCATAATAGGGAAAACCCCTAAATATCCAAAACCCTGAACCTATAAGAAGAAGTGGCAAAATGAATTTGGTTACCAAGGAATCTAGTTGATATGTCAAATTCCTTGGTTTGAAACTTCTGCATGCAAATAATATTTGGGGTGCATGGTAGATCATTGGAAGCCTCTCGATGATAGTAATAGTTTAGATCAAGTCTTAGGAAATCCTTTGGAAGCCCTAATCCATTACATGACCAAAAAACATTGTTTAGTGCCTTGGAAATGTATTGTAGGATTGTGACATTAAAAACTATAGAAAATATTCTAGGATGGAGAACCATTATGAGTCAGTGGAAGACGTGAGTGGAATTTGATATCTACCTAGACCAATAATATTCTATAAGGACTAAATGTTATTCATTGAATCAATTTCTTCCATTATATGGGGAAAACTTTGTTGAATTTGACTTTTGGTAATCCACTTTCCTTGTTGAATAAGTTTTCATTCTTTGAGAACCCGATAGAGTTGTATGTTTTTATGGTGGGTGACAGTTGTCTAGGTTTCTATGATCCAATCCACTATAGCTAAGTAAATGTGGTTAATTTTGAGTTCTATACAAGGAAATATCCCATCCACCTCTAAGGTGTACAATAATGGTGGAAAATATGGTTGAAGTAACCTCATGTTAAATCATGGGTGCAAATAAGAAAAGGGGGATCAATACTCAATTCAAAAGAATCACCCATAGCCTTTGTGATGGCTTAAGTCCCATATTGAATTGGTCTAGGATTCCTATGGAGGTATATGAGTTGTTTTTCTATAATTAAAAATACACCTTATGGCCAACTTAAAACATGTGTGGAACCCAATATTAGTCATGTCATTTCTTGTACTTGACATTGGATTTCTATAGGATATCATGAACCCATTATTGGATGTGATAGATACATTCAACAATTTTTTCTTATCTATTTTCCCTAGTCTAAGAATAAAATGACTCTTTTGGAGTTGATGCAATGGGTAGGGCTATGTCAATCAGGGTTTATGGTTGGAACCCAAAGGACACCTAAGAAGGGTTGTGTTCAATAGAGCCATTGAGTCCAACTCTATTGTATCTATGTTAAACATATGGAAGACTCTCAGTGCTTTAAAATTTCCTCCAATTGTCATCAATATCCCTATAATATTGTAGTAGAAAACTATGGATTCGTCAGCGGTAGAAGAGAAAATGAGATGCTCATCAATATTCCTAAGAAGGTCATTGAAAATCCTACCGAGTTCATCCTCAACTTTGTGATCACATTATTTATTAATCTATTTGACAATAAGCTCATTACCCTTTGTCTATTATTTCGTATCAATGGAGGATATATCTACCATGAAGCTCTGAACACCCCATTGGCATTCTTGTATCAAACTGAGAGCAAGTTTCTCTTTATATCTTGGCTCTACGTAATCACATTTTTCAATTGATGGGTTCCCTCAATGAACACTTGGGCATGATAAGCATTATTTGATACTCATAAACTTGGAAATGTGCATATACAACACTTGGTAATCCATTTTGCTTCAAATTATGTGAAATTTCCATCAACAACACCTTACACAATCTTGAGGTTTTTGGTGATGGTATTAAAATTCAACGAGAATGATCAACATTAAGTTCCAATGCAAGAGATGGAAGACGACGTGGCCATTCCACCTAAAGGCATTTATCATGAAGTGGTAGTGTATTCATTATATTCCAAGGTGATACTAATGACCCATTGGATTCATGTGATCTACATTATTCTTGAGGTCCATTCCTTGCCATAGGGACAAAAGTTGGGGTCTTAAAACGTAAATTTTGTCTATGGGATTTATGGGTCATACACGATGCCTAATTCCTCCACAAGAGCCTAATTCTTTGATTTCTATGGGGGTTTTCAAAATACATCCTCAAAACATATATTCAATAGTATCCTTTCTAACTGTCCCCCCTAAACATCACGAGAATTTAACAATTGGAGGTGGGTTTTTACAAACCATCGCCAAAAGTTCAATTCTCAAGACTTTTAGAGGGATAATTTTTTTAAATCCCCATTGAAAATGTATTTAAGGGTGGTCTTTTAAAAACCCACCAAAAAATTCATGAGAATTGAACTTTTGGGGGCAATTTTAAAACAATCACACCGAAATGTCTAATTCTCATGATTTTTTTTTTTTGGCGGGCGGGGGCTTCTAAAAACCACTTTCAAAAAAAACCTTAGGAGGCATATTTATAACCCCCTNAAACACCCCCAATTTATTTAGGGGGCGTATTTAAAAAAATTCCTCCAAAATTCATAAGAATTGAAATTTTTGGGGCGGTTTTAAAAAAACTTCACCCAAATGTCTAATTCTCATGACTTTTTTTTCAGGTGGGGGTGTGTCTAAAAAAATATTTCAAAAACACATTTAGGAGGGGTATTTCTAAACCCTTCCACAAAGTCCAATTCTCAGGAATTTTGAGGGGGGGTTTTAAGAACCGCCCCCAAAGACCTAAAAAAACATTTTTTTTTGGAGGGAGGCGAGAGGGCTAGCGAAACCGCCCCCAAAATTCCAATTCTCGGGACTTTTGAGTGTGGTTTTAAGAATCACCCCCAAATACCTTCTTTTTTTTGTGAGGGGAGGGGGGATTTAGCAAAACCACCTCGAAAAGGGTATTTTTTCTAGTGAGAGAGTAAACAATATGTAAGTAGATCCAAAATTGTGCACTCTCTTCCACAAGTGTTCCCTCCAATAGTGAGAACAATAGAAAATTAAAACTGTATGAGAATACGCATACCCTCCACACTAAGAAAACTAGAAAATAAACACAAAAAAACACTATAAAATGGATGAATTTTCATATCTTCAATAAAAATAACAACATACTATGATCAATGAAGCTTAGTATAAATATATATATATGTTCTATCTCAACACCTACAATGAATCCCAAATGAATAGATATGAATTATCTATCCTCTCACACTAGCTAGGGTGGAATCTGTTGAAATACTGAGAGGGGGGTGAATCAGTATTTGTACAAATTAAAATTTTAATCAAAATAAGGTTGCTGATCACCAATCCCAGCACATCATCAATGTGTATAAACATAACAAGTTGCACAATACACAATAATTGTTTACGTGGAAACGAAAGTTTTGGAGATAAAACAACTGAAGCCTTTTTAAAATAGTTTTCCAAACATAACTGAAATGAGGAAACAATCCCCCTTATTATGAAGACTTCAATTTTCCAGTTGCAACTAGAAGGAGGCTTGAACCCCCTAATTTATATGCTCCAACCTGAAGGAATCTACACCTCCCTAGTTCTTTGACTTCGACTGGAAGGAGGCTACGACCTCCTTTCCTTGCCCCGTCCTACCACGCTGGTAAGAAAGAGATTGCCAAACCTACAGACCTACCACATTCCAAACTCTGACTCTACTGCTAATAACCTCTTCTATCTTATTTCTTCCAAATCATCCATGTATACCAACAAGTCATTTCAATTCCATACACTGCTCATGTACATCATTGTACACCTCATCATACACAATTACTGAACAATTGATTCTACTCTGCTTTCATTGAACATAAGGCATTCATCATCATAGGTATGCATCATAATCATCAAATATACATCATCATCATCTCATTGTACACCTTGTATGCATTATCGACATCAATTATACATCATAATGCATAGTAGAGCATCACCACACTATGGTATGCATGTACATCATATTGTATAGGAGTTCATCAACTTCATAGAGTGTACATCAGTATCACATGCATTATCATCATAAAGTGTATCATATCATAGCATAAAGGTATGCAACATCATCATCATATCCTCCATAATGAATTCAAATATATATACCAATATAGAGGTTCACATACTAATATCAAATATGAAATCTATCCATGAGAGACATGTGTCATCACAAGGGAAACCCAGAAGAATAAACCATACATTTTCAAAGATCACAAGATTAAAAAATAATATAAAAACCAAAAGAAACTCTAGATCATTTCATCACATATCCCTCTTTACAATCTTTCCAACAAGCCAAGAATTTTGTAATTTTGATTATGTATGAGAAAGATATGTCAATTTTAGTGAAGATGCCCAAAAATTTCTCCTTCAGAAACTTTCGCACTTTTCTCCAAGAGTTGCAAAATTCTTGTGAGATTGATGATGAACCAATGAAATGTTTGATATTCTATTTATATAGTTTGTAGAGGAAATTTATTACCTTTGGACGACATGCAATTCAAAATTACAAATAATTAAATTCTATTTTCTTTGGTCGGCTCACACAAAAAGGTGGGGTACACCAACTTCAAAAATTCATATCTCTTCAACCGTACGGAGTTAGAAGATGATCCACATATCAACAGAAATCAATTAATGAGCAATATATCCCTATGATGGGTTTATTTTTAAATTATTTATCTAATACCCTTAAATTCTTCAATTTGTATAGGACATCAAGACTCCACATAAAAAGGTTCCAAAGACCACGTTACCTTATGCATAAGTTCCAAGGTCAAAGGATTTAATGAACATCAGCAAAGGCATGAAGGATTCAATGGTCTTCACATAAACATACTTAACATCAAGAAGGAGTAGGTATCCACCATATACTTATCATATCAATGGTACCAAGGTGTGGGGGTTCCTATACTTCTGCTATGGTACCATGACCTCATTAAAAATAGAAATGACCACATAATGGGTCATTTGGACTCTTTTAAATTCTACACTTATTCAACCCACCAAGGACTCTTTCTAGGGTACTATGGAATAGATTGTGGTACTAGGGAATTTAAATAAATGACTGGGGAACCATAATACCAACTTAGTGGTACTTATACACTCTACATGGTGTTAATGTATTTTTCCATTGTCCCAAGGGCTCCAGGGGCTTCAAACTTAGGCTTGGACACGGTCAAAAGGTCTCCTTAGACACTGATACTTTCTCAACTCTTAGGGGCTCCTCAAGGGGCACCAAGACACACTGACACACACTTGTTGGAATCAATTACAATTTAGTCAACGATCTCCTCCTTTTTCATTGATAACAACTCCAAAGATCCCCCTTCAAATAAGCTTCCTTTGTCCACAGATATCCCCCTTAAATAATTCTTCCTTTACCTTCCTTATTCAATTTTTTCTCCCCCATTGGAATCTATTGCAAAGGGTACTTATATCATTCTCCCCTTGTCATATTGTAGCATTGTTGAAGATACATGAATTCAATTAGGATATTGTATAACTCCTAATATTTCTCTGAGGTACTCAAAAGTCTCTCTTGGGAGAGGCTTCGTAAAAATGTATGAAACCTGTTCTTTTTTCCCGATATATTCCAACTTGATATTCTTTTATGTGACATGTTCTTGAATAAAGTGAAACTTGATTGGAATGTGCTTGGTCTTGGAATTCATAATTGGATTCTTGTAGATACTGATGGCACTCATATTGTCACATAGAATAAGAATCGGCTCATTGCATGTCACATGTATGTCTTTCAGGGTTTGCTTCATCAAAAAAGTCTGAGTAGAAAAAGTTGTTGCTGCTATATATTCTACTTCTGTGGTTGATAAGGACACTATATACCGCTTTTTGCTTGACCAATATACCAGAAAACTGCCTAAAAAGAAAGTTGTTCTACTAGTCCTTCTTATATTGTCAACACATCCTAAACAATTTGTTTCTGAATAAGCTATTAATATCATCTCATTTCCTTTTGGATATTAAAGTCCAAAATCCATGGTTCCTTCCTTTGAGATACTTGAAGATCCTTTTAACTTCTATAATGTGAGTTTCCTTTGGGGTAGATTGAAATACTGCAACTTGTCCAACGACCTACATCGCATTTGGTATGGAGGTTGTTACATATAGAAGACTAACAATCATTGATCTATAGAGCCTTTGATAAACTTCCTTAGATTCATAATCTTCTCTAAGATTACAACTAGTGATCATGGGAGTACTCACATGCTTACAGTCTTCCATCTGGAATTTGTTTAACATATCCTTGATGTATTTTTTCTGAGCAATAAAAGTTCCTTTAGTTCTTTGAGATATCGAGAGTCCTAAGAAGAAATTCAATTCACCGAGTAATGAAATTTCAAACTCTTTCCACATGTCCCTAGAAAATTGTTGACTTAGTGAATCATTATCACTTCCAAATATGAATCACCAACATAAACTTCAATGATGAGTATATTGTCATTATCCTGCTTGATGTACAAGTTATTATCTGCACTTCCCCTTTTAAAGTTTTGTTGCAGTAAATACCTGTTTAATCTGGAGTACCAAGCCCTAGGATCTTTATTTAGTCCATATAATCCCCTTTTGAGTCTACATACATAGTCCTTGTTTTATGAAATCTGAAAACCTTTTGGTTGTTCGATGTATACTTCTTCTTCTAATTCCCCATTCAGAAAAGTTGATATTACGTCCATCTGATACACTTTAATGTATTTGGAGAAATCATAAGACAATATCATTTTGATAGCTTCCATTCTGGTTACTGGTGCATATGTTTAATCAAAGTCTATTCCTTCAATATGAACATAGCCTTTACAAACCAATTGAGCCTAGTTTCCGATCACCTGTCCATATTCATTGATTTTATTTCTGAAAACCCACTTTGTGATGATCACCTTCTTGGTGCTTGGTCTAGGAACAAGTTCCCATGTTTCATTCTTATCAATTTAATCTAATTCTTATTCCATTTATTTGACCCAATGTTCATTTGTACTGGCCTATGCAAAATTTCCTGGTTCAGTTGTAGACAATAGGGAGAAGTGCACCTACCCATTTCTTCCAGATAGTCTTCTTCTAATTCAGATTTCAACATCCTTATCACCAAAAATTTGATCTAATGGATGATTCTTATAGAACCCGTTCTTAGGTATCTGTTGATCCTTTTGTTCTTCTTGTTCTACAGTTGGTTGATTATGTTCTTCATATTCAGAGAGTTGTTCTTCATCTAGTTATTCTTCCATTTTAATTTTCTTCATTTCTTTCTGATTGAAAACTTCCAGTTCTTCATTGTCTAATTCTTCCAAGTATTATCTAGATGATGTTAGTATGCCCTCATATATCTTCACGTTGAAAATTTCAATGACCTTTTCTAATCTCAAATTGTAGCATTTGTAATCTTTCCTTTTGGATGAATATCCAATGAAAATGCCCTTGTCTACTCGAGAGCCAAATTTTCCAATCTTCTTATATTCTCTTTTGATGTAGCACTTGCTTCCAAAAATTCTGACATGTCGTACACTTGCTTCTCTTATGGTCCATAGCTTGTAGGGAGTTTTATCATTTTTTTTTCTAAGTAATCCTCTTTTTAAGATGTGTACTACTGTATGAACTATGTGTCCCCAAAATTTTTCATTTAACTTGGATTCATTCAACATGGTTCAAGCCATCTCCATTACTGATCTGTTATTACTTTTAGCAACTCCATTTTTGCTAATGTGTTCTGGCTACTGAAAAATGGTCTCTTTATTTGATGCTCCTCACAGTACTTGCTGAATTCATCAGAAGTGAATTCTCCATTGTTGTCAAATCTAAGGCACTTTATTCTTGACCCTATTTCATTCTTGACTAGTTCCTTGGACATTTTGAAACATCCAAATGCTTCTGATTTCGTGTTGAGAATACATACCCATGTCATCCTGGTATAGTCATCAATGAGTAGCATGAAGTATTTTTCACCATTCATTCCTTTGCTTTTGGGTGGTCCACATAAGTCAGTGTGAATGAGTTCCAAAGGTTTTGTAGAACAATTCTCTTTTGTCTTAAAATGCACTCTTGTTTGTTTTCCATGTTGACACTGTTCACATACAAAGTTAGCAGGATTTGTGACTTCTGGCATATTTCAAAATGCTTGGTTTTTTTAGATTTTGACCAAATTGTCAAAATGTATATGCCCCATTCTTCCATGCCAAAGAAAAATTTCATCTTATTTTCCCAAGTGATATTTCTCAGACTCAATCTCATCTAACACGTATATGTTATTTGGAGTCCTAGTGGTTGCGGCTAATAAATTCCTTGATCCTTGCTTCCTTATTTTGCATCCTTTTGAGTTCAATATGAGTTCATGTCCTTGATCACACATCTGACTGATGCTTAGCAGATTATGTTTCATGTTATCTACAAGCGATACATTTTCATCAAGAGATTTTTTAATTCTGAGATTTACTGTGCCCTTTCCCAATAATTTTGTTTAATTGTTATTCCCAAACGATACAAATCCTTTATACTTTTCAATATTGACAAAAGCATCTTTGTTACTTGTCATATAGCAACCACTATAAACATACCATTTACTAGAGTTGTGATTCTGAGCTTGAAGAGCAATTCCACATTCGTAGTTGTTATTTTGTTTGATCCATGCCTTGTCGGGAATGTCCTCATTTATTATTGTTGGTATCCTCATTGTGCAATTTCTGGCTATATGTCCAAAGTTGTTACACTTGTAAAATTCTATTTCTGATCTTAAGAGACCAAATCTATTATTGTATTGTGGTCGTCTGAGACTTGCAAGGTCATTCCTTGTCTCAAAGTTTCTTCTTTGAAAACATTTTACAGCTTTATGTCTAGATCTTCAACATATAAAGTAATGCCCATAAAATAAGTATCCATACCTGGGAACATATGAAGGAGGTGCTTTTTTGAGATCTGGTCTTTCTGTTGGCCCTTCTTCTGATAAGGGTTGTTTTGGATGACATTCGATCTCTTCTTCATTTTTGTAGTCCTTGACAGCTTCTGCATAACTTCTTGGAATCTTTTCCTTATCTGTCAACATTGATCTTGAGGCTTCATTGGTATTCTGCTTGCATCCTATACCGGTTTTGTCAAAGAATGGATTTTGATTGCTGGTGATTTTTTCTAGAACCTTGGATTTATTTTCATAACCTTTTGTGATATCTTCCATCTGCAGCTTGTTCTTCACAGATACTATCTCAACCTCATGATTTTCCTTTTCTCTTATAATTGTCATTAGTTTTTCAGTAAGAGAGTATTCAACTCATTTGGCTTCTTCTAGTTCGGTATGCATGTCAATAATGATTTTTTCAAATCGGTGTTCCTCTTATTCTCCTTCCTAACTTTCTTTAGCTCTTTTAAGGTGCTTACAAGTTCTGCCTCAATATCTACTTCTCCTTCATCTTCGAATTCTTCATTACTATTAATATCCTTATCTGAGCTTATTTCCATAAAGAGTACTTTTTCTGGTTCACTATCATCATCAGAATCATTGTCACTATCATTGTCTCGGTCACCACTGGATGAGTTCTTGTCTCTTTTTGTGTAGAGACTTTTCTTCTTTGAAAACTTTCTTCTGTTCTTATTCTTGTAATTATTGTAATTCTTGTAGGGTTTAAAACTATCAACCTCTTCACTATATGAGTTCATTTAGAAGAAAAATGACCTATCTTTCCACATGAAAAACATTTAAGAGTTATCTTACCTTTTTATTTTCAAGTGCCTCTCTTTAATTTCCAAACAAAGTTGGCTATTTCATCATCATCATATTCATCACTTGTCAGATTCTCCTTTGTTGATTTTTTTTTCCCAGCTTGTTTGGAGGAGACCTTGAATGTTGCTTCCTTTATTGAAGTGTCTTCATCTTCAATTCTCATTTCGTAAGATACTAGATTCCCATGCAGCTGATCTACTGTCATAGTCTTTAGATCTGTTCTTTCTTCTAGGGCAGAGATCTTGGGGTTGAACCTTTTGGGTAGAGTTCTTAGAATTTTTCGAATAACTATAGTCTCCTCAACCTCTTCTCCAAAAAATCTGATGGTATTCAAATTTTGATCAACCTGAATAATATAGGTTGTTATGTCTTCAACTTCATTCATCCTTAGCTGTTTGAATTGTCCCATGTATGTCTAGAGTTTGGCTTCCTTGACTTTGTTGTTTCCTTCATCTTTGGTTTGAATTTTTTCCCACATTTCTTTTGCAGAGGAGGATTTCATCACTTTGTTGAAGATGAATTCATCTATAGCTCCTAGGACATTATTTCTGACCTTCGAGTTGTTGTTGTATTGAACCATCTTGTCTGCATCTTTTGGAACGGTATTTGGTACTTTGTACCCATTCTCGATACTCTGACATATTTCAATTCCTTGGGCTTCTACGAAGGCTCTCATCCTTATGATCCATATTTTCTTCTTGCATAGTTGTTCCCATCAAACAAGGGTGTTCCATATTTTCTTTGTTTAGCAAAATTCCCCACAATTACCTTCCAGTGGTTAGTTTGCTATGAAGGAACCTGAGCTAATACCAATTGTTGAAATACTGAGAGGGGGGTGAATCAATATTTGCACAATCTAAAATTTTAATCAAAAGCAGGTTGTTGATCACCAATCACAGCACATAATCAATGTGTATAAAAATAACAAGCTACATAGTACACAATTATTTTTGACGTGGAAACCCAAGTTATGGGGGTAAAACCACGGAAGCCTTTTAAAATAATTTTCCACAAATAACTAAAAGGAGGCAACAACCCCCCTTATTATAAAGACTTCAATTTTCTAGTTGCAACTAGAAGGAGGCTTCAACCCCCTGATTTACAAGCTCCAACCTAAAGGAAGCTACAACTCCCTAATTCTCCGGCTTCAACCAGAAGGAGGATACGACCTCCTTTCCTTGCCTCGTCTTGCCACCCTAGGAAGAAAGAGATTTTCAAACCCATGGAGTTGTCACATACCAAACTTTGAATCTGCTGTTGATAACCTCTGATCTCTGATCACTGCCAAATCATCCCTGTATACCAACAAGTCATTTGACTTCCATACACTTCTCATGTATATCATTGTACACCTCATCATACACAATTACTGAACAATTAATTATGCTCTACTTTCACTGAACATAAGGAATTCATCGTCATGCGTCATCATCATAGGTATGCATCATCATCATAGGGTATGCATCCTAATCATCAAATATACAACATCATCATCTTAGTTTGCACCGTGTATGCATTATCAACATCAAGTATACATCATAATGCATAGGAGAGCATCATCACACTATGGTATGCATGTACATCATATTTTATAGGAGTGCATCAACTTCATAGAGTGTACATCATTATCACATGCATTATCATCATAAAGTGTATCATATCATAGCAAAAAGATATGCAACATCATCTTCATATCCTTCATAATGAATTCAAATATATATACCAATATAGAGGTTCGCATACTAAGATCAAATATGAACTCTATCCATGAGAGACATGCGCCATCACAAAAGAAACCAAGAAGAATGAACCATACCTTTTCGAAGATCACAATATAAATAAATAGTATAAGAACCAAAATAAACTCTATATCATGTCGTCGCATAGTCCTCATCACAATCTTTCCAATGAGCCAATAATTTTGTAATTCTGATTCAGTATGAGAAAGATATGTCAATTTTAGTGAAGATTCCCAAACATTTCTTCTTCGGAACATTTCACACATTTCTCCAAGAGTTGTGAAATGCCTAAGATAATTGATGATGAACAAATGAAAATTTTGATATTCTATTGACATATGTTGTGGAGGAAATTTATTATCTTGGGCCGACATTCAATTCAAAATTACAAATAATTAAATTCTCTTTTGTTTGGTCAGCTCACACAAAAAGGTGGGGTACCCCAACTTAAAAAAATCATATCTCTACAACTGTAAGGTGTTAGAATATTCTCCACATGTCAATGGAAATGGATTGATGAGGACTATCTCCCTATGATGGTTTTATTTTCAAATTCTTGTTCTAATAGCCTTAAATTCTTAAATTTGTGCAGGACATCAAGACTCCACACAAAAGGGTGCCAAAGACCATGTTACCTTATGCATAAGTTCCAAGGTCAAAGGATTTAATGGACATCATCAAAGGAATGAGGGATTCAATGGTCTTCACATACACATACTTAACATCAACAAGGAGGAGGTCTCCACTATATACTTATCATATCAAGGGTACTAAGGTTTGGGGGTGCCTATACTTCTCCTAGGGTACCATGACCTCATTAAAACCACAAATGACCACATAATGGGTCATTTTGACTCTTTGAAATTATACACTTATTCAACCCACCAAGGACTGTTTCTAGGGTACTAGGGATTATGTTGTGGTACTTGGGATTCCAAAGAAACATCTGGGAACCATAAGACCAACTTAGGGGTACTTAAGCACGCTACATGGTGTTCAGGGATTTTTCCATTGACGCAAGGGATCCAAGGGATTTAGACTTGGGATTGGACAAGTTCCAAAGGTCTCCTTAGACACTGATACTTTTTCAACCCTCAGGGGCTCCTCAAGGGGTGCCAAGACACATTGAAACACACCTGTTGGCATCAATTACAATTTAGTAAACAAAATATTTCACCATCAAAAGCAGTCACAAATGTAAGGAGAACATATCCCATGATTAAAAGACTTAAGAGATCTCCAATTTAGAAATAATGTTTCCAAAATATCTTGAATAGGTCCCCTCGCCCTTCTTTTATAATTATCAATTCAACACTCTATATTTTTTTCTCTCAAAAATATTAATAAATATTATTTCATGAGAGAATCATTCTTTGGGACACCTTAAATTCCTTTATAATGTTATTTCTGGCCTCTTGGATACTTGGTATTCCTTCGAATTTGAATTAGGAGATGCCTCCCTTGTTTAGTTGTAGGTACAACTCCCCTTGGTACCACTCTTCCCCTCATGCGCCTTCATTGGGATATTATTATAAAAAACTCCATCATGAGATTCTTTTGGGGTTACACCTTTATTTGAGGATATTTTTCCTCATTTGGTGGGAATTACAACCCACTTTGACTCCTTCTTCCACTAATGTGCCCCTACTGTCTATTTTTAGCCAGTGGTGAGTTACACTCACAAGATTCCTTCATTATGTGCTTCCTTCCATGTGTCTCCTATGCTCAAGCCCATAATTCCTTTTCGAATGTGACATCCTTGTTCAATTTTTTTAATTTCACCTTATTCATAAATATTGGATGCGATACTTTACAATTTTATAACCCACATCACCTTCTTAACAATTTCTTATGTACCTTACAAGGTGCCTAGGACATGGAATTCCAACTTTAATTTTTTTTCTCTCTAATGGTTAAAATCGAAATTTTGGGACATTATAAATTCTCCTCTCCCAAGATTTCTTATACTCAAGAAATTTAAATTTAGGTGTGGAAGTACCTAAATTTCTTTGCCACCTTTCTTAGTGATGACTGGTTATAAAGTTGTAACTTCAAGTGGATCATGTCACCATATCTATACTCCACAAATTGAATCATATTAAACCTGAAAAATGATGGCATGGTTGCAAACCAATATGAAGTAGGCAAGGAATCCTATGCTCAATGTATGATTCAATGTAACCACTCTATTAACTCCCCAAAGAGTTGGAATACTAGAAATCCAATCATATGAAATCTAGAAATGACTTTCACCTCTGATTTTGTTGCTGAACTATATAGCATCGGAATTCTAAAATACCAAGCTAATATCAGAAAGGGACCACCATTATTATGTTGTACCACTCTAATCATAACCATCCAACTATCATACCCTATCTGAATCCACCTCTCTTGTATATCCGAGTTGAAATATATTTAAAGGATGAACCTACCAACATGGATAGTGGTCTGCATAGGCGTCCAAGTGAGGTCTACAATCCTTCTCCTATGCTCGATCCCAAATATTGGAAAAGGAAATTTTCCTTGATCATTGATCATGATCCTGGGCTACTCATGAGCTCTAATAATCCCCAAAAGGGATATCTCAATTTCCCATACTACTATATAATTAACCCATCTAAAAAAAATAAGTCCAAGAATGATCATGTTAAGTTTTTCTTAATTTCTTAGATGATATCTTAAAACAATTTTCACTAGTAGTATCACTGAAAGAATAACAAGAACATTAACACAAAGAAAACAAATATTTTCCTCAGGGAATCCACAAGGGAGAAAACCCTGCAAAACTTCCTCAGTATCGAACTCAACCAGAGTAGTGTAAAACCCAGACAACTACTTCTCTCTTCTTTCTAGCGCACTTGTTCTTCTCTCTCTTGCAAACTTGATTGAGTGAGTGTGTATAAATTAAGTTTATCACCTCCCTATTTATATTTTTCACTTGACTTGACCTAGGACCTAATAGGGAAAAAAATTGGAGCACCATCATACATCTTCATCATTGACCTCAGCTCGATCATCTTTTGGAACCTCAATATGTAAATATTGAATCATCTTCTATGTGTACTGGATCATCTTTTTTCACATTAGTATGTGGATACTGAATCATCTTCTATAACATCAGTATGTGGATATTGAATCATCTTCTGCATATATTGGATCATCTTATGCAACATCAATATGTGAATACTGAATCATATTCTACCAAATACATATGTGAATACTTAAACATCTTCTTCAACGTTAGTATGTAAATACTAAAACATCACCTGCAACATCACTATGTAAATACTGAGGCATCATCTACAACATCAATGTGTAAATACTGAAACATCATCTGCAACATCAGTATGTAAATATTGAAATAGCAACAACAACATCATTAGCATGTTAGTGATAAAACAATATCATCAATAGATGCTAGATCATCATCTTCATCACCAACATAGACATGCTAGAACATCATAATTATCAACATAAAAATGTTGAAACTAAAATATCATCATCACTGTAGAAATACTGAAAATATGTCATCAGTCATCTTAATAGCCACCAGTATTCAACAATCCTAGTCGAATAGATGGATTTTCCCATGGACCAACAAGCCTCGTTTTTTCTTACTAACCCTCTTGGGATAAACAAGCCTATCCAAACATACTAATCCCCCTAGGATCAACAAACCTCGTATGACTTACTAATCTTTACAGGACAACAAGCCTAGACATACTTACCCTACTCTAGGATGAGATACCACCACTGCATCTTTCTACCATCTTCCTTCACTACCTCTTTTGAGGGAGGTCCTTTCAGACTATGCCAAGATTGTCTTAAAAGTATTCAAACTTTACATGATATAGAGGCTTAGTAAACACATCTGCCACTTGTTCCTCTGTAGGAATATACTTGAGCTTTACAACTCCCTTTTGTACCATATTCAAGATATAATGATATATAACTGCAATATGTTTTGAATTCTCATGAAACACTAGGTTTTCTTTCAACTTAATACAACTCTGATTATCACAAAGGATATCAGTAACATCTATCTATGCATCAAATAATCATTTCAACATCTTGCGAAGCCATACTACTTCACTACAGGCTGAACATGTTGCGATGTATTCAAACTCTATCGTGCTAAGTGAAATACTAGGCTGTTTTCTACTGAACCATGATATCATACATGGTCCCAAACGAAAACAACATCCTAAATTTCTCTTTATATCTTCGACACTTCCTGCCTAATCTAAATTCTTAAATCCATGTAATATGATCTCTCCATTTGATGCATATCTGAGACCATAGTCTAAAGTCCCCTTTAGATACCTCATCACTTGTTTTTCTCCTACTAGGTGAATATGTTTTGGATTCACCATATATTGACTCAGATTGTTTATATAAACACATTTATATGGTCATGTATTGGTTAAGTACATCAGAGAACCAATAATATATCTATATAAGGTGACATCTACTGCTTCTGAAGTGTCATCATTCAATAGTTTCAATTTTTTTGTCATCGGAGTATCCATAGCCTTGAAATATATCATCCCAAATATATTTAGGATTTATAATGCATATTTCCCTTGGTTTAGGAAAATATCGTCTGGATACTGCCATACTTTAGGACCTAGAAAATAGTGAATCCTTCCAAGGTATTTCATCTCAAATTTTGCAGTGAGCTTCTTCTTACATTCGTTGATGGGATTATCTTCGGCTATCAAGATTATATCATATAAATACAATAGTAATATGATAATTCCATCACCCTCAACTTTATAGTAGAGGTTGGAATCTGTTTTACTCTTGGTAACTCCCAAACTCATTATGAATCTGTTTTGCAATGCCTTCTTGAGTTTACATACATGCGTTTCTTGATCATCAGTCTCAAAACTTTGTGGTTGTTCGATATATACTTATTATTTTATCAAGCCATTTAGAAAGGTTGTCTTTACATCCATCTGATGTAATTTCCACTTCATATTGGATGTGAAGGCAAGGATGGCTCTAATTGGGGTGTACCTAGATATAAGTGAAAAGGTCTCCTCATAGTCAATTCCTTTCTTCTACGATAATCCACGAGCTATGAATATTTCCATGTACTTATCTATACTACCATCTACTGAGTGATTTGTTTTGAATATCCATTTCGAGGATACCACTGACTTGTCCCTTGGTCTTGGTACTATTTCCCATACATCATTCTTTATAATGGATTGGTATTTCTCGACCATTTCATCAACCCACTCATTCTACTTTGTTTCTTCTTCAAAACATGTTGGATCTTTATCAAAGAGATTGCACATCAAAGCTACATAACTAAGGTGTGTATTTGGATTCTTTCTTTATATGATGGTTCTTTCTGGGACACTATGTATTATTTCTTCTTTGATTACTTCAGGATCCCAGACAAATCTTCTCTTACGTGAGATCATTTCACTGGGAAATCTTTAGGTCTCTATAGTTTTGTCATCTAATGATCCTCATGCATTTGTTCTTCTTATTGGCTCCTAACTAGTTTAGGATTTTCTGTGGCTCTGGGAGTTTCATTATCCTCTTCATATTCCTTGTCTTTATTTGATTTTCTGAAATCTCTATCTTCATCAAAGTTAACATCTCTACTTAATTCAATTTGATGATACCCTGGGATATAGATTTGATAAGTTTTTTATTGCTAATTGTATCCTACAAACAATCCCTTATTTCCTGAAGGATTTATCTTTGATCTTTTCTCCTCGGGAATGTGCATGTATACTAGACAACCAAATATCTTTTGGTAATTGACTTCATGATTTTCTTCGGTGAACATCTCTTATGGATTCCTATTTACAAGGGTACTGTGGGAAATTTTGTTTTGAACATATATTGTTGTTCTAGTTGCTTCTTCACATAGGTACATAGGTGGATATTGATGATGGATCATGGATTTTATAGCTTCCATGAAATATCTATTCTTTCTTTATTCTACACCATTTTTTTGTTTATTATAGGGAATAGTTATCTCCCTCCTAATCCTAGCTTCCTTACTTTACTCATTGAATTCACTTGGTGTGAATTATCCACCATATACTGATATTAATATCTTGATTCTATTTTCAGAGAGGTTTTCTGCAAGGTCCTTAAACTCTTTGAACCTTTCAAACACTTCATCCTTCTTCTTATTCAAAAAATAGATCAAATTTTTGTGGGAGTAGTCATTAATAAAGGAAGCATTGTAAACATACATGCTTAATGAATTATTTTGCATTGGCCTACATATATCTGAATGAATAATATCTAATATTTTTTTTTTCTTTTTGTCATTGTTTGGATAAGGGTTCTTAGTATCCTTTCCTTGTGCACATACTTTCACTCTCTATGATCTATCTGAATATCTGGTAAACCTGTCACAACCTTGCTCACAATTCGAAATTCTTTGTAACGTATATGAGAAAGACTTATGTGACATAGATAGCATGGGATTATGGTATTAGTCATCAATGTTGTGTATTCCTCCTTCTTTAGCTCCAATCACTACTGCATCATCTATAGTTTTTCCTTTTGTCCACATGAGAACTTCTCCATCCAAAAAAGAAATTCTAAACCATTTCTTATCTAAGTCTGATATAGAAATAACATTCTTATTTATTCCTGGGACATATAGGACATCCTTCATTTTCATGGATTTTCCAGAGTCCAACTTATAGGAGTCTTATCCAATTACTTTGATGGTATATTGGTAACCATCTCCAAGCATTACTTTGTGTGGGGAATCCTTTTGTACAAGACATGAGAGTGAGTTCTTGCAACCTATCAT
The DNA here is from genome assembly GCA_001517045.1 of Pseudotsuga menziesii. Taxonomy (NCBI): domain Eukaryota; kingdom Viridiplantae; phylum Streptophyta; class Pinopsida; order Pinales; family Pinaceae; genus Pseudotsuga; species Pseudotsuga menziesii. Next base: position 181,253 of record LPNX010501617.1, read on the forward strand.
GTGCTCAAGGGCACCACTATCTACTATCTAGGTGTCATTCCCTGGTGAGACAGAACCCATGAGTGCAAAGATCAAGGCATATTCTTCACATGAATCTTCTTTTTCCTTAGCTCTTTCCTCATCTTCTTGATCATTGTATTTAATAACATGGAAATAAAATATTTTCTTCTTCTTGACTCTTTCTACCTTCGTGGGATAGTTTATAGCAATGTGTCCCATATTGTGACAAGTGAAGCATTCATAATTTGATAAGTATTTCTTGGACTTCTTAAACCCTTGAGTCTTTCTAGGAGGATGGTAATAACTCTTTTGCTTGTTATTTCTTTTGGTACGGACTGCCAAATCTTGATCCTCATTTTCATTTAGCTTCTCTTCTATGGATGCTATTATTTCTTCTTCTTGAACAGATTCCTCAGATAATGGATTCCCAATATCTTGGAAGGCCATTCAAGGTGGTCATTACAATTTCTTCTTCTTCAACCATATCACCAATAGCTTCCAATTGCTCCTTGATTTGAGATACTCTTGTGAAATATAATTTCATGGTTTCTCACTTTTGAGTCTTTACACTTTTGGGGTGATTCCTCAAGGTCATGTTTCTATTGATGTTTCTTCCTTCAAATAAGCCAGATAGAAAATCAAAAATTATTTTGGTGTCCTCCATGAGGATGCTTGAGGAATCAAGCTATCTTTGATGGAGTCAACTATGATCCTCTTAGCCTTGATCATATCCTTCTTGTGTTTTGACTTACCTTTAGATTCTTTTGGTTCTACCACTTCCTCCTTTATAAATCCTTACAAATCATTTTCTTCTAGTATGAGAATGATATGATACTTCCATGCTCTAAATTTTTTAGCACCCTTGAGATCTCTTCTATATTGGTACTCTTTGTCATCTTTTAACAAAATGATAACTTCAAATGGAATTAGAAGAAGTAGTACTTACTACTTCTAGCTTACCTTCTTCGGGATGACCTAGGGTTTGATGTAGAAAAGCTAATTTTTCAGTTGGGATCACTGGTAGGGTTGATATATGGAAAATATGTTCCTTATCAGGGTGAGATAGACTGTATCTTTCTTTTTATGAGATTGATAATGGAGTCTCAGAAAAACTAAAGCCCTAGTTCTTCTCGAAAGCAGTGTCTAGTCCAAAACTGAAACTTCTTGGAATTCAGTTCTATTTTTATATAAATATTCACCCCTCTGAGGCAAGTTGAGTGAGCCCTCTTTTTCGGTTGATCTATTAAGGGATTTGTTCAGAGTAACAAACCCTAATTGTGCAGTTTTTTCTTTCAACCTAACTTTGATACCATGTTAATTTTTTCTTAATTGCTTAGATGATATATTAAAAAAAAAATTCTAGTATGATCAATGAAAGAAAAAAAGCACAGCAACACAAAGAACAAAAATATTTTCGTCAGGAAAACCACAACAAAGAAAACCCCGCAAAACTTCCTCAATATAGAAATCAACCGGAGTAGTGTAAAACCTAGACAATTTATTGTCTCTTCTTTCTGGTGCACTTGTTCTTCTCTCTTTTGAAAACTTGCTTGAGTGAGTGTGTACAAATGAAGGGGATATCCTCCCTATTTATATTTGTTGCTTGACTTGACCTAGTACCTAACAGGTCTGACTTGTCCAACTGATAGGGTCGACTTGTCTAGCAAGAAACCAAAAATAATATTTATTATAATGACACTTGGGTACTATTGACCCAACTTACATCCATATGTTTACATTGATTCTTTCAATGACTCTTACATGACCAAAATCATCTCCTAATGGAGGAATACAATCAATACATATAGAATATATCCTGAAGTTACAATACTTTAACAGATCATACGGTTGCAATTAAGCTTGAGAATTGTAGAGTACCAATTGCATCCCTTGCTACACTGCATAGTGTCAAAACATGGACCTTGTTGATGTATTTGTAACTTCGGAATGTATTCACTTGTATTTCTTATCTATTGTAACCCGATGTTTATTCCGGGATGTACTTATGTCATGTCATGCCCCAATGTTCTGATTGGGAAGATCTATAATGTAAACAAGTCATGTCAAGTCATTGTGGGTAACCCTCTTATTGTCTAAGGGTTAAAGTCCCCGTAGTTTCGGGGCACTAGGGTTATTAGACTCTCCTAGAAAGGTTGGCCCTAGTAGGTTTTTAGTCATGTCAGGATTAGTATAAATGAAGAACTGGAATCTATATTTAGTACACACATCACATACACACTCAAGTGTAGCACATACCTGAGGAAGAAGAATACACTGGGGCTAGATAAGAAGAAGGTTACTACTGTTAGGAGATCACTTACTATTTTAGGTTTTACTATTTTGGTGTTGATTCTATCATTGAGGAAGTTGTGGGGTTTTCTCCATTTATGGTTTCCCGAGGAAAAACACTGTGTTCATTGTCTCTTGTGTTTGATTGTTGTACTTGTTATTCTCTCAGTTAAAGATCCTAATAATGCTAGCTTAATGTTGAAAANAGCTGAGGAGAAGACACTGTGCAGCTACGAGAACTAGGGATTCCTATTTTGTGGATCTCTCTCCACATATTTTCAGAAAACGTAGGGTGGAATAAATCTCCTCCCTAAGGTGCATATTTCTGTCAAAGCAGAATCCAATTCTGAGGATTTCCAGTTTTGGACCCGACACTACTCCCAGAAATTAGGGCTTTTCACAGAAGAATAATTTTTTAGTGAGCCCAGGCCTGAATTGATCTCCTCCCTAAAATTGAAGTTAGGGATAAAAATCAAAGCAATTGGTTGGACAGAACTCCAGAAAAGAAAAACCCTAATTTGCTCATGAACCAGCTCTGCAGGACTTTCAGCTCCAAATCCAGATCTCACATCTTGACCTAGTAAGATCTAAATCTTTTGTATTTCCATTTGAAGTTCTGAGTTAAGATGTCTCATCATACCAAGCTTGATGAAAAGCTTGAGGGAGATGATAACTTCTAATCTTGGAAGTATAGGATGTCCCTGGTCTTGGAAGAGAATGAGTTGGACTCTTACATCCATGAGGAGATTCCAGTTCCAGAGGGAGATGAGGAAAAGGCCTTACATAAGAAGAATTTGGTTATGGAAAAGAGAATCATTGCTGATTCTATCAAGGATAATCTCATACCATAGGTGTCCTCTCTCAAGAGATCTAAAGCTATGTTTGATGCCCTAACCAAATTGTTTGAAGGAAATAACATAAACTGGAAAATGACTCTGAGAAACCAACTGAAGAATGTGAAGATTCAGAATGCAGAAACAATCCAGTCTTACTTCACAAGGGTCTCCTAGATCAAAGAACAACTAGAAGCTATAGATGAAGAAGTGGAGAATGCAGAAATTGTGATGACAACATTGAATGGCCTTCCTAGGTCATGGGATTCATTCATCCAAGGAATATGTTCCAGAAAGAAGTTAGTCAATTTCAGAAAACTATGGGAAGAATTCTCTCAAGAAGAAGCTCAGATAGCATCTATAGAAGAGAATATGGGAAGTGAAGATCAAGCTCTCATAGTCCACTCCAAGAAAGGTAGAAGAAACTCTCATCACACCATAGGTAAGAATCCTCACCATAAAGATAACAGTAGAAAGGACCTATCTAGAATTAGATGTTATACATGTGATTAAAGAGGACACTTTGCAAAATACTTTCCTAAGAACAAGGTTCATTCTCATAAGAAGAAGGGAAACAAAAAAATACATCATGCTCATGCTGCAGAGGATGATGAACCATCCAAGAAAAGAACCAGATATGAAAGTGAAGATTCTTCCAGTGAAGATGAATATGTTTTGATTTATGCTCCTACAGGAAACATTACTCATGGAAGCACTGATTGGATTATAGACAGTGGGGCTTCCAAGCATATGACAGGATTCAAGGAATCCTTTGTAAAACTATCAGAACATGAATCACCTCACAAGGTGAAGCTAGGAGATGACTACCAGTATCCAATAAAAGGTAGTGGGGAATCTTCCTATAAACTAGACTCTATAATGTCTATGATATTAAAGGAAGTTTTGATTGTACCAGGACTCAAGAAGAACCTCCTCTCCATATATGCATTAGATGCAAAAGGAATGAGGGTTGCATTCATAGATGGTCAAGTCATCATGTGGCCAAAAGGAAAGACTATCGATGATGCGGTGGTGATTGGAGAACAAGAAGGAGAATTGTACAAATTAAAGGGACATCTAGAATAAGCCTTGGTCCATGACACAGTAGAGCCAAGTGAACTTTGGCATAGAAGGCTTGCACATGTGCATTACAGAGCACTACCAATTGCAAGCAAAGCTATTGAAGGTCTTCCAGAATTCCAAGCAAAACATGATGGGGTCTGCAAAGGATGTGTGAAAGGAAAGAATACAAAGAAGACATTTCCTAGTAGTGAAAGAAAATCCAAAGGAATCCTAGAAATCATCCACTCCGATGTATGCGGTCCTATGTCTTCAAGCTCACTAAGAGGGTATGCATATTATGTTTCTTTCATTGATGACTTTTGTAGGAAGACATGGGTTTACTTCATGAAGAAAAAAGATGAAGTATTTAGCAAGTTCAAAGAATTCAAAGTCTTGATCGAGAATCACACTGAAAAGAAGATCAAGACTTTTAGATTAGATAATGGCAGAGAATTCACTTCGAATGAATTCAAAGAGCTATGTAAATAATCAGGGATTAAGAGGGAGTTGTCCACTCCTTATAATCCGCAACATAATGGGATTGTGGAACAGAAGAATAGAACTATCATGGAAGCTGCAAGAGCTATGCTTCATGATCAAGATCTTCCTATGCATATTTGGGCGGAAGCTGCCAGAACAACTGTGTATGTATAGAACCGTACACCACATAGAGTACTTGAGAACAAGACTCCTGAAGAAGTCTTCTCTAGTAAGAAACCATAATTCAGCCATCTCAAAATATTCAGCTGTCCTGTATACATACACATTCCAAAAGAGAAGAGAACAAAATTAGATCCTTCAGGAAAGACGGGTATATTTGTGGGACACTCTGAAAGCTCGAAGGCTTACAGAATATATTTCCCAGGATACAAGAAGATTGACATCAACAGGGATGTGACATTTGATGAAGACACAACTTACAACAAATCTAGAAAGAGACCTGCTGAAAAACCTGAAGAAGCAGAAGCACCCAGAATTCATGATACAACCATGAATGAAGAAACTCAAGAAGAAGATCGAGAATATGAAGAACCACAAAGACCTGTAGATCCACCTCTGGAAAAGAATCCTCATAAGAGGAAACCTGCTTGGGTACGTGAAATTATCCAAGGTGCAGAAATATATGGGGCTCTAGAAGAGAATCATAGAGAAATAAAGAGGACTAGATCCTGCTCTGGGTATGTGATTTCATTGATAAAGAAGCTTCCACTTATGAAGAAGTGGCAAAATAGAAAGAATGGAAGGATGCTATGATCAAAGAGTACCAATTGATCATGAAGAATGATGTTTGGGATATTGTTCCAAGACCAGAAGGGAAGTCAGTTGTAACTTCCAAATGGATCTACAAAATCAAGCATGTTGCAGATGGTAGCAATGAAAAATATAAAGCAAGATTTGTGGCTTGGGGTTTCTCTCAAAAGGAAGGAATAGATTATGAAGAAACCTTTGCACCTGTAGCCATATACACTTTCATCATATCAGTACTTGCTCTAGCTGCAGTGATGAAATGGAAGATACACCAAATGGATGTCAAGACTACTTTCTTGAATGGTGTATTAGAAGAGGAAGTGTATGTAGAGCAGCCACTCAGTTTTGAGACACATGACAGGGAGTCTCATGTGTGCAGATTGAAGAAATCCCTGTGTGGTTTGAAACAGGCACCCAGGACACGGTACGGCAGAATTGATAACTTTCTATCTAGTTTGGGCTTTACCAAGAGTAAAGCAGATTCCAACCTTTACTACGAGGTTGAAGATGTCAACCCAGTGATGCTTCTACTATATGTAGATGATCTGTTTGTAACAGGTATGGATGGGTTGATTGCTGATACAAAGAGAAATCTTGCTGCCGAGTTTGAAATGAAGGACTTGGGTATGATGCATTATTTTCTAGGTATGGAGGTGTGGCAGAGTGCGGATGGAATTTTCCTTGGAAAAGGGAAGTATGCAATAGAGATCCTGAAGAGGTTTGGGATGATGGACTGCAAGGCTATGGCCACACCTATGGCATCGAACCTGAAGCTATTGAGAAATGATTCATCAGATTTGGTTGATGCTACGATGTATCATCAGATGATTGGGTCCTTGATGTACCTAATGAACATGAGACCAGATATTTGCTTTGCTGTGAACACCTTGAGCCAGTTCCTGACAAATCCGAGACATGTTCACTTGATTACTGCAAAGCATATTTTGAGGTACCTGAGGGGTACAGTTGATTATGGAATCAAGTATGAGGCAAGTCAAAAGATTAACCTGGAGGGTTATGTTGATTCAAATTAGGTAGGCAGTGCCATTGATAGGAAGAGCACTTTAGGGTGTTGCTTCAGCATGGGATCAAGTGTGATCTCTTAGTTTAGCAGGAAGCAATTCTATGTGGCACTAAGTACAGCTGAAGCAGAGTATGTTGCAACTTGTTCAGCTAGTTGTGAGGCAATGTGGCTGAGGAAGCTATTTTCTGATTTATTTGATCTTAAATTGGATGCTACTTATATACATTGTGACAACTAGAGTTGTGTAAGTTGTCAGAGAATACAGTGTTCCATGACAAGTCGAAGCATATTGAGATTCACTATATCAAGGATATGGTACAGAGGGGAGTAGTGAAGCTCCAATATGTTGTGACGGACGATCAGATAGCTGATGTGTTGACAAAGCCATTAGCTAGGGTGAAGTTTGAGTACTTCAAGGAGAAGCTTGGTGTTCTCCAGATCGAGGTTCCCTCCAAAGGGAGGTGATGAGTCTGTGAGCCATTCTGACATGGTGAGAGGATTAGTCCCTTCCATGGTTAGATGTAAGGGCTGAGCCATTCTGTCATGGTGAGAGGATTGGCTCCTTCCATGTCAGATATGAGTGCTGATCGATTCTGATATGACTGTAGGATTGGTTCCTACATGATCAGATATAAGGGCTATTGCCATTCTTGGAATGGAGGTGCCTGGTCAGTTACCAAGAAAACTCAGTCTAAGACTAAGGGCCATTCTGATATGTTTGTGAGATGTGTTCTCATATGATCAGATATGAGTGAATGACCATTCTGATGTGATAGAGGGATGTGTTCCCACTTGATCAGATGTAAGGGTTGAGCCATTCTGTCATGGCTAAAGGATTAAGTTCCTTCCATGTCAGATGTGAGTGCTGGCCATTCCGATGAGTAGGTTGGATGTAAGAGCTACTGCCATTCTCTGGGAGAATGGAGGCACCTAGTCAGTTACCAGGTAGCTCAGTCTAGGACTGGGGACCATTCTGATGTGACTGTATGATTGGTTCCTACAAGATCAGATGTGAGTGCATGCCTTTCTAACGAGTAGGTCAGATGTAAGTGTAGATCCCTTCCATCATGGTTGCAGGATGTGTTCCCGCATGGGTGGAAATAAGTACAGAGCCCTTCCATCATGGTTGCAGGATGTGTTCCCGTATGGGTGGATGTAAGTGCAAAGCCCTTTCATCATGGTTGCAAGATGTTTTCCCGCATGGGTGAATGTAAGTGTAGATCCCTTCCATCATGGTTGTAGGATCTATTCCCGCATGGGTGGATGTAAGTGCAGAGCTCTTTCATCATGGTTGCAGGATGTGTTCCCGCATGGGTGGAAGAACAGAGCCTTTTTAGCATGGTTGCATGATGTGTTCCCGCGTGGCTAAATGTGAGTGCTGGGCCTTTCTGATATGATTATAGGATTGGTTCCTACATGATCATATGTGAGTGTTGGGTGTGCCTTTTTGATGAGTAAGTCATATATAAGTGCTACGCAGGCCATTCTGATGAGCAGGTCAGATAGAAGTGTTGAATAAGACCTACATGGAGGCTATGCCTACAACCAGCATGAAAAAGGGCTAGCTCTGTAGAAATTCCTGTGACGAGAAGAATCATGAGATAGCACCTATGATGATCCAGTAATGATGATCCAGATTGAGTGATGATCCAGATCCAGTGATGATCCAGATCGAGAGATGAAGATGACTTGAAGATGCAGATGACAAGATGATCTAGAGAAGAAGACCAGTGATGAAAATTGTGTCGAGAGAATACCTTCCTAGTTAAGAGGGAGTGTTGATGTAATTGTAACTTCAAAATGTATTCACTTGTATTTCTTATCTATTATAACCCAATTTTTATTCCAGGATGTACTTATGTCATTTCATGCCCTGATGTTCTGATCGGGAAGATCTATAATGTAAACAAGTCATGTTAAGTCATTGTGGGTAACCCTCCTATTGTCTAAGGGTTAGATTCCACACAGTTCTGGGGCACTAGGGTTATTAGACTCTCCTAGAGAGGTCGGCCCTAGTAGGGTTTTAGTCATGTCAGGATTAGTATAAATAGAGAGATGGACTATCTATTTAGTACACACATCACATACACACTCAAGTGCAGCGCATAGTTGAGGAAGGAGAAGACACTGGGGCTAGATAAGAAGAAGGTTACTACTATCAGGATATCACTTAGTATTTTGGGTTTTACTATTTTGGTGCTGATTCTATCTCTGAGGAAGTTGCAGGGTTTTCTCCATTTATGGTTTCCCCGAAGAAAAACACTGTGTTCATTGTCTCTTGTGTTTGATTGATGTACTTGTTATTCTCTCAGTTAAATATCCTAAAAATTCTAGTTTAATGTTGAAAAAATAACAGACCTACTAAAGTATCCCAAGCCACGAGGAAGGGAAAAGATGTATCTATCCCTCACAAAGTCTCCCACTAAGGAAACTAATCCATTGCTCCAATAGGATAGAATCCTGAAAGTGATGGTTGGATCTCTCCCCTATGCTAGCTACTTAACTACTAAACCAAGCAATTCCTAGATCCCACTATTGATGTTGCACCCCTCCAATCATCACTGGCTTATGAAACAATTTGTCACTGTGAGGCATGCTAGGATCCCACCACCAAATTGGAAGTCCATCACTCCTAATGATAATTGGAATATCTATGAACCTCAAAAACATAATATGAAGATCCTCTTGTGCTATTTGCAAACTAGTCCCACGGCTCACATCAATGTCACTTGCTTCTTCCAACTGAATCATGTGGAACTCCCATTTCCTTCTATGTAAAATGAAGGCATCAGATAACAAAAATAGATGCATCTCATGTTGCTCGCAATATTAAACATCGATTGGTGTGCTATTCAATCCCAAAAAAATGATCAAAGGATCACAATGGAGTCTATAAGCATATCTCTCTCAATCCTACTCCTTTCCCCCCCTCTAGTGATACATCAGATGAATAACTATCATTAAGGGATATACTGCATCCAACACTTGAATGATGAAAACCAATATATAACCAAATGTGTATCCAATTTAATGTACCCAAGCTCTGATATGTAATGTTCCCACTATTAATCCATCTCTTCCATACCTCTATCCACCGATTCCATGGGTGTAGATACTCCTATGTTTGTTGGTACACATGGAATGTACTCATTTACCTCCTCCGTGTCTAAGTATCTCTCTCATAGAGGAATCCAATGATCCTCCTAATTCAAAACAAGTGCATGCCTAACATTCTCCATTTCAATCCTCTCCTCAAGCACCTACAAATTTGAATTCTACTCATGTTCAATCGTCACATGAGGTTCCTCCATCAAATCAAGAATAAAAATAACCATGTAGTACAATTGATCATCTAAGGTGTAGGAGGAAGGATGGGATCCACCCAAATCCTCATGAAGTTAATCAACCTCCATTTCCTAGTCTTCAACAAACTTGAGAGAAAGTTCCTTGTCCATAAACAACTATAAGTAATATGATTTCATCCTTTCCAATTCCTTTTCAATGATGCGTAGTTGAGAACTAGTGACCCCTTCAACAAGTCCTATATGTATCTACTCCAACTAAGTCCTCCACATAAGATATCCAATAAACATATGTGCACTATTATTTCTTGTCAATACTTGTAACATCTTCTTCTATATGACTAAATGTTGTCTCTTTAAGTCATGGAATATCATCCTATCAACATTTTGTATGGTATCACATATTAAGGGATAATCTAGCTCATGTGGATCATTGAATTTCTAATTTATTTCTTGATCCCTCTCATTGTCTTCCTCTAACCCAACATCCTTAGTATGAATAGCTAAAGGCTCAGCTTTTGGACCTTCTTCCCTCGGAAGAAATGAGGTTTCTCTTGGTTGTCTTTCTTGGGATACCAAAAACATTGCCTCCTTAGCTCCTTATAACCATTCATTTTTCAAGGTTTATGTCTTGTTCACATATTCTATTTGATTATATAAAACATTATAATGTTTATGGCATGAATTCACAACACACAATTCAACTTTAACACCAAAAATTCAAGTATTCACATTAAAATATTCTATAAGACCATAATCCTTACATGAAATTGTAGTTATATCATGTCGCTACAAAGAAATATGACTACTAAAAAAATCAGAATTGTTATCATTCCTTTATGCTACAGTTTCGTCATTCTTATGTGATCCATCCATGTTGTCATGCTCCTCCACCTTGTATTCATATAGAAGACTCAAGGTTGCAATTTGTGATCCCTTTTGATCCAAATTATCATGTGGCTGCAATGAGTTTGTGAACATGGATTCAATTTATTTAAAAATATCACATGATGGATGATTTCTGATTTCATCATGATCATTCAAAATATGAACAATGACAGGGGATTTACTTCCTTTCGAACGAATCTTATAAAAGGATCCTTTGGTGGCTTTATTGGTAAAGACACCTAACATCCTCTCCATGATTCATGATGCAGAGCATTCTGGTAGCAAGGATTTACACTACTACAAGTTATTCTATAATTCTTGTTGTGTCTTATCTATTTTATTTTATATCTTCTCCCAGATATGTTTCTTTTCTTTAGGTGGCGAGGAAGGAAGGAAAGTGGGTAGCATTCTTACATCTACAAATCTAGCCATTGTTTAGATTTTATTCTTTTGAAAGTCTAATCTTCAAATTTTATTCAAATGTACTCTTTTGTTCTCATTGTTGTCGAGAAACATCCTATCATACCACTGTAATATACCCTAATTAGAAACTAGGCATACAAACTCCAATTATCCAATGGAAATTTTATTGGTTCCCAACTTTATCCCAAGCAAGGGTTTATGAAGGTGTATGGGATGATCGAGTTCATAAATAGAGGAATGCATTTATAATTTAATATATGTATAATGATATAAATCCAATTAAAAATACTGTGAACCCAATGTAATGTGCCAAATCATATATGTTATAATTTTTTAGTGGTTGGTTATTAAATATGGCTCATGACTTTCTTCAAACACTTTATATGCAACGTTACCTCTTAATCGCTAGTTTTGAAACATAGAAAGCATTAGTAACAAATCCACATTCAAGAGAAGAGTTAATAACTCAATGAATAGTAGGATTGAATATGTGTATATTTCATATTTGACCATACATGAGCAGCTCCTCAAACCCTAATTCGAATCCCAAAAAATAAGATCAAATTTCAATACATAGTTTGTCTAGCTTTTCAACCTTTCCCAAACACCTCCAAAACAACCAAAGTTCTTCCAAATAAATCCTACTTGAATTGAGCACACCCAAACACATACCAATGGATCATTAATAGGATCCCAATAACTTTTATGAAATATTTAAACACATAAACTTTATATCTCACTACAACAACTACATATCTATAAATGGATTAAACAGCACATCAATTGTTTGGACACAATGTGAGGAAATATCCATGAATATTTACTAATAATAAATGGAAAAAATTATTACACTTATGGGAACAACGTTACAATAGTATATAGCTCTTACAACTTCTTGAAACTCAAGACATATACATATACAAATGTATTGATGTGTTATTCAAAACTGGAACTCCCAGATATAGTAAAATGGTCGTATTTTGGTCATCCAAAAACCTTTTTGGGTGAAATAAAAAAAATCCCACTAGAAACGATGCTCCAAACACAATGGAAGATGTCGCACCTCCCATCAATGCATATAAGTTCTAGTATAACCAAAATATTTATATTGTCCCACCAACAATGGTTCTAATGAAAGAGCCACTCCAACTACACATCAAGAGTCCCAAACAAAATGAACCTGATAAATAAAGTCAACAATATGTTTGCAACTCCAACACTAAAAATAATAGAAAACTAAAACTGTATGAGACTAAGTGCACCCTTGACACTAAGAAAACTAGAAAACCATCACAAAAAACACTAGAACATAGATAAATCTTTAGATCCACAATAAAAATCACAACATATTCTGATCAATGAATTTCGGTAGAAAGATTTGGATGATCTCTATCAACATCTGCAATGAATTCCAAATGAAGAGATATGGGTGATATTTATTATCACACTAGTTAGGGTGGAATGTTTCACCACCAAAACAAGTTACAAATGTAAGGGGAACATATACCAAGATTTAAATCCTCAATATCTCTAAAATTCAAAAATAATTTTACAAAAATATGACGAATAGGTTCCCTCGCCCTTCTTTTATAATTCTCCATTCAACCTTTTAGAGTTTTCTCTCTTAAAAATATCAATAAAATATTATAAATATTATTTTAATGAGAGAATGATTCTTTGGGACACCTTAACTTCCTTTCTAATGTTATTTTGGGCCTCATGGATACTTGATATTCCTTGGAATTTGAATTAGGATATGCCTCCCTTGTTTAGTGGGAGTTACAACTCCCCTTGGTTCCACTCTTCCCCTCATGTGCCTTCCTTGGGATATTATTAGCAAATGATCCATGATGAGATTCTTTTGGGATTTACACCTTGATTTGAGGATATTCTTTCTCATTTGGTGGGAGTTACAACCCACTTTGACTCCTTCCTCCACTAATGCACCCCCTTGGTTATTCTTAGAAAATGAGAGTTACACTCTTAAGATGCCTTCATTATAAGATTCCTCCATGTGCCACCTCTTCTCAGACCCACAATTCCTTCTCTAATGATCCCTCCTTATCCATATCATATAATTTCATCTTATTTAATTTCATCTTATTCATAAATATTGGACACTATACTTTACATTTTTATGACCCACATCACCCCGTTAACTATTTATCATCAACCTTACAAGGTGGATTGGACATGGAATTCCAATTTTAATTATTATTCTCTCTAATTGCTAAATATTAAAATTTGAGTACATTACATCATGCACTTGTAGAAGAGATCAAATACTCATAGTGAATATATTTCATATCTCTACCAACGTAGATATAGGAGATTAGTATTCACCACATACTTCCTCCACAAATCTCTTGGGTTAGTGCTCCATGTAGCAATAGTCTTAAAAAATTGACAACTCCACAAGAAACTTCTCATGCCAATTCGCATATCTTTGGAAAAGAGAGAGAAAAATAATATTTTTTTAAGTTCCAATGAGCTCCTCAAGGAAACACAATCATGATATTGCAGCAACCACATAACAATGGTATTCAATGCATCTTTAGTCTCGTGTCATGGTCCACTTGAACGCAACAAAAATTCATTAAGTAAGGTGGAAAGCAACTTCAACGGATAGTATTCAAACAATAATATTCACATGTACATTCCACATGAGGGCTCACGTTATGTAGTGGGGATGGCTTGCTTCATCTCTAGCCGCAATTTACTACTTCAACACAACACCAAAATAATATTGGTTTGTAGATATTTTGTCACAACTCCATAATTTCCTATCCCATCAATGAGTAGAGGAAAATTGTGTGATTATGAATCTATGGATGGAAATATTCTAATCGTGTAATGGATCTTTATCCATCGTTACAATCATGTACACCTTCATATGTGCATGCTAGAATAAACTCTCACAGGAACTATAAATATCTTGAGCAAGTAGAAAACCAAGAGAAATATCATTTCATGATGTGTTATCCATAAATTTATAATACTCCAAGTAAGAAACTATAAATAGCCTCTTTAACCAACGGCACGGGAAAAAACTCTTTGAGTTTTATGGATTGCATTATTTCATGAAGACACATATGAAGGATGAGGGGCTCCAAAGTTGCATAGTGCAACTAAAAATTCCATGAATGAAAGTTGTGTGCTTATATAATATGATTCCCTGGTAGAGGATGCTTGTAGTCGTATGATAACTCAAAGTAAGAGAGTGGTCACTCTTCAATGCAATTACTAGAAATGATGTTCACTCCATGTAGGGAATATTCCAGAGAAAAATGTAGGCATAAAACGCACAGAGCAGAAAGCATTAGGCCCCATAAAAATGCATTGGGGTTTTCTTGGGACAAAAAGTAATGAATGTTTGGAATAATGAAGCAAGAAGAAGAAATTAGAGAATTTGGGAAGACATTTTGTACTGAATCAAGAAACGGAGGACATAATTAAGCAAGAAGAAAAGAACGAGTCACAAGATTATAATAGGCTCTGATAGCACTGTTAGGCTCCCCAAATGAGAAAATAGGTAGAAATCACACAAAGATAGAAGATAGACATTAAACACAATTTTCTGATTATCAAATGTACAATATATACATGATATGTCCCTTGGATTCTTCTTCCATAGTGACTCTTGGACTCTCGATTAACTCTTGGTTTCACCAATGGATTTTAATATTTTCTTCATGTGAATAATCCTAATACAAATGATTATGTTCCCAACAATACCTATGAAATATTGCTTGTCAAAGGTGGTTTCATCACCATTTTTAGTTGTTGAAGAATTTGGGTGAAATTATTCATCATCTCATCCCTCTATTGATTAAGGGATTCCTTGAGCAATATATTCATAGGATCACTTATTTTTTCATCTTTATTTTTTGTTTTCCATGAGAGATCACTTGGGTTGACAAGGGAATTCTTCACCAAACTTGGTTAATTTGAATCCAAACTACCACAAACAAATACCAAAAAATAAAAAATATACCACAATACCATTGATTTCAATTATGTTGAAAACAAACTGAAGATAGAAAAACATGCAAAATAATAATACTGAAACCCAAACTCTATTAATGAATGAAATAGTGAAAATATTGAAATATACAAAGAAATAGAAAATGGCTAGAATGGTAGCATCTTATTTCTACGCATTTCATAAAAATTCCTTCAAAAAGATGTAATTTGTTTTTAACATAAAATCTAAAACTCTAAACTCTTAGAATTAAAACCCCTAAAATGTAAAACTGTAACCTTAACATGGAAAAAATAATGCAGGTGCTAAGGAGCTTACTTAATATCAACTTCTCATGGCTAAATACAAAATCTATTTGAAATATTTTTGCATCATTACAAATCTCTTACGAGCTTCAATATTTGTTTTGTGAACCTCGCAATCATCAAAACCACATAGAAAGTGCCCAAAAAATACTAAAACATTAATGCACCTCCAAATGTTGTCACGAATCTTGTGGTAAGGTGATTTTATTGTTGTAAAAATAAATAAATTATGTCATGGTCTCTAAATACATTGAAAATTCCATGAGGATATTAGGAATTATATTATTCAATGACAAATAAAAGTTGGTAAGGTGTTGGAAAAAACCCACCAACAAAGCCTCGTCAATAGGGGTTCTCACTCTATCGACACCCAACCAACGTGATCTCCTTGAGCATTGGCCCAGACAGGTTTTACCCTACCCAGCAACATCCGCAAAGAAAACAAAGTCTCACCTGAAATGTTTAACGGAGAGCTGTCGAAACCAAGTTTTCAGCAGTAAGAAGGGATGATATGGCATCCGAAGGGTAAACAACATAATTATTAGATTATAGAACTAAGACAGTGATCGTAAATTATCTTCATAACTACCGATCTACCAGATCGCATCTGTTAGCACTCTGTTTTGCAACAGTCAAGTTATAGGCTTGGATGGATTCTATTAGCTAAGACCATTAGATGAAGATGAGATCATGATCTATCGTGGTATCTCCTTCCATATATCAAGGCATGCAGCAACAAAAATGAGATAAAGGGGCGTCATAGATCAACGATCCAGAATCACTACGGAGAGGATCGATGATAGTGTGTGGTTCCATAGGCCGAAAGACGTGAGGAAATATTTGAATTTGGACCTATTAAAGGGGACCAACAATGAAAGACCGAGATCATGGCGAAGCCCGATCGACGGCGTGAGACGGTTTCACTGGGAAAACATGCATGGAAGAAGGGGATTTTCTGGATCGCAAAATGGATTAAAGAACAAAGGTATATGACAGTGCAGATGAGAGTATGAGCAGATCTACGGCCATAGAGGATTTCGTGCTCCAAAATTGCACGTGATTGAAACTAGCACAGACAGGGTCAGGATCTCAATTCATGAAAAGTGGTAGGGTCCGCTCCGATTAATGGTTGCATGGAAAGGTCGATCTCAATTGATAGATAAGAAACATATCACGATTTAAAGCTACTCGTTGGATCAAGGAAGGAGGAATTGGAGGTAGAAGTAAAAGAAACGTGGATGACAGATGTGAAAGACCCCCAAATCGAAGGGATGAGAAGGCCTCAATGCCATAGGTATCACACCCAGGGCATACCTGACAGTAGAAGGGAAATTCACATGCATGATTTGCTTCCCAGTAGACTAATTGATTCCCTATACACCATTTGCAATAGGTTGAAGGCGAAGCTCGTGTCTAATCTCACCATCCTTCCTGGCTCCACAAGTCTAGCACGTGGCTTATGAAGAAAAATAGAAGGGAAGTAGGAAGTTTAGATGTTTGAGGTGACAAATCTAGCCTCTACATGAAACAAAGGGATGTCGTGAACTAAATCCACTCAAGCGCCACCATTGCTATAGGTGAAAGGGCGATAAAGGTCAAATCCAAATGCCTTAAACCAGCGGGGCGACCATGCGAGAAAGTGCTTAAATTCTTGCACATGGCCAATAATATAGTGAAAATTTAGAAGAGAATATTCATCACACATGTTTTTGTTATGATGACCGGTATCCAGGTGTACAACCATCTCCCGGTCGATTCGGCTTTCCCTATATAGCGCTACCTTTCGAAGCTGTTGAAACATGGAACTGGGTAGTCAGTGAGAGATAGACCAGAAAGGTTGGATTACGAGAAGTTTTGAGTTATTTTGCAGACATACATGGTTGTGAAGTTTGATAAGCTAGTTTGATAAGGGGTGATGATGGTTGGTGAACATAAAATTACATTTCTTCATCGTCCTGGTTATCTATGCCAGGAAATCACCAACCACCGAGGAACAAATGTTAAACACTTAGGGAGATTCACCTATTTCCACACTGCCCTACCTTCAGCTGCGTAGTGCATGGGTTTTTACATCCTCCAGTTACAGTCCCAACCTCCAGTTACAGTCCCAGTTACAGTCCCAACCTCCAAAGTCCAAACACACAACAGCGGCTAATCTGTTGAGCAAAATATCAATCCGGGATAGTAGTGGTCCGAAGCCTTCATCACCGCCACTATAATCTCCACTTAACAACTTTAACAGGGGCGAGGAGGAGGTCAAACCCACACCCAGAGGCATGGCCTACAAGACAATCCTCCTCGTCAGAGGTAGAGAGTTGTCCAAGAATGATAAGCCACTTTGGAGGCTTATCATAATCAAATGCATGGCCACCTTTTTTCCAGTCTCCTCCTATAACAGTGTTACCAGGTGAAAAAGGTGCTGGGAAAATGGCTTGGCACCAAAGCATGGGTTTTCTTGTCAGGCTTTGAGCACCATGGTTGGGAGAAGGAAGGTCGGTCAAAGAAGGTAGAAAGACACGTCAAGAGCGGCCCAAGTCAGCAATAGACCACTAGCAGACGATATGACGATCGTTTTCATACCAAGTTACGTGAGTGAAGGAAACTATGCACTGTCATTCCAAGTACCAACCGTGGCAATTCCATAATGTTGGTTAATATTTGTAAACCATGGAAATAGTACCACATACTAAAACTGTTATTGTTCGATTGTGGCTGGAAACAATATTTAGGTTTTGTTTCGGAGAATAGTCTCAGATCTAAGATAGTATAAATATACTCCCGGTAGAGGGAGATAGGGGTTGGTTGGGAAACTTTCAAGGGTTGAGGCTCTCCATTGTAATTAGTCTCTGGTTTTTTGTGTTATGAATAAAATTTCAGAGGAAGGATAATATTTCATAGCATATATTCCTGCGTCGTCTTTTCTTTCAATATGTAACTTCCTTACATGAATGTTTATCATGTTTTCATTCCAGTTTGTTAGTTTCTTTCATGTCTGAAATAAGTGTATAATAGTTTGGAATTCATACATGCTATGCTCCATCTGTTATTTTAGACATCTATTAAAGCTTTCTTCTAAAGTCACGCAAAATTCATCCTGTAAATGCTCTGTGTGATGGGTTGTTTCCTCTCATCTACTAATGACCTGCTAAATATCTCTTGATTGCAAGATGGATGGCTATCTTGCCTCTGTCTGTAAATTTCCACCATTATTTACCTCCTACAATATGTTCCATACCCAGACCATCAACTCCATTGTCCAATGGTCCCCCTCTTTGATAATCCCACCTACATCTTACATCAACACACCTACCCTATTTAGGAGTCTAGCCTCCTGACCGTTCTCGATTGAATATCTTGCGTGAGTAAATTTGATAAGTAAGCGAGAGATCCCTCTCTAACTATGTTGGGACAGAGGTGCAGTCTAAAGCGGTTCTGTTGTTGCCTAGGAGAGAACCCTTTTTGCCAACCTCTGGGTTCAATCCTGATGCTAACAGCATCATTCATTTCTCACAGCAGTGTCATCTCAGTAGTACCATTCATAAAACAACTTAAACCATCATTTATTAGAAATGCGACATAACTGGAATAGATCACATCATTAGTTTATTACAGCAACATCAGTAAATCATAACAGATTCAACACATTTCTCATTGATATTGTAGTAGAGAAAAAAAGAAAACAGAAGACAATATTTATGCAACAACCGTCATATCATATTAATTCTGTGCAATAGATCCAAAACAGATAATTCTTCTCCACATCAGGAGACCAAATACATCCCAAAAATCCAGATAGATCGCAAATAAAACAAAAGACTCATCAAAACCATAGACAGATCGCACCAGATCTCATACTTCATGTGATTATCTCTAACCTCTGATCACTCATTGTGTCGATGTCTGTTACAATTTCAAAACTAGCTCTATATATAGGCTTTTGCCTTTACATCGAATGTCCACTTCTAACTAAATTCTAACAACTACTAACCTATGTCCACAAAACGTGGTCAATTAATGCATTAAATATAATAAACAGTTATTTTTCCTCCCATTGCATTGATTGGGCCTTGCGCGATGTCGCGTGAGCTTGCACAACTTCCACGATGTTGCATAACTCACTTACCAAAACCCCTGCCAAAAGGCCCCCAACATAGTCTTGTGGCTCATCCTCGAGCCACATCAAGTTGACAGGGTATATGCTGATGTCCTGGCCTTGAAATCTTCAAACTGCCATGAGATCTCATGAACCTAGAGTTGGACTTTGTCGACAGTGCTTTGACAGTTAAGCAAATCCTGCTACACAGGGTGGGGTGTCCCGACCTTGCCATCAACCATCTGTTGATTTTATTGCACCACCTATAGTGTTGCAACTACTTTAACAGCCTACTACCCACCAACTTCTAGGAACTCATCTAACTAGGCACGACCCTTTTGTTGGCGTCCTTGGGCATAGGAAGCTCTCTGCTATAGGTCCTTCAATTCCTTAGACCGCGTGATCTGTACCATGAGTGGTAGTGATTGCAGCATTTTCTTCAATGTCGTTAGTTGTCCTTCAGCTTCTTGCTCCTACATGGTTAGCTGGTTGAGCTACTCATCTTAGACAACACTTTTCCAGAACTACGTTGTCACCTCCATGATTTTCTCAGCCTCTTTCTCCATGGTTTCAAATTGGGTCGCTATCTCTTCAATGGAAGTCTTTCATTCATCAACCTGCTCCAACGGCATCTCTGGATGGACCAGGGCATTGAGAAACAGGTTGGTGTCTTGAATTTTGGAAATAACTTCCCCAAGTCGCTTAGCCTTAGTGACTGTAGTAAGGGCGGCTGCCTTTTCAAAAATATGTTGACACGCCTCATCGACAGCTTGCTCGACCTTGCCAACACTTTCGTACAGGTGTGCCTTCTCAATGATGAGGTTTTCTTTCCCTTTCTTCAGCTCAGTAATTTTCTCTGCAGCCTAGCACTATAGCTCGGCCTGCATCACCTTCAATAAATCAATCTCTCGTACCTTCTCTTCCTCTAGCTGCACCCTAACCTGATGCAGCTCCTCTACTTCTTTTTGCAACTTCTTGATTGCACTTTGTGACTGTATGTATCCATCAGTTAGCTCCTTCTGTCTATCTTCCAACTCCTGGGTGGAAAAATTCTGTAGCTCCACCAATACTTGAGCCGGTAACTTGTTTAGATCCAAGGAAACGCTCTATATTGACCGCAGTAATAGGTCCACTTCTTCACTCCCCCATCAATCGTATTCAAGGGAAATTGAACGTTACTAGCCTGGGGCTCAATGATGATTGACCGTACTTCTTGCATCACATGTCTCACAGGTGTCTTCCTGGAAACAACATCAAAAATGGAATTCAACCTATCTCTTACCGCACCAAACTCTTCGTGGTTGGACTTGCATATTTCTTGTATCATAGCCTCGAATGAGTCAGTGACCGCTTTGATGAGCCACTGCAGTTGGTCCTCTAGTCCTGTCTCGGTACCACTGCCTGTGTCATATTCTTGGCACCATTTGGTTTGAGTTTCCTCCCTCATGAAATGTGCTTCGACCTCAGGGTCCGTTGACGACTCTTTGTTAGAGTCAGGAACACTCTGCTCCTTCTGGACAAACTCGTCCGGGGCATCAGGTGGTGGCTCCTTAGAGATTTCCTCCTAACTCACAGGGTTGTGCCATTCAGCTGGCCACTCCTGAATGATGGCATCCAATTATTCATCATTGAATTTATAGGCGAGAGGTAGCCACTGCTTGTCGAGGTCCTGTCGTGCCTAGACATAGATGGAGTGTGGCCCGATAGCAAACTGAATAAGCCGTTGATACTTGGTCATTGTGTAATTAGATAAGCAAGGAACTTTGATAGTTGTGGCTTGCAACGCTTCCTAGTAGACCCAAAATTGGATCACATAGTCCGTCTATTGACTGGGATCTTCAACCCACCTCAAATTCTGATATCGTGCGCTACGGCACACCTTCACCGCATCAACTGTCATTGGTTGATAATATTTGGGTTCCATCCATGCGACAAGAACAATGAAAATTAATATCCAACTGTATGAAAATGGCTTCCCTTCCTGAGTAGCGAGAGCATCGTCAAGAAACTAGTTGAGCAAGAATAAGGACTAGTTCATTTGCACGCCTTCTACGCGTTTCTGGGCACATGCAACCATGCCCGAGTTGCACTGGACTGGTCGATTCCTTCGAACAATATTACTCGCTAAAATACGCACCCCAATATGTACCACTTATGAATTGATGATTTCAATACGACAGGCGTGACTATCCCACTGTATGACAAAGCACTCCTTTAGCTGCTTTGCAAGCTTCTTGTCAGTATCCCACCCACGGATATACTGTATCGGATCTTCCACGGCCTTTAGCAAGCCCGTAATGCTCCCAATTAAGTTGACTATGACCGGAATGGGCTCATTCAACCAGAGCGTTCCACCATGAAAGTAGGCCAAGAGTTGTTTAACACATGCATGGGCTTCATTCAGTTGCCCAAAGTGAGGCATATTGATGAGCCCCAACAATCTAGATTTGTCCAATCCGCTCTCCCAAGGTTGAGGAATCTATTGAATTGGGGCACCAGGAACCATCAGAATTGATTCATAGGGCTCATCCCAGAAATCTTGAAGCAACAGCAAATCATGGTCCTCAAACTTCAATTGGATCAAGGCAGGGATGATATCGACTGAGCAATTCATCCCTTCCGGCAATGGCAAAAATTTTGGTGGATACCTCTCATTCTTTGTAGGTTTCCTCGGCTTTGCTCCCAGACACGTAGGAACGACATATCCCAAGATATCATGAATAGAGATACCCCTGGGCACTGCAGACTCTATAGAGCCCGAGCTCGATCACCCGTTCTGTGTAGTCCCTTCTCCTTGCACTCTAGCCGAAGTGCGGGTGTGCCTCTTTTGTGGCAGCGTGGAACTAGGCTTCTGATCCTGCCTCTTTCTCTTGGGGATGGACGATGAGCCTACCGGCATGCTAAAAACTTCTTTCTTCGATGCCTATGGGCCGATTGGGTGACTCTTGCTCTTTGGAAATCTCAATTGCATTGAGGTCACTCAGCATGCCTCACACCCTTAACCTTATAATGCAACCGATGGCTCTACCCCTCTACTCTGCAACTCACCAAAATCTCACAACACAACTCCACAACTCCCACTTTGCTTGCTTAACTGAACAATGTCTTCCTCCTGTGTCCCGAGCGCTTTTTATAGGAACCTCCCAATTCAAACTCATAATTGCCAAATCTACTATCTCCATCATGACTAAATCCAACAATAATGACACCAAATTCGCTGGCAATCTTACCCTTCTAACGGTCGGATCGACTATTCATGCACATCGCTTTAACAAGCGCCCCTAGCTAACTATTTTAACTACCTATATTTATTACTGATTTGACCAATGTACATCCTTGCAACTCTGGCAGGTGATCTCCTTTCCGTCACCACTAGCTCCTATCCTTGCATAGCCTCATCCCCTAGGCTCTTCTTGCTGCTATCTAATTTTTTTTTTCACAGCACCTCAAGTAGTGTGCAGCTCTAGCCCCATCCTATAGGGATTTAAGTGACTCCCATTGATGAGCATCGGCAAGACCACACCATCTAATTGTTGTAACTGAACTGCACCTCCTAAAGTAATGGAATGAATAAGATACAGTCCTAACTAGTGCACCCGTAACTTACCTGGATGCTTCATGAACTTGCTATTGTATCACAACACCAAATCTCCTTCCACAAACTATTTTTTCTTAATGTGGAGATCATTCCATGCCTTCTGTCGATCCTTCACAACCCACTGGTGGAATCCTGCAATAAATTGGTTTTCTTCAAGCTGGACCAATTGTGCAATGCGCTCTTCTAATGCTTTTGCATCATCCATGTCAGTCGCCGCAGTGATGCACAAACTAGGAACAATGTATTCCATGGGAATGACCGCCTCTTGCCCATATACTAGCTCGAATGGCATATGTCTTGTTATCCGTTTGCAAGTGGTTTGATAGGCCCATAGCACTACTAGAATTTTCAAGTCCCAGTCATCACGATTATAATTACATAGCTTTGTCAGTGTTGTTTCCAAAATTTTGTTGAACGCTTCAACAGTCCCATTTTCCTGTGGATGGTATGGTGTTCTTTTATTATGTTGCAGTTGTAGCTCCTCAGTTAGTGCTCTCACAGTACAGTTGATAAAGTGACTGCCTTGGTAACTCATCAATATCCTAGGACACTCAAACTATGTCACAATTTTTTCAAAGATGAACCTCACTACTGTCGCAATGGTACAATCCACAATTGGTTCGGCCTCTGCCTACCTGGTCAGATAGTCAGTTGAGGTAATGATTTATCGCGCCCTAGACCTCTTCCCTGGTGGATTAATAGGAACAAAAAAATCCATCCCCCATTTATCAAAAGGTTGCAGGTTCACCTGCGGCACCAGTGGAATCTCATCCTGCCACAATGGTTTACCGACGCGCTGGCAGATGTCACAACTCCTTGCATATTCTGCGGCAACAACTTTCGTGTGCTAGCCCTTCCTCCATAGTGAAAACCCATAATTCCTACATGTGCTTCTTCTATAACGGGTCCTTGCTCATGCGGTAAGATACACCATCGTAAGATTTCATCTAGTCCAAGATTATATAACTTCCCAGCAATCAGCTGGAAAGCTAAATCCTTTACTACCAACTACTTCTTTTGACTAGTCGACATGTCCTTCGGGGCGACACCAATGGCCAAAAAATGAATTATTGGGTAATAGTGATCATCTGCAATGTCGACACGGAACAGTTGCACGTCTGCCAATCCGTCATCAATATTGGTCGGTTCTTCGTCGGTCTCAATGCGAGATAGGTGATCAGGACCAGCATTCAACCGTCCTGGTTTCACAACTATTTCAAAGTCAAATTCCTGGAATAGAAGCGGCCACTGATAGATTTCCCCCCCTAAGTGTATGCCCAACAAAGAGTGTCATCCCAACAAATGATCGGTGAACATATTAAAGTGTCTGCCCAATCAATAGTACATGAAATTTTGCAAGGCATAAACCATCGCCAAGCCTTCTCTTTTAGTCATTGTGTAATTTCGTTCAGCAAATGACAACTTTCTACTAGCATATGCGATTGGTTGATCCAGATCACCCTCACTCGGTTGCGCAAGAACAACCCCTAGCACAACAGAAGAGGCGTCGACATGCACATGGAACTTCTTATTCCAATCAGGAAAAACCATTATGGGTGCAGAGGCCATCTTGGCCTTCAATGTGTCAACACTATCTCGACATTCCTGAGTCCACTTATATGCAACATCCTTTTTTAATAGCTTCTCCATAGGGGCAGTAATTGTAGTGTATGCTTGATAAACTTGTGATAATACCCTATATGCCCTAGAGTTTCCCGAAGCATATTCACATTCGTCGGTGACAGCAAACTAAGAATTAGTGTGATCTTTGCTGGATCAACCAACAAACCATCCTTACA
Organism: Pseudotsuga menziesii; assembly: GCA_001517045.1. NCBI lineage: Eukaryota > Viridiplantae > Streptophyta > Pinopsida > Pinales > Pinaceae > Pseudotsuga > Pseudotsuga menziesii. Next base: position 206,099 of record LPNX010501617.1, read on the forward strand.
TACTGTGTCCGAGTAGTGTTCCAAATGGCACACAGAAAATGCACTTTTTAGAATTTAATGCAATCTGATGTTGTCAACACTATTCAAGCATCACTCACAAGTTGTCAAGATGGTCCCTAATTAGCCCATAAATGGTCCAATCATCCATATATACTTGCATGAATTTTTTAATAAAGTATTTAAACACAGATACGACTACCTGAGAAAATAATGTTGGTGGATTCTTCATCCCAAAAGGCATGACTGTGTATTGAAAACAGCCCCATTTAGTGACAAATGTGGTCTTATGACGATCCTCCTTTTCAATCTAAATCTGGTGGTACCCCGAAAATCCATCTGTAAAGGAATACATCTCCTGACCGTCTACTCCTTTAAGGACCTCGTCTGTAAAAGGAGTCATGAAATAATCATGCACACATGCATCATTCAACTTTCTTAGGTCGATGCAAATGTGGATTTCACCAGTCTTTTTATCCTGGACCACCATAGGGCTTATCCACTCTTATTCTTATATAGGCTCGATGATCCCAGCATCCAGCATCCAGTCTATCTATGCCTTCACACGGTCCTTCTGTCGTGGGTTCAGTCGATACAGCCTCTGTCACATAGGTTTTGCATCTGGTTTCAACAAGATTTTCATCTTCCCTAGGTCCCCTAATATCCCCTTCATGTCTGAAAACCATGTCAAAAAAAGATCCTGGGATTCATTCAGCAGGTCTATGATTTTGGCCATTGTCTCCTCGTCCCAGTAATCCCCGACATTGGCAAATTTTGGGTTCTCTTTCGACCCAATGTTGACTTTCCTGATCTTCAACATCTGACTCATTGAATCCATCAGTATGTCTAGCGCTACGATGTCCCAGCTTCCTTATGAATCTAGAGTATTAACATGCCTTAACTCGTCATCATCTTCATGTTCCCCAGACAGGTTGTAACATGTCATTATGGATTGTATTGAGTAGTCTGAATGTAGATCAATTGGGTATGCGACAGGGATGAATTTCAACACTACATCGTGGCTAATTGCAATGCATTATGTACCTCTACGTTGGTATCCCAAAAACTAAATGTCTATGCAAAGTAAACAAACAACTCCTCCCAAGTGGTTAAAGTTCTGTGCAATTCTGCCGCTACATACCAGGATCTTGGCATCTCATCCAGAGTGTGAACAAAAGCATGGACCCACTCATGTTTGGTTCATGATGCCCATAAGGCCTGAAAATCTATCAAATGACTGGGGGGGTCATTCCACCCATTGTATCTCCCAGCATGATAGACCTTTGAATCACCTAAGCGCACCATCATCAATATTCAACACTGTTCCCAGTCATGGATCATCTACTTGTGCGTTTCCCACCATCGGTTCGGGGTAGCCTTCAGTGTTACATCTAGGGCCAATTCCCTTTGGGGCTCAAACACTTTCTCTTCAAATTCTTGAAGGAATTCTGATAATGCTGGTAGCCCTTCATAAATTGGTAACTCGACAATCTCAGTCGCTAAATGACGGAGAGACTGTGTAATCAACCTACATTTCTTGAATGACACCTCATGTGACCTATTCTGTCAATTTTCTAGAGCATCATCAGAATCAGAGGATGTAGAGCTAGCACTACACCACCCAAGTTCTCCATCGATGGTAGGGTGGATATAGTCTTCAAAGATATTATAAGCATGATCCCAACTTATGTCGGCTTCATCCTTCACTGGTTCAATATACCGGTGTCCTTCCTAAGGGTCCATGGGAGTAATGACCCTAACATCTTGGTTCTCAAACGCCATGATCCGTTTCTTGAAATTGATGACCGCCATGCTATCATCATCCCACCCAATCCCTAGCAGTGTGGGATAAGAACCTCCATCTTCAATCACTTCTATTACATCAAAATCAGCATGCATTTTCATACCTTCAATATCAACAACTAGGTTTGAGACACGACCAATGGGTTGAACTTTTTCCTGATTTGCTAGTCGCAGCTGCACCAGTGACCATCCCAATGTTGGCTTCCCCATAAGATGCCAGGTTTTCTTGGTCAGAATGTTTACATCTGATCCAAGATCCAGAAAAATCGAGTCAACCTCATAATATCGTATCTGGATGTTCATCCTCATCTCCTTTCCTGTCTTCCTCTTTTACAAGGGGTTCACCACAGAATCCTTCAATATCCTATCCTAGTGGTGCAATAATGTCTCAAGCTCGACTAGGGCTTCAGCATCCCTTGCCAATGACAGAAAATTATCAAAGAACTGTTGCAAGGTACCATGCTATCACAATGGTCCTGCCTCTACAAATGGATCAAATGCAGATGGCAAGTCAATAATCGATAACTTACCCAAATTTCTCCCAATTGCATGCTTGGCCTTGAAGAAGGTGTATTTCTCCATCGTAATATCAAAGGCTACCTTTTTCTTTCTAGCAAGCCAAACTTGCTGCCATGGTCAGTCTTCTCTAGTTGTCGCACTGGCGCGAGTGACAACCCCAACGTCAACATCCTTCATTCGCAGTTCAACTTGAATTGTTGCGACTGTTGATCCTTGCTTCAGGTTCTGAGCTTGATTCAATGGTGGGTTCTAATTCAATGGCTGAGTCTGAGTTTAACTCTATGGTGGGTTCTGAATCTAGGTCTGCGGTGGGATCTGATTCTACATCATCGGCTGGTTCTGTACTTGGAATGTTGGTTGGTTCTGAGTCTGCACATTCTGCAATTGAGGAATGTTTCCAGCCTGTCATTTTGCAATTAGCTGAGGAAAATTTTCAACATTATGCTCACTGGCCACACAGTATGTACACTGCGCATGAGGGCACTCCCTCTGATAGTGCTCGAATACTCCATAGGTATAACATTGGATGGATTCTAGACCTCGTCCTCCTCCTTGTCCTTTGAATCCTCCATGAAATCATCCTTGGAATCCTCCTTGTTGAAATTGAGCCTGGGTCATCTGCTGTTGCGAAGGGTTTGTTTGTTGCTGGACATAGTGCATAGCTTGAACATATTGTTGTTGAGGCTGAATGAGCGACGCCTGATTATACTGTGGTCATGGCAAATACTGCATTTGTGCTATGAGCTATGGCTGAGGTACAAACTGGGGCTATGCTGTAAACTGCTGCTGCATTTGCGATGGGATAAACTGCATCTGGGGTAATGGTGTATACTATTCCTACGCTGCTGGTTGTGCCATCTGTGGCTGCGCTTGTATTTCCTAGGGTTCCTCACCTTTCACAAAGTATGAATCATATGTTCTTTCTTGGAGCAAGTCATAAGCCGGACAATTTTTATCATCATGTCCTACTGTCTGACAAAAGGTATAGTATAGATTTTCTATCTTGGTAACCATCTTTTGCATATATTCACAGTTCGCATGTCGATGCCCATAGACCTGACATATATGGAACCATGGTATACCGGCGCAGCTCAACAGTTTTGGGGCTCCTGAAAGAAAATAATTTCGAAACGTCGGACATGTATCCTTGGTGTTTCCATCTGCATGACACCGGGTGTACCAAAGGGAATTATGATCTTCCTTACCCTTCTTGATATATTGCAGTTGGAGTGTCATATTGGCCAACTGTGCTTGAATCTGGTTTATCACGACCGCGGCTTCTCCTACTGGCGATGCTTCTAATTTCATCTCGATTTCTAGAGCCTCCCTCTGTGTCGCAATATTTTGTTGCATTAGAGGTTGTCTGATATGTGGGACAAGAACGGTGATGAACCACTCCTTGTGCTAAACATCACTCATCTTGAAGCTGACTCGAGCCATCAACTCCTTAAACCATTGATCAAAGTCCCAAATTGTTTCATTAGGGAACTGCTCGATTTCTTCCAACTCAGTAATATACTGAGCCTCAGACTTCGGCTTCTTTTATTCTTCAAATAACCCTTTATGGATATCATGCAATGTTTTCACTGTACCTCCCTGAGGAACCAGCATGAATCTCATGTACCACTCTAGCGTACGACCCCTAAGGGTGGTTGCCAGCTGGATTTTCTTAACATCATCATCTATAGTCTGTCGGGCGCTCTAGATCGCCTCGCACAAGAACCAGTATTACTCTGGCTCGTCGGTGTTGTTTCCATGAAATATTGGTAGCATCATTTTGTCACCCGCTATTCTAGGTCTTATTCCTCCGGCTGGTACTCTACTGCTAGACTGTTGTTGACACATCGGGCAAGTCGCCATAGAATGCATGTTTCTCCCTGGTGGTGGAGTACTGTGCAGAGGTGTGCACATGTTACTTCTAGGGTGCGATCTTGTCATCCTTTCGGGCGTAGCCTAGGCATAGTCTTCTAGTCTTCCTCGTTGTCACTAAAATTTCACATTATCCTATGTGGTTGTTCCTCGAGGCATCACACTTTGATCGCAGCAAGACCTTCTCTCGTCCTCTGCCTCTTCTCTCAAAACCTTGCTCCTCCTCTTGTACAACCACTTGTTTCCTCGACGACCTTCACACTTTCACCATAACTCATGCACATCTACCCCTTACCTTTCCATACATCTCCCCACTTTCGTCGTAGTGCCCACATCCTCCACACACCAAAGTTCCACTACTCTTGGTCCATTTTCAAAATACCTTTTTCACAGACAAGTTGTTTAATAGATAGTTGTAGAGACAACAAAAATATACCTTGTGGTTCATTGAACAACTCCCTATCTGCTTCACTAAATGACTTATTGGTATCAACTACAAAATCGGTAATGTATCCCTCCAAGATACCATCCAACCACACCTCAACAGCTCGCAATGCATTATTGTCTGTTTCTTGTAATTCCTAGATCATCTCTAGAGTCAAGGATTATGGATCTCCTCCTTGGAATTTTTTCTTCTTAGAAGTGAACTTCGCCAGCCACTCATGCAAGATGATAGGAAACTCATAGAAGAACCATTCATGAGGACCATCGTGAATATATTTATCCAACCAATTGCTCATCGATAGCTTCATATTTTGATTTATGGCTTCAGTAAACTCTCGCAATTTTAGACCAAACCATCCCTCAATCTCCGGACGAGTCAAATGCCAAAACATGTCCTCCTTTCAATCGCAACTCGGTCCCAGAAATGGAACCATTTGTCTACAAAAACCCACCAACAAATCCTTGTCGACAGGGGTTCTCACTCTGTCAACACCCAACCAATGCGATCTCCCTAAGCACCAGCCTAGACATGTTTTACCCTGCCTAGCAACATCCACAGAGTGGATGAAGTCTCACCCAAGATGTTCAAGGGAGAGCTGTCAGAACCAAGTTTCCAGAAGTAAGAAGGGAATATATGGCATCTGACGGGTAAACAGCATAATTATCATATTACAGAACTAAGACAGTGATTGTAACTTATCTTCATAACTACCGATCTACCAGATCGCATCATTCATTTGTCACAACAGTGTCAACTCAGCAGTACCATTCATAAAACAACTTAAACCATCATTTATCAGAAATGAGACATAACTAGAATAGATCACATCATTAGTTTATTACAGCAACATCAGTAAATCATAACAAATTCAACACATTTCTCATTGATATTGCAGCACAGCAAATAGGAAAACATAAGACAATATTTATGAAACAACCATCATATCATATTAATTATGCGCAATAGATCCAAAACAGACAATTCTTCTCCACATCAAGAGACTGAATACATCCCAAAAATCTATATAGACCGCAGATAAAATAGAAGACTCATCAAAACCATAGACAGATCACACCAGATGTCATACTTCATGCAATTATCCCTAACGTCTGATCGCTCGTCGCATCGATGTCTATTACAATTGCAAAACTAGCTCTATATATAGGCTTGAGCCTTTACATCGAAGTTTGACTTCTAACTAACTTCTAACCACTACTGACCTACGTCCACAAAATGTGGTCAATTAATGCATTAAATATAAAAAGCGGTTATTTTTCCACCCATCGCGTTGATCTGGCTTTGCGCGGTGTCGCTTGAGCTTGCACAGCTGCCACGATGCTGTGCAACTCACTTACCAAAACCCCTGCCAACATAAGGCTATTTATAATACCAAAAACAAGAGGAGGAATATGTAAAATTAAAAGGTACATCAATTATTCTCGGTTCTCCAAGTTGAGGATTTATCCATGAACTCTTTTCATCAAATACAATTTCTATATGAATTCACTTCTAAAGGTTGAGGACTTATGTTTGGAAAAGAGTTCATGTAGAAATGGTTCCCTCCTAGTTTTATACATTGTACTAGTAAAGATAAGTTGTTAAAAGTTCCACGGCTTCTTCCACTTCATCTTTTGGCTATCCCATCTAACACATAAAATCCATGTGAATGGAAGAACTATGTGGTGTTTTCCCAAACATGTTTTTAATCACATGAAGCTCTCTCATAGTGGTACCCTAAAACCACAAGGAAGTTACATGATAAATTGTCCATTTTTAGTTTGAGTATAGGGTATACGTATATCAAGGAAGAGTCCACAATTAGGACCAATAGGTCTTAATAAATACATTTTCGCTAAGGTGAATTATCCCTAAGGAAGTTACATGACACCATGCATATTGATAGATTAGCATTTGCATTGGGAGGTGCAAAGGAATGCTGAGAGGATAAATATATGGAAAGTGAAAAACAAGGTTAAGCTAATAATAATTTGTTTTATATAAATATTATTAAAAAAAATTTATAATTATTTCATTCAAACAACAGTACATTGGAAAACACGACAATGTAATTTCTCAAAAAATAGAGAATACTGAAAATCGCAATATATAACAAATTTATATAGCAAGTACAAGATGTTATAACATATAGAGGACATGTCTTTTTGCTTTTCATAACAGCGCTATTACAACCGGTTTTTAAAAATAGCATGATATTGCAGTTTGTCATGGGATGTGATAGAATATTGTAGACATGTCTCTCTTTTTTGCTTTACAAAAATAGAGAAACCACAAGCATCCTTTACAAAAATAGTCTTCCATGGCATGGTACAAGCTAATCTATAAAAAAAAAAAGAATAAATTGTGTTGTTATAATTGATGCTACAACAAATAAAAAAAATAAAAACATGTGTTGACACAAAATGAACAATAATAATCATGTTTGGGAATCAACAGGAAAAGATGGTGTTGCAAGAATTCCAGGCTACCATTGAGAGTTCAGATACATTAGTTTTCTATCCTTGTCTTGTGAAATGGCAATGAACCTTGGGTATTTTCCAAATTCCCAATTTGGATTCCAATCCTCTATTTTGAATAAATGTTGCATTTGACATGCATATAGTTGTTCATAGCCGATTGGAGAAACTACAAAAAAACACATAATGATCATATAAAATGAATTTGACAAAATACATTTGAAATGCAAATTGTAACTGAAAAAACATTCAAAATTAATTATGTTAGACTTAGATAAGAAATATGCAAATTTCCATTCATGTCAATGTATTTTTTTTGTAAGCTCATTGGCATATAGGAAAATCAACTCTTGCTAATTCGGATAGGATATCCGCATAAGAAGTGTGATAATTCCATATGGAAACTACAGTGAATCAGGAAAATATTATGAAATACCTGAAAGGGGCCTTTTATTCATCAAATATGCAGCAATTTGATATTTATCAATAGAAACAATTCAAAAATCTATTGAACAATACCAAAATTGTACATGCTACAAAAGTGCATGTTGAAATTGTTAGAATACAAATGAAAATGTTTGAAAAAAAGATAAGTATAACATTTCTAAGAACAACAAAATAAGTGCATTTTTGGAAGAAAAAAATGTTTATTTGAAATGGTAAACAAGCCTGAAACGGAAGTACAATTTCATCATGATGTTTAGAGTCATCTGAATTAAAACTATGTATATTACTCTTAGATATGTCTCCAAACATATTTAAAGAGTTTATGACGGGTTTACTAGGGTTTAAAGGAGTACAACTACAAGCTGAGGAGAATAAATGTAAATCAATATAAGATAGATATTCATGTGACAAATTTGGAAATCTTTCATATTACAGAGAGAATCATACTAAAGTTTCAGTTATATATTAATTTCCATAAAGACATGTGTATCGAATGTCATTAAATATTGCACAAATTCTCTTAAATGTGGAAGAAAATAATAAAATCCTTGGAATTTTCTATGCATGTGAAATGTTTTAAGCAGTAATTTCATAATGTTCCATAGCTTCCAAGTGGTGGAGACAGAATGAGAAGTCCATGTATACATTTATTGTATTTTCATTGGTTAGGGTCAATCTCTGCAAGTTAAGGTGTAAACATCGACACAACATGATGTATACATAATATCGGTATGTTACATATGGGATGGATACATGGTAGGCCCATATATGGTATACTACACATAGGGATAAAGATCATAAATTGAATAGCCATAGAAATAACCCATTACTATAACTCCATATTAAATGCATGGGGTTAGTACAAGGTATTTAAAAGTGTTATGGCATAGATAATGTAAGTAATATGGCACTATTTGTATTTGATAACTATATAGTAAAAATGTAGTTCAATATGCTTGTGTTGATAGTCATAGTTCTGACTATATACCCCCAAAAAAATTAGTTTTAGTTCATACTATATACCCCAGAAAATTGGGGACAACCTTCTCTCATCCCTATATGCTCAAATATTATAGAACCCTACCTTCAAGGCCTTTCTAAGCATTTTCCCACTATAATTGTGTTGTGACAACTTGACTAAATTTCCAGTTTCATTATCAAATTTGCGGTCTGCAAAACTTATCGAAGGTCATTTCCTTAGGAAATATATGCCACTACATATATTGACTCGCTGGAAGGTTAGCTTAGGCAGATCCACATTTGGACATGTTTCTTTGAATGTAAATCCATCCTTCTTCATAACTTCATTCTATATATGTCCATATCAAACATAACATTGAAATTATAGTGAACAAAGGGAAACATTGCAATAATTACATTCCTCTAATTTAGTTTGATATGAACTGAGATTGAAGTAGATAAACATATATTTTTTCCAAAAGTAAATAAACAAAAAAAAGAAAAAAGAGATAGACGTATTGTTTTAATTATCAACTCATATTCTATATCTCTACAACAGTTAGGAATTCCTTCTCTAATATTAAGTTTATATGTATTATGCACAAAATATTATAGAGATAACTAATCAAACACATGTATATAATATAGGAAGAAAGAAAAATAAATGACCTGGTGTCGTTATTTATGCACGTAAGGGAATTCCAGGAACACCTGCAAGCTTTCTTTGTCATGGAACAATATTGAGGATAAATGTTGGTTCAAACTTTTAACTCCACCACCAATGGAAGATGGCCTAGTTGCGCACATAAATAATACTTTGAAGGGGACAATATATAGATCTATGATATAGTCATCTTTGATGTTGCAATAAAAAGAGAGTTCATTAGTTTCTTATCCAAGTAAAAGTAGAAGTGAATCTATTTGTTCATTTGTGAAAGTATGTAGAGAACATGAAATAAAACATAACATGGTAAGATTTATATGTAAAATTTGTACAAAACATGAAAGTGTAAGGAGTAATGAGTGCCAATGTAAAGATTCACCTATATGAATTGAAACAAATCAAGGCTTACATGTTTTATTTCTGAGTGTGAGGCATTTTATGGAAATTCCAATTGTTGTTGCATATACAAAATGAAAGCTCTATTAAATGATGTCGCAACACAAACATGAACAGGTTAATGAGAGTAGCGAGTTTAAATAAGTTCCTTACCATGTTTCACATGTGAGAGTTAATAGAGTATGACTTCCAAATTGTAACAAGTGTCCAAGAGCATCTTTTCATTCCATCCCTTGGACATAAACATAAATATGTAATAATGAATCTATGATGAAATTTCTACTTTTGGAAATTCCCATAAGACCAAACAAACACTGCCTTGAATCATGATTGAGAGCATATAGACTTGTTTTAAAGCAATCAGACATTCCATTTTTGTGACAATTAGATATTGGTTTTGTTTTTTATTCTAAGGCAATATGTTTAAAAAGGGTTTTAAGTAGATACGAATTTTTTTTTACAAGAATAGTATTGAAGACATAAAATTATAGTGGAGAAGTGTATATATGATAAAGTAAAAGATAATGTTCATCTCTTTCAGCTTTGTTCCTTTCAAATATGAGTTACTTAAAATTGAAATACATATTAAACAAGTGGAGACATATAATCAACAATGTAGAAACAACAATAAGAGTAATTAGACAAAACTATAACAGCAGTAACATAGTTAACATGCAACACAAAAAATAACAAATATGATAAATTAGTTGGTGAATTGGGACCTTCCTTATGCTTAGAAATTAATTTTTCACAACAGTCTATGCCTCATAGGAAAATTAACAAATGTAGCAAAAGCAACCCTTACACGAGGGTTTGTACATGCCTAAGAGAGATAGATAGGAAAAGATCAATGCTAGGTTTAAACAAATAAATGAATAGGTACAACAAGCAAGAGGCAAGAGGAAAACTTTAACCAAGACAGTAAAAGGGAGAAATACAGTTTACAACATTTCAAGTTAAACAAGGATAGGCTTAAAACACAATCAAAATAGAAGTGCCATGCAGAACAGGACTTAAAAAATGAAGTGGTCATGAATTTGAGGTAATAACAGACATCAAGATAGTACCGAGAGGAAACTTTATATATTCTTCTTTACAACCTCCATACTTTTATGGAACATATATTAATCCTATAGTTGTCTAAATCTCTTCTATTGTTATTGCAATGTTTGTTGGGTATTTCTTGTCTTTCTTTGGAGTAGATGTCCTCTTCTAAAGACAATTTCTCATTGAAAAAATTGTACCTTATAAATATTTGTTGTAACACCCTAGTTTAGACCCCATTTGCATTAAAAGGTACATGATGTATATATTGTAATTAATCGTGGTGTGGAGCTAAAGGAAAAATCCCCACCATCGATTTGGTTGTGTTATGTTTCAGCAATTGCAATCATTGCCGATGGTATATCGTGCTATCCGGCACCTTATAGTTTTGGCATCATGTAAGTATGCACTTTAATTAAAATGAAACCAACCAGCTACGTCAATGCAACCATGATAAAAAGAGCATGATTTTCTTAAGGATAAGGGGGGGGCGGGGGACTATTAACCTTGGGCTAATGGGAAAAGCAAAGTGTCAGCTGTTGAACCCATTTAGTTGTCACCCACCCTTTTGACTCACTCACCTTTCCTTGTCTCATCAACCAACTACCACATTTAAAACTATTGTTGTTAGTGGGTAGTTATTGCTGGGTAGTGGTGGGTGGCAGGACTGTCAATCCTTGCCCACATGCATAATCCACCAGCAGGCTCATTCCCTCATGCAAAGAGCAGGGGATGGACAGACGATTCCATTCTCCATTCTTCAATGACTCCATCCTTTGATTTTTTCTTGCTCTTACTCGCGCAGACAGGGGTTCTCTCACCTTCTCACACACAAGAATCTTCATCGTTTTCCTCACGCAGAGAGCTGGAGAAACTATTTTCTATGTCAACCACGATCTTCCTGTGAATGAGCCATTCACAATTTCTGCCATGGTGTATGTTTTCCTTACTGATTTGTGGCCTATGTATGTTTTCCTCCTATCCATGCTGAGAGTCTAATTTCTCTCCCATTTTCAGACTATGTAATTTTCCCACTGCTTCATTGTGAGACCGGGCCTATTGTTTTCCCCATGTTTTTGTTGGATGCGGTGTTCAGTTACATTTTGGGACACTGTGGATTATTAGTGAGTTGTTTTGGCCACGATAGGGCCAAGAATGAATCAAGGATCATATTTCCCTACCCAAGCTGTGAGTTGCTTGTTTTGCTGTGTGTATGCAGTAGTTGGTCTTCGGATGGTATTGGAGTGGGGTGAAAGCTTGGTAAGATTGATGAACCTGGTGTGTTTCGGAGCCACATAGATAGAGCTAGAGGGATGGCTTTCTTCTCCACAACCCCAGAGTAGCACTGGAAGGGGGGGGATCAGGGCCTGAGGGACTATGTAGCAGAGAAGGGATTTATTTCCTGGTGTTGGGTGTGTGTGGGTGTCCTAGAAGTCAAGCTAGTTCTAGTGTAGGAGTCCTTAGCTCTTCAATGAGCTCACTAGCTTAGCATTCATATTTTTCCAGCTCCTTGATGGCCTGATAAACCCAACTATATCGGCTTGGCTGATTTGTGCATCCTTGGCTATGTGTAAGCCTGCTTGTTCCTTATTCTTTGGGGAAATCATGCCCAGCTCGGGGGTGGCAGTGTTGCTGAGAGATTAAGGAGCACTCTGGCCTATGGTTGGGTGGAACGTTGCAGCGACGTAGTTGGTTGCTGGACGAGTTCTTTATAAGATAAGTATTCTTGTCTATTTCACTTCCACAATCATATCTGATGTTTAATGAATTATGATGAACATGTTGAATGCTAGAATGTATGGTTTTTCTTCCGTTGTATGTTAAACAATTATGAATCTTTGCATGTTTTTACTTCCAAGCATTTTATTTCAGTTATATGTATGTACAACTTCATGGGGCTAGTTTCCCATATGGTTAGTGTATGGTAGCGTCCTCTCCGCTGGTCGGAGGGTCGGGGAAGTTACATTTATTCACTCGCTGAAGACTTAGCTTAGGTAGATCCACATTTTGTTACTCTACATTAAATGCAAATCAATCCTTCTTCATAAATTCATTCCAAACATGGTGTGTGTAATGATGACATATCAGAGTAATTAATCTTGTCATTCTTCTTTATAACTTTGTTCCAAAAAATAGTCTTCATAATTAGGACAAATGGGAGTGATTAATATTGTTTGGGAATCCATGAATCTCCATAGTAAGTCTCTATTCACCCTCCTAATGAAGAGGACAATTTGTACTCATCCTTTTCTGCCCAAATAACATACATCCCTTTCTTCAAGGTTTCCCTAAATATCATTGAACTTAAAATCGTGTTCTATCAACTTGCCTGCGATGTTCATTTTAATTAGAAATATGTGGTCTGCAAAAAAATTTAGAGTGTCTTTGCTTGAAGATTATTATGCATCCAAAGCATATTCCATCCATACAAACTCTTTTCTTAATCATAGAATTGCATAATTCATGCATCAAAACAAACTCAGATGAGATGGGCTGTCAATCCAGTTGTGTGCATGTCAAACCATGAAACCTTTAAAATTCAATATCACATGCTTGATATGTTCCAACTAATGAAATCATTAGTAGATGTGTTTTGGGTCTAATGGGGAAGCCATACTTAGGTTACTAAATAATATTGCAAAAAAACTCAGTTAACAAGACACCTACCAATAAACGGGAGACATCTTCCCAAATGCTATTTTCCATACCTCCAAAGAATCTTGGAGACTGATCTCCATTGCTTCATCCAAGTGTTCCATCTTCTTTAACTGCAAGAAAGGCATGCACTATTCAAGAAGTATCTTAAAATTAACAAGTTTTCCAATAGGATTTTCCTTCAAAGAATCTAATATGTCTTGGTCATGAGCAAAGCAGTGGCTGCCTTTATCATATTTTGTTTAGAGAATTGTCAAGCATTCTTGTTTTCAAACTCAGTTTACAAAAATAATCTCACATCAAAAAATAGTTAACAAAACACATACCAATCAACGTGAATTATCTGTCCCTGAGCCACTCACCATACTGCTAAGGAATTTTGGAGACTTGATCTCCATTATTTAATCCAAGTGTTTCATCATTCTTTAACCTCAAAAAAGACATGCAAGGTTTATAGAGTATCTTAAAATCATGTCATATTACAACTTAGATCAATAGTAATTGGACTTGACCACCGACAAGCTAGCTATTATTAACAAAAATAGCCACAAAATAAATTTATGCCCTATGGGGAAAATTAAACAATAAATAACAGGGTTCACATAAGTTTCAGCTCCCTTCATCATTGAAAATATAGGAAGAGGTAGTCCCAAGATGGAATATGGAATCCTCAAGAAAACGTTTCCAGGGACATCACAACATTACACAGTGGATGGCTATCCCATGAAGCGGGATGTATTGTGAAGCAACAAATTGGAAAACCACACTCAAATTACCAAATAAGGCTACATCAAAACTGAGTTAACAAAAAACCAATCAAAAAACGTATCACATATGTCCAAAATCCATTCCCCAACATGTCAATCCTAAATCCTGTAAGATCGAAAATCACCCAAGCTATCAATCCAGTCGTGCGTAGGACATACCGTGAAGCAGCAAATGGGAAAATCACACTCAGTTTAAAAAATATGGATGCATCAAAACCTAGTTAAAAAAAACACCTATCAAAACATGTGAAACATCTGTCCAAAATCCATTAGCTGACATGTCAATCCTGAATCCTATAAGATCAAAAATCACTCATCCTATCATCACAGGACGAACCTTGAAATAGCAAACGAGTTTTGTAACGGGAAGTCCACATGGAATCTCTAAAACAATAAAGATGGGCAGTAATTGTTTTAACAATTGAATAAGAGTCAATGTGTTATACTCTTTGGAAGAGGAAAAAGAATCAACTTTCAAATAAGGCTTTAGTGGTCACTTACATGGCATAGTAGAATTTATAAAAACATGAACATGCGCCAACCAAAGATTTCCTACTCATTAGTAACAAAAAAATAGAAAACAGAACATTTTTCGTATGGAAACAAATAAACAATGAACAACATGTTTCACATAGGTCTTGCCTTCCTTCAAAAGAGTAAACATGTTGTGTAATTACAATAAGCATCGAGGGGCCTCGGTGGTCATTTAAAAGGAATTTAATAATTTATACAAACAAGGGAAAGCCTCAACCAAAGCATGCCTACTCATCAATAACAATAAAATAAATAAAACAACATTTTCCCTATGGAAACAAATAAAAAATAAACAAAATGGTTCACAAAGGTCTTGTCTTCCTTGAATAGAGGAAACAGGCCACATATTTACAATAAGCATGGAGGGAACATCTAAAAGTGATTATTATATATGGAGAATGGGGAAATTGATTTCAAAGTTTATTCTCGTTGTTTGAGGGTTGATATTATGAATGGAAGCTCCACAATAGTTAATAATGCCAGCAAGTTATTTTCACAATACAATAACAGTCCACGTGTAACACATTTTAGAACATGAATAACAAGAGGGGGCGGAAGGGTTTATAGAAAGGGGTAGGGTTAGGGAATTAAGGTGGGATTTAGCACATATGACCAACAAACAAGGGTCAACACAAGATAAAGGATAAACACCATAAACCAAGGATTGATAAACTCTTATTACATTTCAAGATGAAGGATGTACCAAGAAGGTGGGGACCAATTGTTGTAATATTGATAATATCAATTGTCACAACTATGAGGTTTTTTTTCTTTTCTAAAAGCATATAAATGGATTTTCATTGATAAAAAAAAAATAAGACCTATTTGGAAGGTTTAGAAATGTCTTCAAATAAAAAAAACATGTGAGAACATTACAAGTTTTTTAATGTAAAAATGGAACTGAGCCGAAGAGATAATTGAGTAGGCATGATTATAAAAATTATAAAAGAACATGATACAAATTATTTATCTCCATGAACCAACATACACATTTCACTATTGAAAATTCAAAGAAACAGTTGAAGATAGCAAGAGAAGAAAACATGTATTTTTTAAACAAGCACACGAGAGAAACCATTTATAGCTATGAACAATTAAAGACATTTGATTATTACGAATGGAAATAAACAAATGAACATACAAATACAAGTGAGTTATGAATAATTAAACACATTTTATTATTGGAAATAGAAATAAACAATTAAAAATGGAAAGAGAACTAAGCATTCAATATTTGTGATCTGTGAAACTTCAAGAATGTTAAATATATCTACTAAAGCATATTCTAGATTGAAAACTAAAAACATAAAGAGTTAGAAGGTCATCCTTTTGGGGGGAATACACTGTGAAGGAAAATGACAATAAAAGAAACGGATTGTATAGCATTTAAAAATACGCATTTTGAAGTTGAAGAAACAATAAACATATGTAACATATCAATGCATAAGTTTATATAACAAGAAAAGTGAAAGTGCAACAAAACAAAGTTGAACTAACAAGTTAATAGTAAGTATATAAAGATTTGAAAAAAGTTTCAAATGGATCTCAATGGGGGAGATGACATATAACAAGTGGAATAGTTTAATTTGTGAGAAAAAAGACACCAAAACAAAGTAGGTAAGTGTCTAGAATACTAAATTGTACAAATAAACAACAAGTCAATCATATATACAGGACGATCGCTGGAAACAAAAACACCAAGTACAAGAGATCGAAGGACCAATATGTGGATGCCATAGCACCAAATATTTTCATATATTCCTGACTGTGTCTCTTTCATGTAGATGCATAAAACGTTGAAGAAGCTGCTTCAATATAGAGAGAAACTTTGTGGTTGGAAAATGGAATTAGTTAGAAGCAAAGATGATGCTCAAATTATGTTTCCATATGGTGCAATGATTTTATATGTTTTTATATTTGTTGACAGTGGTATGAATGTTTTCTCATGTATGCTAAATATAGCTCTGTTTTGCAGCAAGAAAAGTGAACACATTGAAGCAAGTCAATTTAAGGAGCAACTGAATCGTTGGCCAAATGTAATTAATTGGAAGAAGAGAGGATGATTTGAAGTATGTTTCTTTGTCTTGTAATTCTTTCCTTTATTCCTTTATTTTTTATAGTAATACGAAAATGTACTCATAAATGGAAAAGTGAAATCTATTTCGCAGTCGAAGCAAAACAATGCATATGAAAACGTTGTAGCTTTTGCATGTTATAAGAAACAATGAATATATGGTACATACCAAGTTGACTTGTTTGAGAATAAAATTTAGGTTATTAGAGTAAAAAAACATATATAGCTAATACAACATGGACATCTTGAAACAATAAATGGTAACACATAAAAGTAAATAAAAACATATTTTCATTTGATGCAGACAGAAGAACATGTGATAGAGTGGTTATTTTGTATGTTGAATTGAACCAATAAATGGTGGCACATACAAGTAAAGGGTATATATTAAAAACAAACACATTCTATTTGTTGTTCTATTGTAGCAATACATTCAATAATGGGAACAAAAGAAGTGCGAACAATATAAAACAGTGTGTTGATGGAAAGTACATGTTGTTATCAACCAAAACAACACTTCTCCATCCAAGTACTAACATCCAATATGTTGGGACACAAAAGGACAATTAGGATTGAAGTAGCCAAAACACTATAGATGTGCATGACTAATGATACATAATCTCCTGACCATATTAATATATTTTTATTTGGGGATTAGGGTTGCACACGTGAGTATTTGCATTGCAACCCGCATGTCCCATGCAACTATTTGCATTGCAGCCCACATATACATTGAACACGCGAGTTTCCCTTAAGAAAGGAGTGTGTTAGACGCACCTTTCCTATATTAATACTCATGTGTACCTTAATTTAATGTTTAAAAATATAAATCCTGATTATTCGAGATCAGTTGAGTCCCTAATCATAACTATATCAACTGTCTCAACCATCCTAACCTTGGAAACCACTCCATTTCCCCATGTATAAATAGAGGGCATGGGATGGGGCTAATCAATCATTCTTAGAAGAGAAAATTTATGTTGGTGGTATTCCTTCAAACATCTTGGAGCAGCAAAACTCAGTGTCCTCGGTTTGCAAAGGAGTCCTTGTTTTAGAAGTTGGGTTGTAATCTCAGCATTCTATGTTTATTAATAAAGAAAGTTCTTCTTCCAATCTTTGTATTATTACATTCTTGTATATGATGAATTATGAATTGTTTCAATTATTTTTTTATGAATATGCATGTCATTAACCATTGATATATATATAATATATTGTTGGAAGAATTTGTTCTTTGCAAGTGAATTGGAGAAGACCTGGAATCTTTGGAAGAGACTAAAAGAGGAGAAGACTAAGCTTGGATCAACCATCATAAACCAGGTTTACCAAGTTCCTTTCCTATTCCTATTTCAATTTATTCATAACCTGATTTTCTGCAACTATATTAGTAAGTTGGTAACCCCAGAGACTCTAGGTTACAAGGGTGTATTGTCCTAAACAACAGAACTGGTGACTTCACTTGAGAGTCCAGTCTATTGTGGGTCTGTTCTTTAGGTCCCCTTAACAACCTTCGCTTCTTTTTTATTTTTCGTCTGATTTGTCCGTCTCTTTCCTTCGATTTATAGTTTGGCATGTTCAGGACCTTGTTGCTATTCTTTTTTCTTTGAAAAACTTTTAGCAGCACATGTGGGTGGTCTATATAGACAGTCATGTGTTTCACTATGTACACGTAGGTTTCGTTTTAGACAGTCATGTATCGTATGTGGGTTGTCTGCATAGACAGTTGCGTGTTTCCTGTAGCATTCTTTGGGTTCAATAGGGTTTTCTTGTCCCTATCATTTGGCCTTTTTATTGCTTGTGAGGTTTCTGTTTATGACATGACTCTATGAGTCTGAGGTCTATACGTCACATCGTTCGCTTGATTTCTTCAAGTCCTTCAAGATTTTTTGTTTGGTTTTATTTCATTGGTGAGTGTATGTGGTCCTCTTGCTTTGGTTTTAGGTTTGATTTCTTGTGTTCTAGGTCAGTGATCAAGTCCTTTGAATACTGTATGCTCTATACTGCTACTTGTAGTCTAAGTTTGTCACTTTTCCTTCTATGGATCTAGTAATTTTTCAAGTTTATATTTCCTTCAAGTCAGGGTTTGTTCTAGTCTCTTCCTTTTTGTTGAAGTGGGATACTTTGGGATCTATTTGCCTCATTTCACTGCTGTATGCTTAGATTATTCAAATTTTCTCAATTTTTCATTCATTTACATAGTAATTTTTGAAGCTGTTTGAAAAGAAAAGACAAAAATATTTTTGCATTAGGTTTCATTTAATATTTCTTTTCTCACACTTAGTTTTAAATTCATTAACTTTCATTTTACAGAAAAGAAAGAAAAAAAGGGTTTCCATAGGAGTTGCAATTTGCTTTGAAATTTTTATTTTTACATCAGTTTTTGCTTTCTTTTGTTGATTCCATAACACCATATAAGTTTCACACCATTACCTCTGACTAATAATAGCCAATTAAAAAGAATGAAATAATTAAAAATTATTAGCAAGTTTTCTTTTTAAGCTCTTACACCAACTAGCTTAGGCTAGACTTGTGGACTAGAGAGTTTTAACTATCCATAAGTATTTGACATTTGACATAGTTGGCCAATCACTAGGTGAATCCTCCTCTATATTGAGTGTATATGGGAATCTCTTCTCACACGGGAGTTAAGCACGAGGCCATGTGAGGACTTGGACTGAGGAGATAACCCTATAATTCCTTGTTCGAGCGTAAATTAGGAATTTATGTATCTAGAGACTTATGCCACTACCACCTCTTGGGCCTTGTGCGGTTCCAGTGTTGATAGTGTTTCAGGCTTTGCTACCCTGCCCATGTGTACGAATAAGGATTGCAACTATCCCCATAGATTCTCAGTGTAGTTGCAGTAGCCTTTAGTCTCTTTGACATTTAGGGATCATACACATGTATAGAGAGGGCTAATTCTGGTCTACCTTGGACGTGATTGGAAGGTAACCCCAGTAGAAGGTGTGGGATGGAGTTTGGATGATTCCTTCATTTGTGCCTAATAACATCTATAGGGACGCCAAGCAAGCATCTATCAGCTTTCTTCTGGAAGGAATATCTTATACCTATTTGTCTGTTTTGCTTTAGGAATTTTTTTAGTGAGTGTTGTGTGGTTTTTATGTAGTTAGTTTTCCTTTGGGTGTGTGTGAGCCAAATATTTAGTTGTGGAGGACCAACCTCTCTATAATTCAAGAATTTTTCAAAACCTTCCTCCATCTCTATAATCGATCCTCCACCGCCCCCTCAAAGGAGGAGACTAGGTGTTGACGGTTCATTCGAACCAGTAGGAGTTAGTGAAGTTCTAGGTGAACTAGAAATTAGGACTAATCAGGTTGATACAGCTGTAGTAGAGGTTGAAGACTTGTAAGCTGACAAGTTTGCAAGGAAATTTAACCCACCTCTTACTAACTTAAATGATCCTATGATCGTCCAATTTCTTCCTTTCACTTCACCTGTGATTGGTGTTCCTGTGACAAGCATTATGGATAGCTCTGGAGAGGGTATTTCTAACCCCACTTTAGTCATTTTGGCTGGAGGAGTGCCAACTCCCCCAGTTGGTACTCCAATACCAAGTGCACCTACTACACCTTTATCACCAAGTAGTCGGGTGGTCCAACCACCAACTTCCTCTAATGTAGTGGGTCCTTCTAGTGGGGTTGTCACTAGGAATCCTAGTGCACCTTTTGCTTCACCCTCTTTCATGTATACTACTCAGAGTGGTCCTGTTGGATCCTTGTCATTTTTTTAGGGATTCTAGTGGAATGGGGGCACATTCCCCCATCTACTCCTTTTGTAGTTCCTACACCTAAATATGTGGGGATGTAGTTTGAAAATAAAAACTCTTTTGGCCAAGGTTTCCAGTCCTCGATTTCAACCCCGTTTATGAGCTCTCCCTTTTCACTTTTTAGCGGAGGGATACCCGCTATGATATTTCAAACTGTAGTTTCATCTAGAGGGAATCAAACCACTTATACTGAACTGTACACAAATAATCCATTGGCTTATGGATGGAATATGTTTCAAAGTAGTCCAACTACTTCACAACCAGCGGCTGGGGGAAGCCCCACCTTTACTTTTGGGAACCATGGTGCAGGTCCTTCTACCTCCCAAGCTCATGCTTTTCAAGCTCCAGTTAGGCCTAAAATTTCATTCCTAGCAACATTAAACTTGCCATATTTGTCTAAGTTGATGAATGACCCAGTGAAACATAGTGCCACATGGCCACCTATTCCAAGCAAGTTACCCTCGGGCATTCCCAATTTTGAGGGAAAAACTAGTGAAGATAGAGGTGCCCATATCACCAGTTTTCACTTATGGTTCTCTTCCAACTCACTAAATGATGACACCATTCGGTTGAGGCTATTCTAAATAAATTTGACTGGTGTTGCAGCAAAGTGGTATATTCAATTTCCCTCTGCTGCGTATGATAGTTTTTGGGACTTAGAAAATGTGTTCCATAATCACTTCCAGCTTCTTGTCTGGTATGATGTCAGCACAGATCTCTTATCTACCTTTCGGCAAGACAAATCCACACACATCTCAGATCATATCCAAGAGTGGTGAAGATGGAAGAGGCTTATCAAATCCACCATACCCCTGAGTTCTTTTTAGAGTGGTTCCTAAAATATTTATTGCCTTATATATATAAGGATGTATCCACTTCGAGGGTGACCACTGAAGAATAGGTCATCCTCAAGGCCCAGTAGATGGATTTGATATATGCTCAGTCTGGGATATTATATGAAATCATACCTGAGGCACCGCGGTCTATGCATAGTGTTGATAAACCTAAGCCTGGACCCCATGCCAACGGCATGGTTGGTTCAGTTAATTCTCCCACTGTACAGTCATTGGCAAAGAAACTCCATGAGTTGTCAGTAAAGAATTCTACAGTGGAGGTAGAAAAGGCTTCCCCCTCACCCCAAAATGCAAATGTTTTTTTGCAATCCTCCCAAAAGGCAAATCAACATCCTAGTGGTAAAAAAAGAAAGAGAAGAAAGGTGAGGGAAATCAAAACAAGCCTAAACCCACGAACATTGCTGACGGGGGAAAGAAGGAAAATAAGAAGGTGAAATTTCCTTGTAATTTGTGCCTGGGAGATCACTTAACTAATCAATTCCCTCTCATTGATCAATCTCAGAAGCTGCTCAAAACCCAACAACTAGTTGTCTTGAAGGATCTGTTTCCCCAAGTACAGAATGTGACTTCTATTTCTAATGTAGCTAGGGGCACTCCTGGTGCCCCTCTTGACCAAAATTATATCAACATGGTACGATCTAGTACCTTTCTCCAGACGAGAAATAAAAATTATGAGACGGAGGCTCCTGAGAAGGGTAAGTCTATTGGTGAAACCTCTAACCCTATCACAATCGAGAAACCTGTTGATCCAATGCCTAAAATACCAAAAGGTATCTTTAAAAAGGAATTTCACAATCCAAACTCTAGGGATGATTCTAACTACTCTGTGGTGGAATATTTGGCCCAAAATCCTTGAGTGATGTCTGCATCGGAAGTGCTTCATATTTTTCCCACTCAGTGGGATGTGTTTTTAGAAGCTTTAGGAAGTATGGATTCCTCAAGTTTGATGGAAAAGTCCAATCTGTCAGATGTTAAGATGCGCCTACCATATCATGTAGCTCTGTCAGTAGATGTTGTTCATGGTGGTAAAACCATTGGGCATACAATTATTGATGAGTGTGCTTTCACATGTGTTATGTCTCTTTCTTGCTGGAAGGTTTTAGGTTCCCCAGAACTAGTTCCATCAAACACATTTCTTACTGCTTTCGACGAGAGGTCTTTCCACCTGAATGGTATCCTACCATCTTTTGAGATTAATTTGGCAAGGAAATGAGTTTCTATTGAAGTGGAGGTGACTGATGCTCCATTGGACTATAACTTTCTTCTGGGGAGAAGCTAGACTTACGCTATGTGCACAATTTCCTCGGTTTTTATTCGAGTGGTGGTTTTTCCATAAGAAGGAAAGTTGGTTACTGTGGACAAACTCAATTTCACTCCAAGAGGGCATTTGGAAATGAATGAGTCCACTGTACTTTTGGTTGATCAGGTTAAACCGAAAATGGAGAGCTTGGGGGATGGAATGTATTCATTGTTAATGGGCACATTTGATATCCCAGCCCTAATTAAATATCTATTTTCTACGATTGTGGGTAAGTCTATCATGGCAGTTGTCGATAGAACTGATCCTTGGGTCCTTCCTACCTGTCACAAACCTCAAGTTCCCTTATTGGTAGTCGAAGTGGCTTATCAAGCTATTGTAAAAACCATTGTTGATCCTATCTCGACTCTTTCTATAGTCTCAGAGGAGTTGGAAGAATTTTATCTACCTTCTTGGGTAGAGATCTCTTTATATTCAGATGACTTCTTAGACATGGTTTTGCCTTCAGATGAAGCCATCTTGGAAGCCATGAGTGGGAAAGATAATATCCATGAATATATTCACCATAGATCCTACTTTCTTCCAGAGCTGAGTAGAATTGAAAACCAGGAGTTCCATGTGAGACTAGCAGATGATTTTGATCTACCGATTAATCCCTTGCCGAGGGAGGGAATTTTTGTCGAGGGGTATACGGAAAATATTTATGTTACCATTCCTATAAACATCTCTACAAACCCCAACTTCGTCAAAAATGTACATATCGATGCAAACTACTCTCCAGAGGAGATTGCTATCTACACTTTGTTATTTAAGGAGCTTTGCGATGTGTTTTCCTAGTCATATGAGGATATTCAAGGCATTAATCCATTGAATGTTGAACATGAATCTCGAACCTATCCTAACACTAAACTAGTTCGACAAAAACTTAGACCGGTTAACCCACATAAGGCGGCTGTTGTTAAGGCTGAAGTTGAAAAATTGATGAAAGTTGGGTTCATCTACCCGATTGCTTTGATAGAATGGGTATCCAATCCTGTTCCCGTTGATAAGAATCAAGGGAAGATATGCGTATGTACATATTTTTCATGAATTAAACAAAGCATGTCCCATGGACAATTACCCCACACCTTTTATAGATCAATCATTGATGCTTGTGCGGGTAGTGAAGTTTTTTCGTTTATGGATGGTTTTTCTAGATACAATCAAATCCAAATTAAGCCAGAAGAACAACACAAAACAACTTTTTTTTGTCCATGGAGTACCTTTGTGTACAAAAAAATGCCCTTTGGATTGAAAAATGCAGGGGATACCTTTCAGTGGGAAATGAATTTTGCCTTCCATGATATTAAGAACATTTTTAAGCCATATCTAGATGATCTTCCTGCTCATTCTTGTAACAGGATCGATCATCTAGATCACCTTCACTTAATTTTTTAACGATGTAGGAATTACAAAATATGCTTGAATCCCCACAAGTTTGTTTTCTGCATTGATTCAAGATGGCTACTTGGGCTCATAGTATCAAATAAAGGTATTCAGGTGGATCCTTTGAAAGTAGAGGCCATTGTAAATTAGCCTCCTCATCATTCTATCAAGAAACTTCATATCCTACAAGGAAAGTCTAATTTCCTTCGATGTTTTATCGTTAACTATGCCAAGATCACTAAGGGTTTCATGTGCCTTTTAAAATAGGACACTCCATTTGTATGGGATGAAACTACACAACTTTATTTCGAGGAATTAAAGAAAGCTTTGTTGTTGGCTCCTTTGTTATGCCCACCAGATTACTCTCGAGAATTTATATTGTATATGGTTAGGTCAGAGTCGACCATTAGGGTAGTATTGGTCCAGAAATATGACAAGCCCCAACAACACGTTGTCTATTATCTTAGTAGTGCATTAGTTGGTCCTGAACTTCGATACTCCCATGTCGAAAAGTTAGCTTTAGAAGCTATTTATGTTGTGCATAGATTACGTCACTACATCCTACTAAGGACCAATACAGTAGT
Source organism: Pseudotsuga menziesii (assembly GCA_001517045.1). NCBI lineage: Eukaryota > Viridiplantae > Streptophyta > Pinopsida > Pinales > Pinaceae > Pseudotsuga > Pseudotsuga menziesii. The sequence continues at coordinate 230,655 of LPNX010501617.1, forward strand.
CCTATATGTTAATTCCTTTCAGTATGTTTTTCCTAGACGCATAATCGGCGGAAAATTCAATAAATGGATAGTCATTCTCCAAGATTTTGACTTAGATTTTTAGTCTACCAAATCTAAAAAGTTCTTAGTTTTTGCAGATATTATTGCATAATTTCCAATGGAAGAGGATGTAGTGGTTGAAGAAGACTCATTCCCATATGAGTACATCTTTTTTATTGCCATCTCTGATCCTTGGTATGGAAATATACTTATCTATCTCTAGAATTTTAAGTGTCATGCATCCTTCTCAAGGGAAGAGTGATGTAAACTGTGCAAACGTGTGAAAAACTACCTTATCATCAAGGATACTTTGTACCATAGAGGGGTAGATTCTGTTTTTCATCGGTGCCTCACCCATGAGGAGGTTGAGCATGTCCTAAATGATTCCCATAGCAGAGCATGTTGGGGTCATTTATCTTGGTTAGAAACAGTCTAGAAGATCTTACGTACCGGCTATTTCTGGTCCACGATATTTAAATATTATGTGGAGGCTGTGAAGCATTGTCATACATGTCAGCTCTACACTAGGAAAATGTGGTCACATCCTTCTCCTTTGTTTCTCATCATCGTGGTGGTCCCCTTCACTAAGTGGGCGGTGGATTACATGACATGAAACCTAGTTTCAGCTGGGGGGCACAAATATATCATTGTCATTGTTGATTGCTTCACCAAGTGGGTAGAGGAAATTCCTACCTTCAAAGCTAACAGAGAAACTGCAACTTTTTGTGCTCAAACAGATCATCACTCGCTTCGTAATTCCAAAGGATATTGTAACTGACCATGGATTTCATTTCCAGAATAGCATGATGAACAAATTGGCTACTATTCTAGGGTTTAAGCAAGATCACTCATCTTCCTTCTACCTGCAAGTGAATGGTCAAGTTGAGGCAGTCAATAAGACCTTGAAGACCATTCTCAATTGTACTATCAATGTATCCCGGTCAAATTATCACATTATTCTATATCCTACACTTTGGGCATACCGTACCAATGTTAAAACTACCACGGGGTTTTCACCTTTTCAACTCATTCACAGGGTGGAAGCAGTCACTTCGGTTGCATGTGAAATTCCATTGCTTAAAATTTCCATTCAAGTACTTCCTAACACGACTGAATTAGAAGAACATTTTATACATTTGGAAAATCTAGATGAACAATGCAGAGATGCGTTAATGACAAATGAAGCTCATAAGAATAGGGTTAAAAACCAATATGATAAATCAGTCAAGCCTATTATTTTTCCTTGAAGGGGAGCTTTTTTTACTCTGGGATATGGAAAAAGAACCCCTAGGGGCAGGAAAGTTCAAGTCCATGTGGTTAGGACCCTATATTTTGTCGAAGATCTTAAAAAAGGAGTCATATGAGTTAATGGATTTTAATGGAATTAAGCTTCCTGAGCCTAGAAATGGGTTCTATCTGAAGAAGTACAATGCCTAGGCTTAGTGCTTTTTCGTGTATTTTTATTGTATGTATGTTTATGTACAATAGTTAGTTGGTTAGTGTTTCTTATACCATCTGGTGATTTTTACAAATGTCAGCTGAGTGGTTCATAGGTTTTGTGGATGGTGCTAGTCGTCAAACTTGTAACCTAGCTTCAGCTGCATGGGTCATCTATTCACCCTCAGGAAAACTAGTTTCCTCTAGAGGTGATTTCCTAGGTCCTATTACCAATAATATGGCCGAGTACAAGGTTTTTATTGAGTTTTTATGGGATGCCTTGTCACATGGCATCACCCAGTTGGAAGTCAGACTTGACTCTCAACTAGTGGTTTCCCAGCTCAATGGAGCTTATCAAGTGCAAAATCCTACCTTGTTATGTCAGTTTTTGCATGTTAGATTACTGGAAATAAATTTTGATTATATTTCATTTAATCACATTCCACGAAATGAAAATAAATTAACTGATGCATATGGGAACTACATTCTAGATTGGCACTTAACACAAATTTTGTAAAATATACATAACAGATACATTTAGAACACATGTAAATAACCAGGAAAAATACACACACACACACACACACACACACACACACACACACACAGATATATGTATGTATGTATGTATGTNCATAAAATACATATAGGTGTAGGCATGATCATCAACATCATCTGCTGTAGCAGCCTCTTTGGCCTCTCGATAAAATAGAACATCCCTAGCCATCCTCCTCAAGAGGCGTATCCAGGTGGGTGGAATCGCTACAACAAATTCCTGCATAACAAGAGGAATCTACTCAATTTGTATAGTGGGAATTCCCCGGGTCATCCTGGCCAGCTTTCCCTCGAGAATTCTAAGCATCCCTTGGTCCCCACCATCTATGGGCCGTACAAAAATTCTAGGGTTCCCATTGGGGCGAACAGGTCCAAGATATGCACTTTAGAAAACATTAAAATTGGATTAAAACTCGTATACATATGTATATAATTTTATGATAAAAATTCATAAAAATTTAAAAACATAAAAAAAAAAATACCTAGATCTCCCCATCCTCCCTCTGGCAAGAGGACCAGATCATTGTCTCCTCGAAAATCTAGTCCAAAGTAAGGAAACTGATTGAGTGTTGGCAACTGTTGTTCCCATCACTCATAAAATTCATTATCATATACACCCAGGATCGGTCCTCCACCACCTTGATGGAAGAAGACCTCTCCCCACCTGGTCAGTCTAGGATGGCGAGGAGAAAATGATGGAAGTGGCACTACCGGGATAATGGTAGGAACTCTCTCAAATAAGAATGCTACCAATATGCTAGAAAATCCAAATTTTTTACGGCGTCCTCTTTTGCAGTCAGAGAGTTTCCTCCTCATGATCAGGATCATTCCCGAGCACCAATAAAAACACAGTACCCTGTACACACTCCACTACAACTCTCATTTGTTTCTGAGTGGGGAGATGTGATGAAGAAGATCGTGCAACTCACACTATTGTACTTACCACTACCTGTAGTGGGAAGTTAGCGATATGAACAATTGGGATGCATGATCCCTTCTTCTAACTACCTAGTGTGCAATAGGTGTCAACGTAGTCTTGGACACTCATAGGGTCACCACCCCTACCAGTACCCTCGAGGTTCATAGGAATACCCCTGCAAGACAAACCTATAATGAAATACATATATTCTATAGTTATCTCCAAGATCTCACCCTGAAAATCAAAATCACTAAGGTCGTGATCCCAATAGCTGATCAAATACTCAAGCAAGCGGACATTGGCCCTCATTAGAGAAGTGCATAAGAACTTTAGTAAGTCACTTTGCCGTAAATATTGCACAATGGGCCATCTTGTAGAGAATCTCAGTCCATATCTTCGTGATGTCATTCCCTCCACTCTAAAACCATGGTGAACCTATCCATTTGACCACCATTGATCACTAGAAATCATCCAATTCTTTTAAATTTGGCCATACTTTAAAATTTACTATGTCACACAGTAAACGCTCCTATCCTTTAGAAAACTCACGTGTCACACGCGAGTTTCCCTCAAGCAGGTCGCATGTAGAACATGTGTATTCAAGTTTCTTAGTCACCTACCCACGTGTACTGCGCAACCTTCCTAGGGCAGGCCCAAAACATTAAAAATTTGCATAAAAATGAAACTTAGAATGGTTGAAATGAAGGAGAGGGGAAATCTAATCAACCTGACACTTGCGGATTTTGAAATCGTCCACTGGTTTGTCCTCACCAAGGAATCCAAGTCAGAGGTGAAATATTGCCAAATTGGATAAAAATTTGAAATGGTATGTTTTAATTCTATTTTTGAACTATATATAGAAAAAATTCCAATTTTTGGGTTTGTTGTCTATAGTTTGAACATTATTTTTATAATTGAACTAATACCATGTCTTTTTTCCCAATCTAACAAGTTTGAATTTTTTAAAAATTTGTTATCCACTCATATATGGTAGTATTTGGGTCTTTTACATGTCGTTATCCATATATACCTTATACACATTTAACCCTAGGATTACTTCTTTAGCCATGGGCTATGGTGTTTAACCCTTTTTACCTCATCTACATCATTGTTCCTCCGTGGATAGGGCCTCCCTTCCATGAGTACCCTAGTTTAGAACACTTTGTTGTGTTTTGGTACTCATGCCACATTTTTCATAGGTTTGCGGGAGCCTTCTTAGCTAATTTTCACGCCAAATTGAGCCTCATTTTGGTCTCATTTTACAAGATATCCCTTTTTTATAAGGCTCCCCGCCCTTATGTATTTTCTTTAGGCCCAGGTATGAATCGTCAAAAGAGACTTGACTGCCGAGTAAACTTGTCCATTTTAAGAATATGCGAATGGGCATCCACATTGGTGGTAGTTTATCGCTTTTTCGTACCATGTGGAATAATACGAAAAAGGAGCACTCTCTTTTCTTCAGAATTGAGAAGAGTATTCTCAAGCATAAGTTTATCACTTTTCCGAACTTGAGGGACTAAATTCACGGAAAAGGAAAACCCGATATGAGATTAGTTTTCTCTTTTTTGTGTTCTGGACCCAAACATGAAAAATATTTCGAGCGTACTTTATGTTTTTGGCATGCTCTCAAAACTTAAGAACAAAGCATCGATTTTACTGTTGTAATCCCCATTTCTTGTAATCAAATGGATCTTTCCGAGTGATATTTCCTTCCTTCATACTCGTAAAACTCGGGCTATATGATGTATTTGAAGGGGCGTAGGGTAGGTGGTAATTTAATCTTTTTCAGAACTTCCTAACTAATTATGAAAAAGGTGCGCCTTACTTCTTCGGAAGCTAAGAGAGTTATTCTATGGTTTTTTTTATACTTTTTCGGCCCCTGGAGACTAAATTGTACGAAAAAGAACCCCCCCTCGAGTCTTCTTCATATTTTTCAGAGTCTCAAAATATGAAAACACCAACGAGCATGTACTAGTTTGGGCTCGTAAAATCTATAAATCTATGACTTTATCAAGCATTATTCTCTCCCATCAACAAGCTTGTCAAAAATTAAGAGAGACCCAAGTTTACTTTCCTGGACTCATTAAAATTTAATAGAAAATATAAGGAAGAAGTACTCTCTTTGGGTTATAAACAGTGGCATCATGTCATCCTTGAACATAGCACTCTCTGAAATTTCCTATACTCATGTTTCAGTTTACACTTTCAGCTCAGCTATCACTTCAAGTTTCTTACTCCTCCACTTGTCCTTTATACATGGGGAATCTGATCATGTCTCCTACATGACAGATCATTATAGTTGTTCTATCTGTAAGTTAAAATATTCCTTGGGTCATCTCTATTCTGTGCTCACTGTTCAAGGATCTATCCCTTCATCTGATTATTATCCTGATTCAATCATTATCCTATCTGAGTATTACTTCTGTCTACCTTCCCATATCTATTCCCTAGTCACTCTTGTGATCTGTTGGAGGATCCATTTCCTTCCTCATCACAGTATGGTTTCTCATCAGTACTTCCTGAAGATAAAGACCTAGAGCTTTGACTATAGTACCTGAGGATTCACTATCATTATTGGTGAGCTCCTTTTCTTTAGTTATCAGTTTCACTCATTGTCTGACATTCTGTTGAGTTCCTTCCATGTTCGACTTCAACACATCTTTTCACATGATAGGGATTGTACTAGTTCCTTTCTATTTCGATGAATACCTTAGGTTCACATTTATAACCTAAGTTGCACAAGATTATGTTATGATCAGTTACACAACTTCCAGATTTTGAAGACTCATCATTGTATATTGAGGCTTTTATCCACCTTTGTAATATACGTGGTCTTGTACCCATATCACATGATGTAATCAAATATTGTAAAGGAGCTAGTGCTCCATGATATTGAATATGGAATCCTCGGATATGATTTTGTATATGACATTGATATTTATTTGTTTTAGGTACTTCCTCTACTACCTTAGACACTTGAGTTCTCCAAGATTAAAAGATTGTAATGTATTTCGTCCATTGCTTTCATCTGACCTCACACATTAGGGGGCATCTGTTATCAACCAAAATGGAACTTCTACCTCTGAGTACTGACATCCAATATGTCAGGACACAAAAGGAAAATTAGGATTGAAGTATCTAAAACACTATATATGTGCATGACTGATGATACAAAATATCTTGACCAACTTAATATATTTTTATTTGGGGATTAGGGTTGCACACATGAGTATTTGCATTGCAACCCATGTGTCACATGCAAGTGTTTGCATTGCAGCCCGTGTGTACATTGAACATGCGAGTTTCCCTTAAGCAAGGAGCATGCCACACATGCCTTTCCTATATTAATACTTGCATGTACCTTAATTTAATGTTAAAAAATATAAATCCTGATTAGTCGAGATCAGTTGAGTCCCTAATCATAACAATCTCAACTGTCTCAACCATCCTAACCTTGGAAACCTCTCTATTTCCCCATGTATAAACAGAGGGCATGGAATGTGGCTAATCAATCATTCTTAGAAGATCAAAGCTATGCTAGTGGTATGCCTTCAGACATCTTGGAGCAACAGAACTAAGTGTCCTCGGTTTGTAGAGGAGTCCTTGTTTCAGAAGTTGGGTTGTAATCTCACCATTCTCTATTTATTAATCAAGAAAGTTCTTCTTCCAATCTTTGTATTATTGCATTCTTGTATATGATTAATTATGAATTGTTTCAATTATTTTATTATGAATATGCATATCATTAACCATTGATATATTATTATACAATATATTGCTGGAAGAATTTTTTCTTTGTAGGTGAATTGGAGAAGCCCTAGAAGCTTTGGAAGAGATGGAAAGAGGATAAGACTAATCTTGGATCAACCATCATAAACAATGTTTACCAAGTTCCTTTCATATTCCTATTTTAATTTCTACATAAGTTGATTGTCTGCAAGTGTCTTAGTAAGTTGGTAACCCCATAGAACCTAAGTTAAAAGATAGTTGGTCTGACTGAAAGGGTGAAAAGGAATTGTCTGTTGCAATTATTGTAGGCTAGTTTAGTAAGGAATCTTGCTTCAGTCAAGAGGAGGCATAGGTATTTTGCAGAAACCCCCATGAGTTGGTTTGCAGCATCATAAAAATGTATGACACCATAAAGGTGTCCAGACACATCCTCCAAATCAACCTTTAGAATGTATAGGTAGTCACATTCAAAAAACTCCCAATCACATTTAGCACAATTCCAAATGTTTCCAAATTTATGGGAAAACAATTTCATGCATTGTATCCCATCAACAAAAAAGGGCATGCAAGGAAATGAAATTCGTCCATGTTTTCATTTGTGATGGTTGCAACAATAGAATACCAAATTGTCTTTTGAGAGGGTTGGAGTGTTTGTCTCTCATTGATAGTTATGGATTTGCACAGGGAAGAATGAGAGGAATTTAATTTTCGACTCAAAGATGGAGAGGATGAATGAAATATATTGTCATTAAACCATGTTTGGAGAAGGACTATTTTTTCAATATTTGGGTTTATAAAAAGAGTTGTGTTGGAGATAGTTCCAATAGTTTTCCCATTGAATTCTATAACATGACCTCCTTTTATTTTTAAAACTAGAGGAGTATCTAAACCTTGAAGATTAGCAAGTTGAGCTCCCTCAATTTGTAAGTTCTCTCCCCAAAGTGTTATGTCAATGTTGTAGCCTGACATGTCTCGAATTCCAATCCTATGGCAGATGATCTTTGACCCATCTATTTTTTCGTATAGTTAATGTAGGTGAATAGAAATTACAAGTCCAAGAAGGTAAACCATGGAATTGATAGGTGTAGTTTGGATGTCCCAAATATACTTAAAGTGAAAGAAATGTAAAGGTATCAGGGGGTATTCCTCTAAGTATGGTTGGATGGTTGAGGAGGAACCTAGGAAAACATTGTAATGGCTTTTCAAGTGGATCTATGTTGGACTAGATGTTTTGACTATGCCATTTGAGACTATGTAGACCATACCAATTTTTATTTGGTCGTATAAAGAATTTCCAATTCATTGAATGCAAAGAGATGTATTTCATCGTGTGAAGCATTAACAAGGTCAAATCCAAACACTTTTCTAGGACCTCGTTGATTTCTATATTCATGAATTTTTGTCTTGGAAATTACTTGACCTTGAATGCTCCAAAGTTTGTTAGAATAGGTTAGTGATGTGAATGGGATAGTAGATGCAATAAGGTCGGGGTTTGAATTTATCAAGGTAGGGTTCACAAGTAAAGGGGTGCAAGGTTCAAGAAAGTTGGTCTCTGGAAGAGAGGAACTTCTCTACAAGGTAATTTCTGTAGCTAAGTGATAAGACAATGGCTCACCAATAATCAGTGCATCCACTGTGATAGCCTCAAGTGCGAGCAATGTGGTAGTCCTGGTAAAAAGATGTTAGAAAAGAATGGGAAAAAAAAATCCATTTGATGCAACAAGGGTGTATAATCCATTAAGTGGAAATAAAGTAAGGATGAAATGAATCATATGTTACATTATGTACAGCGTTGCATGTACATTGGGTGAATTTGATTATAGTTCCTTATTTCAATTTCTCATCTTCTACACTACTATTATATATAATTGGAAGAAATGTCTCGTGCTTGTGAAGTCCATCTGAGATAGAAATATGGAAGCGAACTATTGAAGAGTTTAGCAAGTTCACTTGGTTTAACAAAAAAAATTGCACCAGTGGGCACATGTTGACAATGCCATGAAGCAAGGGTGAAAAAACATCCTCGGTCAACATAGTCTCCATAAGGTGATGGTTGTTATTTTATGTGGAGTGAAATTGGGCCTAGAAAAAAAAATCAAAACTGCAAATGATATGAAGGTTGTGAAGGAGAATTAGTTGACACATATAAGTGTTGTCTATTTTTTTTTCTTTGTTTATTTTATTTCGATATTTAAGGTAAATAGAATTTGTATTATAATTTGTGAGACTAATAAAATATTTGTATAGCCATAGAAAGAATACCACGGTATTGAAAAAATAATATGATGTGAGTTCCAATGGTAGCATATCATGAGTTGAGTATGTTCCAATGCTATCAAGTGAGACTATGATGGAAAACATGTAAGAATCAGTTTTCTTATGTTTTGACTTGTTAGAAATTTATTTTGGCAAACAAAACATCATAAAACATTCTAAAGGTAAAAGCCACGACATGGAAGACATGTGTGTCTACATATATATAATGGTCAGTAGATATAAATGTCACAACCATAAAGGAAAATAGGAATCTACCAAAAAATTATTGTTAGCACTAGTTATTTTTGTGGGAGTTGGTGTAATCGCATTATAAATTTTAAGATTTCATTGGTGGTTTAATAACTTGGAAGCTTGTGGTCATTTGATAAATCATGGAAAGATAATTTTCAGGTTGGCAAGAAGAAGGAGGTTTAAGAGTGCTTTGGGTAAAAGAAAGAATTTGTTTATTGTTGGAGACCTAAAAGTTGGTTTATTTTATTAAAGTTATAGGACAAAGATTTATTTTTGAAAAAATATATAAGCTGGCCTAAAGTTTATATTATAAAGGAAATTGTTTATATATTTATAAAGACAAAGTTTTGCTTATAAAAATATTGACAAAAGTTCAACACTGAGAGACATTTGATGTGTTTACCCAACATCCATCATATGAACACAATACACAAGCCAAAGCCTACCATCAAATTCCAAGCACCAAGCTCAAAAGGAGTAATGTATTACTTTATGCCTTGATATACGATGAAACCACCAGCACATATCAACCCTTGTAACGCTTATCATCTGACGCATGTGGGATAAAGGGCACATTATGAGAAATGGTTAAAAAGAGAATATTACATGCTTGATTTTTATGTGTAGATGAGCTTCAAACATTTCAGCAGGAGTGTTGGTGCTACGAATTAAAAGATCCTTCTGAGGATATTTCTCTTAAAGATGTTGTATTCAATGAGATGAAAGACGTCTACTCACAGCCTAAAAATGTTTTGGGTCAAATTTCTCATCAAGAATTTGTCTCTGATAACACCTACGGTGTTGATAGTGGAGGAGATCCACGACTAATTCCTAAACTTGTATTCCAGGAATTTCATCGCAGGTTTTATCGTCTCTGATGCTTCGATCAATGGCTAAATGGTTGTATGGTAAACATTAGAGGAAATTTCAACTTAAAATGGGCCTCCTAAGGAAAATTGATAAAATAATAGTTAAAATAATAAAATAATATTTGTTAATTTTGGAGGAAGAAAAGAAAAAACTACTTTTTTGTTCGTATTTTCGAAATATCTCCCTGTGTTTTCACTCAAAATTCGATCGGGAGAGCTTGTTGGAAGCGGAATTAAATTATGCATCCAACAAGTATCCACTCGGCATACTTTTGATGGGCCTCACTACCCCAAAAACAAGAAATACTTGAAAAAATGTGATGATGACATCATCATCACATTTTTTCAGGTATTTCTTGTTTTTGGGGTAGCGGGGCCCGTCAAAAGTATGCCAAGTGGGTACTCGTTGGATGCGGAATTTAATTCTGCATCGAACAAGCTCTCCCGATTGAAATTTGATTGAAAACACAGGGAAACATCATCATCACATTTTTTCAGGTATTTCTTGTTTTTGGGGTAGCGGGGCCCGTCAAAAGTATGCCAAGTGGGTACTCGTTGGATGCGGAATTTAATTCTGCATCGAACAAGCTCTCCTGATTGAAATTTGATTGAAAACACAGGGAAATATGTCTAAAATACAAACAAAAAAGTAGTTTTTTTTATGATACCTATCCCCAAATTTATATTAAAAATTTGTTTAAGAGGTGCTTTATTTTTGAATTTTAAATCATTCTGATTGGCTAATACAAGATGACATGGAATTTGTATTATTTTTGAAAGGCCCATTTTAAATTGAAATTTCCTCTAATGGATCCATTTGAATACTTGAAATGTGAGAAGCCCTTGGAGGACCTTAAGGCACGCATTGATCAAGATGGCCCAAAATACATATGTGAGAAGTTCAATTTGGATAATCCTCATCGAGTGACAATTGAGCTATAGCTCGATCTAGAAAAATATTCCCAAGATGAAATTCATAGCTTTTGAAAGATTAACTTGACATTCCCCCACAACAATAGCTTTATTATCAGTGATATTTCTGCCTTTGGGCGTTTATGAAGATTTATTTTGGTTTTATCACCTCATTTTCTACGAGAATATGCAAGCGAAAATGATGCTCATCAGCAGCACATTTTTTGCACTTGGAGAGCTAAAGCCTCCAACAACTACTGGTGGTAGAGGGCCAAGAACCACCTACAACTTCTGTCGTCAACGCAAAAATGAGAAGTTACCAATGGAGCTGGTGTCATTCTAAGTGTGTGTGATGATGAGGTTACTTTTTCGAGACTACAAACCTGACTTCCGTTGTCGTTCCTTCTCTCCTCTTTCCTTCTCTAACAACGACTTTAGATGAACATTTGGTTGCAGGATTACCTCCATTTAAGCCTTATTCTTGTTTGTTCCATAGGTATTATGCAATTTATACTCCTAGCGCAACACAGAGGTTACTTTTGGGTATGTTAGAGGCACCTCCTTCTTAGGGTCCCGATGCACTTGATGCTGATGTATGGCTCGTGGAATTTCTTAGGGTTGCAGTTGACTATGCATCTACCATGCGAGTCATTGATGCCTTTTATAAAATTATATATGGGCTTCCCCTGCGAAGGCCGCAACCACTATCATTGTTCAAGAAGAAATATATTTGTAGCCTTGGGTTGCGAAAGATGATACCCAAGGTCAACAAATATGGATATTAAAATAGCCGATGGTAAATCTTATTGTTGAACTTATGAGGTGTTATAATGCTCTAGAATCCTTGATCGTATTGGATAATGCATCATATCTCCTCATGCAAGCAATAGATGGCATACTTGTTGATGGAGAAGCATGTACAATACCACAATTAGAGTTGTTAGAAGTAATGGTGATGACAACGCAGTTTTCCTTAGGTTGGGGATTCTAGACAATAGCAGAGAAATGTTACACAACCAGAAGAAATATAACCTGGGAATTCTTCTAAACATTCATGTGGCCAAAGAAAAATACCAGAGAACGCTCCTTACATAAATTTGCAAAACAGAATGATCGATGGTTCAGTTTTTAAATCCTAATGAGATCGATGGTTCAGGACCTTTCTGGTCGAGAAGATGGCTGAAGGCTAAGTTTTGAGAGCCCAACATCATTTTTATACCACATATAGGTTTGAACATGTGTTGATACCGCATCACCCTGTCAAATAAATAAAGGGCCTTAAAAAATTCCACTGGGAGAAGTGAAGGGAGGTTAATTTCCATAGCCCTCACCGGAATTTCTTATGGGCATGAAAATTCAAAACAAGTGTCAATGCAATATGGTTTAACCAAACAGATCAACTGCCTAAAACTATTCCGCTGGGGAAAGATGTTATCTGGTTTATGTTATATGGGTTGAGCAAAATTCACACGCTTGTGTTCGGATGTAAACAAGTGTTTATGTTAGATTTATTTGGATAATTTATATGGGTGAGATCCAAGTGGAAAAGGATGCTAAATAATCTCTGTCGTGAATTAGAGTATATTCTTTTCAAGCTCTTTGAACAACATTCCAACTGGACATTAAAACAACTTCTGACGGAAACAAATCATCCTCATCAATTTATAAATGAAAATATTGAATGATCTTGGCCTTTACAATAAAAGGGGTACAAATCAAGGAACACATGCATTTCCATCTGATAAGAAACATCGATTGCAAGATGAGTCTTTTGCAGAGACCAATTTAACACAGCTGGAAATGTTTCTGGTGATAATGGGGGGAGCATGGATTTTGCATCTGCGAAGCTTTACCATCATTTATTAAAGCAACATAATGAATATCTAGACATCTCCCATGATTCTATACTCCGCAATGATGATAAGAAGATTGTTCGAAGATTTAATGGATGTCAAGTAAGTAATTGAGTTTTATAGTGGGTACCAAATATTCAAAATGTTTTGAACCACACGTAGGCGTATGAAGCTTAGGGAAAAACAATGAAGTGTTTATGTTTTCAATGTTTCTAAAAGAAAAGAATTTAACCATCCAACAACATGATTGATCAAAGTTTCCAACCACATTAAACATAAGTTCAAAAGGGAAATTGTAAGTCAAATCATAATTACTCCTGGATGAAAAGACAATCGTTATACAAGTTCTCTTTGGGTTGCATACATATCTTTTAATTCAATTTGTAATTCCAAGATCAATCGCTTAGCTTGATTCTATGACTAACATTCCCTTGAAGAAGATGAGTTTCCAGAGATGAAAGATGAGACCATGCTAGGCGAGAAGGACATGTAAATACTGGAAATTGAAAAGGCTATTCATACACTTAAAGATGTTGTATATGGTGGAATTTATGACTTTGGGGAAACTGAGGTAGAGTCAAACAAATTGAATGAAACCAATACTATAAGAGAGATTTATGAATTTGCTAGTAGTGGTTACACCAGCAAATAAATTTTCCTAGTATTATGGGATAAAACTAAGAAAACATTTGTCAATAATGAAAGCTCTAAGATCACCGACATGTTGAACAAAAAAGATTAATGATATAACAAAATATGTAAAGGTGGACTTTGTCCATTTCATTTTTAGTTAAAGTATGAAAGGTAATAGGTTTGAAGATAATTCAAAAAAAATTAAATTAACTGTTACAGAGCATCTACAAGTGTCATAGTTTCCTAAGTTCTGGAAGCAGAGGAAGAATCTTTATTTTAGGAAATGATTGTTTTAGTCAAAAAATTCAAAGACCCCAATGCTCAATACCTCTTTCAGCTCAACTCATATATCATTATCGACCCCAATTCCCAAGTGTCTCTTTCATGACTACCTTACCAAATATTTAAAAAAACAAAATTATCCTATCAGAAATATGACATTCTAAGTGTTATTGATTGAATATCTTGAGTGAGAAGGCTTTAAAATCATTGAGAGATATCTCTCTAACTATATAAGGTCAGAATATAGCCAAAAGTGGTTCTGTGTTTACATCAAGGTTTCCTTGATACAACCCAAGGAAAATATGAGTGCTAACATATTGACGTCGTTGCCATGGAGCGAGAGCTCAAATCTTTCCTTGTGTATGAACGCCAAAGTTTCAGATTTAACTCTTGAAGGTGAAAAATGGTCAGACATCAAGTAGGATATGCATTTTTACCTAGTGGCTCCATTCTCAAAGAATCCATATTTTATAAATTTTGGTGACTCCACTGACAGCAAGATCCATAAATAAAGTTTCAAAGAAAACCTCTAGACTTCACTAGGGAAAGACCTCATTGTAAAGATATGGAAATGCATGGTGAAAAAATAAGGTACTCAAGTGTGAATTTTCTCTAAGATATTCTATCATTTCTTGTCAATTATTTCCTTATCCTTTCCTAAGATTCTCAAAATAATTTTCCATTGTTTACTACATTCGAAACAAGACCATGGATTCACTTTTGTATTTCCTTCTTTATGAACTGAAAGTATTCTTCATCGTGTACATTTGATTCTGATCAAGATCTTTCATTCGAGCCACATAAGAACAATGATAAGCCTTATGAGACTCATGATACTCAAGTTGATACTACCTCCTTTCCACATGACTTTGTTCCTTCCAAGATCCCAGACCAATAACCACTTCAACTACCTCATGTCCTTCATGATTTTCCTACAAAACACTATAAATACCTTCCTAGATTTGATGGAGAATCTGATAGCCTTACAACTGAGAAACATCTTCAGGATTTTGATCACTTCATTGATCTTTTTGAAATAGAGCATGACGATGTTTGTATGAGAGTTTTTTCTCAATCTTTACAAGGAGATGTTAAGGAATATTTTAAGCATTTGCAACATGAATCCATCAATACATGGGAAAAGTTTTCTAATATATTTTTGACTTTCTGGGGTAAGAGGAGGTCAATGGACCAAGTTCTTTGAGAATTTTATTCCATGAAAAAATAAGAATGTGAAACCATGCCAAGTTTTAACAGGAGGTTTGCAAGATGACTATTTGGATAGTGCACCTAAACAACAAGCTGAAGATATTTCAAGTTCTTAGCCAATTAATGGAGAAAATCAGATTGCAATCCATGATTATAATTCTAAAAACCAGGTGGATAGTAAGCATGCTGAAGGTAATTGTTTGCCTTTGTGTTTTTCTTCATTTGAATTGGTGAAACAAAGATTTAGAGTCACTAATCAAAAACAAGAACTTGAGATCATGGATCAAGATATAGCATTTTTAGAAATGGATGATGAGAAAGAGGAGAAATCATGCAATCAATCCCAGCATATGAAAAAACCAGCAATTTGCAATGAAGGATTGAATCACCAAGAAGAATAGGAGGGTTTTCAATTGAGTTTTTCTTCATGTTTTTCAAATTCATAATTTTTATCTCAAGAAATTTTTTGTTTGCTTGATTCTATTGAACAACATAATGATATTTCTTTTGAAACCCATTAAAAGAATCAAGTAATAAATTCAGAAAGTTTGAACGAAGTTATTGATGTCTCATTTAAAATTTGTCATGAGTATACTTGTTATGGATCTTTTGAAAAAATGTTTGACAGTGTGCAAGAGAAGTTATAATTTTAGCAGTAGGGATGATTTTATGGAACCATACTTATTTAAAAGTGTATAAATGTAGGTGAATATTACCAATTCTTAAAACGCCAACTATAAAATGATTGGCGATATTTTTCAAAAATTATTTTAATTTCCAAGGATTTTATATCGTTTATATAATAATTTGGTGATTTTTAGGGTGAAAAATTTTACCCCATCAAAATTGGGCAAAACAGGGATTCAAAAAATGCAAAATGGCGAATCTTTTTTGGGAGAAAAACATGGAAAAATAGCCCACTAAGCTAAAATTCGCTCCTAAAATTATCCCTGTTTAGCAGCCTCTTCATAGAAAGAAAATAACATAATTTTTTTAAGATTGTCATGTTTTTTATGATCCGGTGGTTGATTATATGGAGAGACTTTTCAATTGGAATGGTTGGTTATGTGTTTGCAATAAAGGTCAAGTATTTTATCATATATGTTTTCCATTATGTTATTATGTTTCAATTTTAATCAAGCATGATGAGAAAGTTTGTTCATTGGATAAATTACTTGGTTGGCTTCATTGGAAATCAGATTTTACTTGATTGAGCATTGGTGCTCGGAAAAGTAGGGTAGGTAGGTGTGAATAATCTCGAAATGGAGTGAATTTATTTCAGCAAATTTTTCAGTTTGGTTTCAGTATGATTTTCACTTTCAGTTTCAAATTTCAATTTCAGATTTGCAGTTTACAGTTGGTTTCAGTCTTCAGAGTAAGGATTGGTGACATGTTACAAGTTATAGAGTGGGATTCGTTTGCAGAATGGGTTCATGTGATGGTTACAAGTCATAACAGGTTAAGGGTTTTGGGAAATATTGAGAACATCCCAATGGATAAGGAACTTGGTCTACGAGTTCTTTTCTACCTTGCAAGGAGGATATTATCCCCAATTGGAGCTAGCTATTATCACTAGTTAGTTTTGTGGGAGTTGGTGTAATCGCATTATAAATTTTAAGATTTATTTGGTAGATTGATAACTCTAAAGCTTGTGGTCATTTGATAAATCATGGAAAGTTTTTCAGGTTGGAAAGAAGAAGGAGGTTTAAGAGTGCTTTGGGTAAAAGAAATAATTTTTTTATTGTTGGAGATGTAAACAATGGTTTATTTTATTAAATTTATAGGCCAAATATTTATTTTTGAAAAAATATATAAGGTGGCCTAAAGTTTATAATATAAAGGAAAATGTTTATATTTTTATAAAGACAGTTTTGTTTTATCAAAATATTGACAAAAGTTAAGTATTGGCACAAGGCCGCTTAACACTGAGAGCCATTTGATGTGTTGACCCAGCATCCATAATATCAACACAATACACAAGTCAAAGCCCGCCATCAAATTCCAAGATCCAATCTCACAAGGAGTAGTATATCACTCTATACCTTGATATAAGATGAAACCACCATCACATATAAACACTTGTAATGCTTATCATCCAGTGCATGTGGGATAAAGGGAACATTATGAGAAATGGTTAAAACAAGAATCTTCCAAACTTGATTTTTATGTGTAAATGAGCTTCAAATGTTTCAATAGGTGGGTTGGTGCAAGGGATTGAAAAATCCTTCTGAGGATATTTCTCTTAAAGGTGTTGTATTCAATGAGATGAAAGGTGTCTACTCATAGCCTGACAATATTTTGGGCTGAATTTCTCAGCGGGAATTGTTCTTTGATACCACATATGGTATTGATAATGGAGGAGATCCACGAGTCATTCAAAAACGTACATTCCAGGAATTTCAGGAATTCCATAATAGGTTCTATTGTCTTTGATGCTTCGATCAATGGGTAAATGGTTGTATGGTAAAGATCCATTTGAATCGTTGAAATGTGAGAATCCCTTAGAGCACCTTAAAGCACACATTGCTTAAGATGGCCCAAAAGCCATATTTTACTTTTTGATTGAGAAGTTGATTTTGGATAATCCTCATCGAGGACAATTGAGCTACAACCCGATCTAGAAAAGTCTTCCTAGGATGATGATTCGTAGCTTTTGAAGTATTAATAAATATTTTTCTTGCTAAAGAATATTTCAAGGAAGCGAGGAGTAAATTTGAGCAAGTGGCATAAAAATACTTTTATCTTCGATCGAGTTTTCAAAGGAGAAAAATGGAGTGTAAGCGTCGAATAGAAAGAATGGATTTGATACAGTGCATGCTTAACTTGACGTTTCCCCCACATAAATAGCTTTCTTATCAGTGATATTTCTACCTTTGGGCGTTGTTGAGGATTTTATTTTGGTTTTATCACCTCATTTTCTATGCGAATATGCAAGGGAAAATGATGCTCATCACCAGTGCATTTTTTGCACTTGGAGAGATAAAGCCTCCAACAATTGTTGGCGGTCGAGGTCTTCGAAACACACACAACTTATGTTGTGAACACCAAATGGGCAGTTTCCAATGGAGTAGGCGTCATCCTAAGTGTTTATGATGATGAAGTTACTAGTTATGAGACTACAAATCTAACTGTTATTGTCATTCATGCTCTCCTCCTTCCTCCTCTAACAACAAATTTAGATGAACATTTGGTTGCAGGATTTCCTTTGTTTGAGCCTTATGCTTGTTTATTCCATAGTTACTATTGAATTGCTACTCCTAGCGCAACATAGAGGTTACTTTTGGGTCTGTTAGAGACATCTCCTTCTTGGGGTCCCTATGCACTTGATGTCACTGTATAGATCATGGAATTTCTTAGGGTTGTAGATGACTATGCATCTACCATGCATCTTCCTCTGTGAAGGCCGCAACCGCTACCATTGTTCAAGAAGAAAGAGATTTGTAGCCTTGGATTATGAGAGATCATAACTATTGCCACCTTTCACACACCTGGGTTACGTGGAAGAAATATTCAAGCCACTCGGTCTGTCCTTGGGGGAAAGTCTCAAGCCAAGACTTTCACCTTTGTCTTGACTCATCCGTTTAGGCTCAACTCCTAACGAAGCCAAGGGGGGTAGACCCTATTAAGTTACTAAGGAAAAATTATTTAGTATGATGATGGTATTAAAGAGTAATTTTTTTAGGAGTTTCGATTTAACAATTGTAAACAACAAATAACATGATGAGATAATCACAAGTAAGCATGAAAATGACACCCAATCACATATAGATTGAAAGAAATAAATAGTTGACCAGTGCCTTGAAAATGGAGTCAAAAAACAATTAAGAGTGCTTGCAAGTGCTGGAATGGATGTTGTGCAATAGTATCTTGGTTAATTTTAAGTTAATGTAAGAAGATGAGTAATTTAACTTATGCGAGGGGACTCCAGATATACCCAGGGGGTACTTGAAGTATGTCCAAAACTAAACCGTCACGGCTACCCGCAAGGAATATGTGGGTTGAATGGAGTCTCTAAGGTTGTTGTTCATAATGCACCCGAAGGTGTAACAAAGATCGGTGCTCTAAGGTCACTTTTCAGGAGTTCCTGCTTCCTTTGGGTATTTTTCCACTATAATGGTTTGATTGAGGCATTGGATTTTCGCCTGATGGTTTGTCAATTTGGGGAGAGTGAATCCTAATTATTCTAGTCACTCAAATTCTTTTGATGCAGCTTGACTGATCGGACAAACCATAGCCAAGTACAGAGCATACACACCAGATTCTATGTTATTTTTAGTAAATTTTAAAGGAGGTGTTCTTGTTAAAAAGAAAACCCTCTAGGAACCTTTTTCGGTCCAAGTGGACCTCAATCGGGGAATAAAGGAGGGGTTGATTTTATTATGATTACTAAAACAAATTATGATAGAAGATGAAGCATAAACAGATAAGCAAACCAGAATTTTCTAATTAGACTACCACGACCCTTTCTTCACCTTTCGGCTCAAAAGGAGGCTCGTGGGGTAAGTATTAAAATTACTTTGAAACCACTAGATATGGAATATGGAAATGATTATAAGTCAAAGTATACTACCTTGCATATTAGAACTACACTATATTGAAAAAATATGAACAAAAAGTAAAAAATGACAGACACAAATCCCCCCAGGGGGGGTGGTGAATAGGCTCAAAAGAGCCTATTCGAAAATATTTTTATTTTTATTAGCAGCAATTATAATATCAAAAAATTGAAATTAATCCACTTTTTCCTTATATGGAAAGAAACCAAAGGTTTACAAATTGCAAAAATTTGAAATTTTTGGAAGACGGAGACCCCCTGGGGGGTTTCGAATGGTCCAAAAATGATTTTCGGAGAGCGCCTCCTCCTCTTTTCTGTTAAACCTGATAAAAAAAAGAAATATTAACACAGTTGAATATGCCCAAAATTACTTTGAAAGTACTTTTGGATGAACAAACATTTTACCCAAAAATTCTAAGTTAAAACTAGTTTTTAAAGAAACGGAAAAAGAACCAAGGAAATAAAGCTTTCCCTGGGATCTTGGCCTGCTTTTGGGGGAATCCAATATGAAGCACTTAAATTGCTGAATATAAATTTTTATATTCTAAGGAAACAACCATGCATTCAACAAGCTTTAGATCTACTTTCACAGCCTTGAAAAATGACAATTTTCCCTAAAACTAGATCTAGAATGCTTGTAAAAATTTCTTTAGGAATGAGATCTAGTTTTATGAGCTTTAAGGCAGAAAGATATATGTAAGATGAAATCTGAAATTGATAGATCTAAACAAATTTAAAGCTGCAAAACAAGTAACCGGACTGATTTTGAAGAAATTTGAAGGAGGAAGAGGAAAGGAATTGCGCTTCTTGTCGGGGAATGGATCTACAAAATAATACTAGTTATTGGAATGCTGAGGGACAATGCCTTCACAAAATAATCGGATGCCTAGTGGATTCAATCTAGATCCACAGTTCGTCCAACCCCTGTTACCTGAAAACTAACAAACAATCCTGCACAAAACCTTATGAGATCTAGATAGAAATATATGAAGAAAGAGAGGGATTACATGCAAATAAACTTATTTAAACATGTATGATTTGAATCTTTAAGAATATATACTATGAGATATTGAAAAGCAATTAATCTTACTTGCCCAGCTATACTCCTATTGATTCAGCTGAATCATTAAGCCAAACAAGATTCAGATGCAGAAATTGAGAGAAAGCCAATGGTAAAAAGATGCAAGACAATGTTAAATCCAGGCATATAAAAGCATTACACAGATTTGGCCTCCAAAGCTTCACTTTATTCCAATAGGAAAAGATATTACAAAGTATTACAACAACAATAGATCCTCAATCCAACTCTCCACTAGCTTGGAAGAGGCATCTTGAGCTTTATTTATACAAAAAATAGGAGATCCAGCCCAGGGGGGCGCAAATCCTAAGGAGACAGACCACTACAGCTGAAGGAGAGTCCATCAATTATGATCTGAAGTTGAATTGAGCCTACTTGTCAATCGGGGGGGGGGGGGCTATTGATCTAACACATCAACCCATACACTGACACATCGATCCACAGAGCTTCCAGGAGAGCCCACACGTGTGGAGGATAGAGATAGGGCACAATTTCCCATAAAGGATGCTAAAGATCAACTCTGGATCTACTTACATCACCTCCTTCAGTCAAGGATTTGTCAAATCTGGTAAATTTGGTTTAGATCTGACTGATTTCAATCAAATCGGCTGAGAATCCACTGATCTAGGATCTTGGATTTGCTCCATTATTTATCAATTTATTAATTAAAATAATCAATAATTGATTTTTTGGGTTTTTTTGACCTGAGTGATGGAAAATCACTCAAAACTAGGAAATAGTGGGTCTATAGGTTTACTGGATGCTCTTAGCTTGAAAATGAGCACCTACATGACTGAATCTGACTTCCGAGCCCACTTTTATTACAAAACCATTTTTCCCAATTAAACTATTAAAAAATAGACTAAGTTTTGGAAAAAATCAATTTTAATAAAAAACACTGAAAAAAAATTAAAAAATTAAAAAATTAAAAAATTAAAAAAACTAGGGGGACTTAGTCATGTTCATATGACTCAACCAGAATGCCTAGCATGTTTATACATTGACACATAGACTCTTATAACCTCAATAGGCCTAAATTCCAAGCTGACCACCCCAACTTTGGAGGTATTGAGTGAAAAACTCGGAAATTATCAGTCATTTATTCAACAACCAATAATAACCAAGGGAAAAAACACCTTGGGATGATCGGATTGAAAAATAAAGTCTAAGAGACCGAGCCTTTTACAGACACTATCATGCTAGAACATTTATTACAACTCCCCTAAGGGGGTATGAACATGTGCTATAGTATAACAAAGTTTCCCAAAAACAAGACTAAAGATCTTCTAATGTCCGAACAAGTTATCCTTGTCTGGTTCACCAGGCTCACTTGATAAAAAACCACTAAGTACAACTTAGGAGGTAACATTCTGGCTCCAACTATGGGACGTGTGCTCGATCTGGTCTTTAAGGAAAGGAGAGGATACAAGAACACCAAAATATCTGGTTTATATACCCTGTAAAAACATCTCAACTTGACAAGAAAATCTCAGTAGCACAAGCTTTATATAAAAACCAAGTGAACCATTAAGCTGATTTATTTAAACAAAATAAATGTAATTAACTAATGAAAGAAATTTTTTTTTATAGGTAAGTACAAAATAGAAATGCAGAAAGTAAATGCTCTCTTTCAAGGAGCTTATTTTCCTACTCTAAGCATGATAAAGAAAAAAGGGTTAAGTGTAATGAGAAATCCAATGTAACCACCTAAGCATTTTATTAATATAAAAAAAATTCCTTGTCTTTGGTTACCAGCCAAAGTAAGGATACTTTGTTTAGAAAATGCAAATGGGTGATTCCATGAAGATGGGTAACACTTTTTGGCCAAATTTGGCGATGAAAACCTGATTTTTAACTCATGTGCTAGATGGAAGCCCTCAAAATGCATATATGCCATGTGAATTTTGACTTGCAATAAAAAAACAAATTGTAGAATATTATGTTGGCTTCATAGTGATATTTTTTTAAAAATATTCCGATGTCATTTAATGTGTGAATTTTTGCATCTAATGAACTGTGTGACCTTAAAAATTTGAAGAAGCTAATAAGTGGCTCGTGTCCACGTAGAGTAATTCAATCTTGCATTAATAATTTTAAAAATATATATATATGAGCATGGTCTACATAAAATGTAGTGTGATGTGCATATTTTTTTGTTAAATTTTTTCACATTATACAATTATTTATTATTTTTCGAAAGTGACCACATTCGATTTCAGCATCGTTTTAAACACATATTTGTCCACGTAAAGAAATTTTTTCTATTTTTTCCAAAATTGAAAAACAAAAGATACCCTTTTGAAGAGGACACGTTGATATGTGCTATGTGCATTTTTAAGAATTTTTTGGCTGTGTATTTTTAACTCTGCGGATTTTTCTTTGAGCTGCTTCGAAGTTGCAGTGTGGTTTTCTAAGTATAAGTTTTAGAAGTAATTAAAAAATAAATTTCATATGAATGCCAAAATGCGTGTATGATACGTCAATGGATAGAAGATTCGTTGATGAATTTATCGGCATCAACTCCGCTCAGTTATGTGCTAGGAATGGCAGGGTTTACACCTCTGCAAGGCACAGGAAATTTTTCATTTGTTTGAATGTGGGCTAAGTCTGTTTTTTTAAGCCCTCGACCGAGGTATTTAAATACCTCGGTCGAGGTCTTAAGGAAACCTCAACCGAGGGTTTAGCAAACCCTCGGTCGAGGTTTCATTAATACCTCGACCGAGGTATTAGCTTGGTCGAGGTCCTTTAAAGAAAAACCCGGGAGTGAATTCAAACATTAATGACACTCCAACTACAAACTTTAATGTCTTTCCCACCCAAATTTTTAATCAAAATCTATATAAACATATAATTCATAGTAAGCTAAATCTCCTTCAAAATTGCCTTAAAATTTCATTGAAAAAAGTTTGTTTTGTCATACAAAGTTAGCATTGTAGATTGTTTTGCAAGTATCAATTTGTATTGTTGATCAATCACAATGGGAAGCAGCCAACGTCGAACAAGAAGAAATGAAAGAAATCAAAACAAAATTGAAGAGAAAAGAGAGAAAGATAAAGAAAGGAAGAGGAGAAAAAGAACAATCTTGAGAGAAGAAGAAATTCCAAATGAAGCTATGATGGAAGAAGCAAATCCCATTGATATAGGTATAATTTCAAAGTTATGCAATTTGATTTTCATTTTCATAGTTTACAATTTGATAGATTTCATAGTTTACAATTTGATAGTTGATAAATTTCATAGTTTACAATTTCATAAATTCATATTCATGAATTTACAATTTCATAAATTTTCATGAATTTACAATTTCATAGTTTACAATTTCATAAATTTACAATTTCATAGTTTACAATTTCATCAATTTACAATTTACAATTTACCGTGGTCGACACTAATATTTGAAATTGGTTGGTTAGGTTCACATATCATAGACTATGGTTAAGTGTTTTTGTCTATGATAATTTCATATTGCAACCTCCATCAAATTGAGAGTCTTGCATATATGCCAATTTTTTAAAGTTTTGCTTATGTTGAAGTACAATGTTCAAGGATGATTATTTGCAATTATTCCATTATTTAAGGGTAATGTTGTAGCTTTAT